>OY282643.1:91719075-92041468 GCA_958299015.1 Tetanocera ferruginea
TAACAAGAATGCTCAATTCTGGCTTTCTTTCAAAGAACACTAGGCAACTCGGGTGGTACTGTTGATGCAACTTTCATATACTGTGTCTTTTAGATTTTACCCATATTACAAACCGGGTACCGATATAGGCAAGAGTTGGCAACGTAAATTAATATGCCTTGGAAATTGATTAGTCTAGATTTTCAAGTGTCTATCTGGTCTGTACCATGGCTTTAAAGAGTCTGTGATCCAAAGAACACAACCATCTATATCTACATATATTCATGTGTGTACCAAGGTTGTGTACCAAGGGTTAATCAGAAATATATAGTAGTGCCGTAGATTCCATAGGAAAAATTTTAAAAGTATTTTAATGGATTTATCAAAGTAATATTACGTCCATCCCTGTATTATTAAGTGTCTGATATTGCACATAAATCATTAAATCCCATTGGTCTAAGTAAATTACCTTAGGTGTATGGTTTGTGCAAGCAACAAACATTAAAAGAACAAGTAAAGAAAGTCTAGAGTCAGTCTAGCTAGACTTTGAAAAACCCTAAACCACCTTTTTTAAAAAACAATAGTTTTGAAAATGGGCTTTTCCGTTGGTGGATGAAGCTAATTTTTTTATACATTTCGATTTTGATGGAAAATTTGCATATACCAAGTTTAATTCCTGTCACATGTTCATGTTCACATGTACATGTTCACATGTAAATGCCCTTATAGTGTTTTCGCTGTTGTGGGTTGTATGGGAGGTAGGCGTGTTCGTGGACGGATAATGCTCAATTTTTGAACACATCTTAGTTTTAATATAAAATACATATATACTAAATTTCATCTCTGTAGATTAAACACATGCTTATTTATTGAGTTTTCAATTTTTGGGTTGTATGGGAGGTAGGCGGGACTATGGGCGGATGACTTCCATTTTTTTGAAAGATTTTTTTTATATAAAATGCATACGTTCCAAATTTTATATCTCATGGTGAAAAATAAGCTTATTTATGGATTTTTAAATTGTTGGGTTGTATGGGAGGTGAGCGTGTCAGAGAACAGATAATACCCATTTTTCGAAGACATATTTGTTTTGTTTTTGTAGGTTAATACTAAATTAATGAACTTTTAAATTTGGTTGGGTTGTATGGGAGGTGGGCGCGTCCGTGGGCAGATTCCAAAAATATTCAATAGTGCAGATCCTTGGGTTCATGTTTCATCCAATTATCTCAACTCTTTCTTCTTATCCTGTGTTTACGGACAGCACACAGACGGACGAACATTCTCACGAGGTGACGCTGAACAAGAATATTTATTCTTTTCTATATCGTGCTCGCTTATTTCTAGGTGTTACATACGTTTGCACAAAATTAATATACCCTGACCTTTCATTTTAAGGCAATGAGGAATGGCAATTTAAGTTTCCATGTGGCGAAATTATTGAATTAAAAAAAATTTATCTTGTTCCTTGTTAATTCGGTAATATAACGAAAGACATAGTGTTATTTGGCTGTGTTAGCAAGTGGTTGTTGTAAATGTACTTTCTTATAAAGTGTGTTTTCTTGTGGAGATAATAAATTTTAGGAATTTAGCTCATCAAGTATTTATTCGAATTTCAACACGCAAAAATATCATCCTATCTGTTAAAATTTGTATTTTTATTTAACCTTTAGTTCTGAATAAAAATAAAATTGAACTTAGCCAACTATTTCTATACATCATAATCAAGCTTAAAAAAATTATTTAAAACTTCTGTCACACTGTTTGAACTACTAGGTCTGTTCCCGTACTTTTGAAGCAGAAATTAGCAAGTTGAAAAATTTGAGAGAGTAAGTAAAAAAGTGCTCTCTTTGCGTGAAAAATTGCAAAAAGAACGGGAACAGGTTTTTTGCAAAAAGTTGCAACTTTTGATGAAACTTCAACAAATTTTTGGTGGCAGAATTGCTATAGTTGATATCTAAGGAAGAAAATACGCTAGTTGTTATTGGAAAAAATTATATAAAATATACTCACATTTTATTCTGCTTAATGTGTATGTGGAACAATTAATTTCTACTTTTCTCGACATGTTGCTTTAATGGCTGACATATGCTGTCAAAATATTGCACTTGCTAATTGCTGCGAGTTTTGCAACTCCAAATTTGTGTAGCAGAAAATAGCAACATTTGACAAGGACTGGATTTCACATTTTCGCTCTCTTTTGCGATTTTTTTGGGTACGGGAACAGGAAATCGTAGAAAATAGCACGAATTCGTGCGAATTCGTACGAATGTTCAAGTACGGGAACAGACCTACTGTCACACATAATGTCACAAAAAATGTGACTACAAGTGTGACAACCATTGCCACACAAGTATCATGCCATTTTGTGACAAACAATGTGAACGTACTTGTCACCCTACACAAAATTATCAAAACCTGCCACACAAAAAATGACAATGTAGTCACACAGTGTGAATCAGCCATAAGTTTGTATAGTATTAAGTGTGTAAGTTTATATATTATTTAGAATGTAAGTTTGTAAATTATTTAGCATGTAAGCTTATATAACAATTGATATGCAAGTATATACTATTTTAGCTATTGTATGTGTTATGTTATAGGTAGCAACTTCTAGTGCGGAAGTTAAGATAGTAAGATGGAAAGGTGTATAAATAAAAGAGTAAAATTTAATAAAAGACAGTTGATGTGAAGTAACATAATATAAAGTGTAGTTTTTATTGAGCAAAAGGAAGAACACTCAACAAGAAACGAAAAGTACGATTATCCAAGAAGAAAGAACCCGCAGCAAATCAAAGAAAGTAAGAATAAACATACAAATGATCTAACAGCAACACATAAACTCTCACACCCCATACAACAAGACACAAATATTAACCTTTTATAACATTTATAAAATAAAAATACAACATTTATGGCGCAGCCGGTAGTCCTTTTTTAGAATTTGAGAAAAAAGGATAGTGATTCGAACTCACCTAAATAAATACAAATTATAACTACCCACTGATTCTGCGATTCCGTAGCCAATTCTTTGTAGTTGACCGGACCCTCCAGAGTATAATTAAAAAGATTTCAAACCATTAAACGTGTAAAATTCAAGAAATTTTTCAATAAACCAAGTGAATTGATCGCGGATTTCTACGATTATGTCCGATTACTAAAATCAGGAAACAAAAGAAAGAATTAAGATTTTTGTGGTCACATAAAAATAAATTAGATAGATGAAGAAATTAATCAGGATTTAATGGAGAGCCAATACGTATCAGGAAGAAAATATACAGAGTTAGCAGGAGAAATTAGTAGATTCGCAGAAAATTTATGGAACAGGGCAAGAATTATTATTGGTAATAAAGAAAATTTCGCGTTATTACAGTCAAAAGTAAGAGAGAGAAATATAATAAAAGCATAAGAACCAGACGTTGTTTTCGACTATTTAGAATCATTTTACGAGCATAAATTAGCTAGTCAAAGGGAAAATTTTGAAGAATTGAAAAAAGAGTTTGAGGCATTAAAGAAAAAGTTGACAGAATTGGAAAAACAGCAGTTAGAGGAAACTGAGAGAGCCCAAGAATTAGATTTAGAAAACGAAAGGCTGAGGGAACTGTTGAAAAATAAAAACATTTCTAACGACATCATCGAGAAATACATTAATCATTTAGCAAGGGAAGATTTCGAAACAGTAGAACAAGCTAGCGATAGAATAAGAGAATCGCAGGAGCAGAATCGACACTTGAAGGCAGAATTGAAGCTAGCAGCAGAAACATCATTATACCATAAGGACGCAGGAGATTCAGAGGAAAATCTGAATAAAAACTCAATTATTTCTAAAAATATATTAATAAAACCCAGCACTATGAACATATGCGAGATATCAAAAACAGTTTCTGGTCTCGTGCCTCTATTTTCCGGAGCGGAATCCAGTGAGTTATACGCAGAAGTATATAAGTTTATGCAGGGCACAGAATTAGCTCCTCAGGGCGTTGGTAAAGAGAACCTAGATAAAGTTATTCAGTGCATCAAGTTAAGATTATATGGAGATGTTTTTGAGTTGATAAGGTCTAGGCAGTTTAATACGTTAAGGGCCAAATTGTTCACCTCTGGATATTTCTGGCTATCCAGCCGTTAACTTATCCGAGCCGTTAACTTTAACCACCGGTTAAATTGCCTGGATAAAATTTCGTATTGTTCAGTTTTTATTCTCCGGATAGCATTTTAGCCGGTCTGGATATCTTAACGCCCGGTTTGTTATTTTTCCAGTTTTTTTTCCAATCAACCGTCAAATTAATGAAACAGTTATCCAGAGCTTTGACATTGATGTCAATTTGTTAAAAATATTGAAATATGTCAATTTGTTAAGTATATTTAAAAATTGTGTAATAATAATAAAAAAATATAAAAATGTCTCAAAACAAGCAGAGAGCTCCACGCTCATCCAATTTTACAAAGGAGAAAACGGATTTGCTTGTATCCTTAGTTTAAAAAAAAAGAATATAATAGAATGCAAATACACAGACGGAGCCACAGTCCAAAGCAAAAATAATGCTTAGGAGGAAGTGGCTACTGAATACAATGCTATCTGTCCTGGCGTAGTAATTGTAAGTATAAAAATGTATTTATTGATAATGTTATGAGCGTATTCATACATTCGTAACAATTATTTTATTTAATAAAGGCACGAACAGTTAAAGTCCTGCGAAAGAAGTACGCCACAGTAAAGCGGAGCCTTCGAAAGGAATCAGCTGTTGAGCGTGCTCAACGGCTTGCAACGGGTGGCGGAAGGTATACCGCAAGTGTTGAGTGTAAAAGTGAGCCACTAGCGCAACTAAGCGAAGCCATCGCCGTTTCAATTAATGGGCTTCCACCAGTGCAAGGTGATGGTGACTTTGTGCAAGCAGAGAATGAAGACAACAACATATTGAATGAAATAACTATCGACGAATTCCTTAGAGATGACGAACGACAGATTTCTTCGGTGGACTTAACCGGAGAAATTAATAAAGGTGAAAGTGAAAAAGAGAATGACAGACCGTACAATGATGAAATGGATAAAGAAAGGAATGCCAATGAACTGGAAACAGTAGAGCTTGCAATCAACAGGGAACCTGTTGAAAGTATTTCTAGAAAACAACAAAAGCGCAAGGACTGGAGCAAATATACGCCATCTTCATTAAGAACACCGAAAAGTAGAGTTTTAAAATCTAAAGTCTCTCGTGATGAAGATGAGTGTATAAAGCAAATGAAATTGAAAATTTTAAAGACCGATATCGAGTGGGCGGAAGAAAGACACGCCCATGACATAGAAAACCGCCTGCTTGAGCGCAAAGAAAGAATGCAACGAATAGAGCAGGAGGCAGCTGAGCACAGACTAAAATTGCAAATTTTAGAAGCGCAGCTTGCAAAGGAATTTAAAAATCTAACCGCATTAGCACAAGAAAAGCAGTAAATTATCCATTTCATTCTTCATTGATTCTTTTTCATTTCTATCATTACTCTTCTCTTCGGTTAAGACCGGTTAAAAACTCGTCGATAAATAGCTCTTTTTATGTTTTTTAAACTTTTTCTTATTAAATATCCTGTACTGTATTATTGAAAAACTTAAGTTTTAATAATTAAAAACTTTTTGAACAAATTTTTTGTTAATTAATATTAAGGTGGAACGAATGTTATGGACACAAATCTTCACAGGCTTCATATATTTTTGAAAAACTCTCACCTAACTATATTTTACAAATATTTTTCAAAATTCAAATTAAAAAAAATAATTAAGGTATATCTTCGACTTGACCCAAGTTAAAATATCCCCACGGCCAAATGGTAAGGGTAAACATCTGAAATTGTAGCTCCTTCTGTATGAGATTTTTAAAAATTTTACTATTTATATTAATTTATAAATAAGGTAAAATTTTCAATTGATGTTGCTGTTAAGCAGTGCAAAAAAACTTACACGCCAAATTGACATTAAACGTCTTCTACGTTAGAAAAAATGAAACGCGTTTAAGGTTAGTTAAAAAATATTTTCAAATTTTATTAATATATGTTTTCAGGTGAATTACCCAAGCTCGCATCGCTAAGCAGTCTTGGAAAGTACTCTGAAACTAGACGTGCATGAATTCTGTTCTGAGAGTTTCTTTGTATATTATCGATGGATGGTACATTCATGGCGACAAGCATATCGTCAAATCCATCGACAAAATTCGTTGGCACGTTTTCTTTCGCATCAATTGCAATATTGTGTAGTATTGCACATGCTACAATTATTTGTTGAATGGTTTCGATGCTTACTCGCATTCCTAGTGAAAATTGTTTGATCGTGAGATGCGCCTGGCCACCGTGCAACGATGTTCAAAACTTTAAGGCTCGCAGAGCATACGGTTTGAACGTTCAGCGAAAACCAACCCTTCCTATTCCGAAAATTTTCGGCATGTTCGCAAAAAAAGTCTTCACGGCAAAAAAAGTCTTCATCGTCCCACTTGTCCATATTAATCCGATCAGTCATCTTGTATTGTCGTCTCTCCAGGTAAAAAAATTCTTCTTCTTCATCAGAATCACTCTAGTTGTCCCACAAATGTATTCTATCCATACGTCAGCAGGAACTCAGAAGCTAGAGTTATTCTAATTGAAATACACCTTGCACCTTACACGAGAGAACAGAAATATGATACTTACGTGTTTTTACACTTTTCTACTGCTGCAAATATTATTTGCAGAAAAAATACTTAAATCTTTTCAGAAATTCTTATTTTAATATGCGTGCAAAAAATATTTAATAAGCAAAACACAAAAATTTCAATATTATTTACTGTCAAAGAAATGAACAATGGTAAAACTGTCAAATCACATGATAAAACTCTGGATATCTTTGATATCCAATGAAATTTCACTGGTTAGCTTATTCTATGGATAACTCTATTCGCTGGTTAAATATTTAGAGAAACTCTGGATAAATTCGCTATCCAGAGGTGAACAATACGAAAGTACTGGAATAATTGGAAATACCCACTGGTTAAAGTTATCCAGAGGTGAACAATTTGGCCCTAAGTGAATTACATCGACTAGTAAAAAATACATACCTAAAACCAAGATCACTGGATGCAGTATGGCAGGAATTACAGTACAGGCGGTACAGGAACCAGCAGAGGAAATAAGGCAGTTTGCTAGAAGGCTGAGTGGTCTTAGAACTACAGCAGAAGTAATAATAAGCATCAGATATAAAGATGGTGTGTCGGCACTGTTAACTGAGTTAGAGAGAACCATGCTTACAGCGTTCAGAGTGGGTCTAAGAGATCCTACACTGAGGACACACATGTTGGGAGTAAATTTAGACACATTTGAAGACATAGTGGAAGAAGCAATAAGTGCATTTGGAATAATAGAAAGAAGAACAAATGTGGCAGGAAAATTTGCAGTGAATAAAGTGCCATTTGGACCAACTATGAAACGGGTTGAAGAGGAGCATAGAGAATATACAGGGACCAATTCATGGCCAGTGACACAAATGATAGGAAGATTTGAGGAGGAACGAAGTAGAAATATTAGACCAACATGCTCATTTTGTAATAGAGTGGGTCATACGAGAGATGACTGCTATAAAAGGAAAAATGCACCATATTGCCAAAGGTCAGACAATACGGGCACGAATGTAATTTTAACGATTCAGCTGGCAGAGATTCGAATGGATATAATGCGAACAGAAGGGATAATAGTTATAATAAAAGCCAAATTAACAGCAATAAAAACTAGAATACGAAAGATAACAGAAGATTTTATGTAGGCAACAGAGAATAGATAAAATGTGAATGGTGTGCAAGAGTAGGACACAAAATGCAGAATTGTTTTGCAAAGAGGGATTTCGATGCGAACCAGGGAAACTATTAAGGGCTCAGCCGAGGCCAGTAAGCTGGGAACCCAAAAATTTAAGTAAGATAAGGCCAAACATAGTGGTCACAGATAATTTGACATCAATTTGAGATATATGTACTACTAAGCCAACCGATAAAATATCGGTCAATCTCAGAAAAGAAGATCTAGTTAAAAGATTAATTACTACATCGCAGAGTTTCGTCAGTTTTATGGTGATGATAGCATTCATCATTATTTGCATTAGCAATTCGACAATAATGATAATAAATAAAAGTATAAGCAATATAATTGAGAAAAAGTCATACTTAAATAACGCCAAATTTTTTTTCGAGTCGCTAATACAGTTAACAGAAATTTAACTGAAAAACCTCAAGATAAAATTAATAAAAAATTCTAAATCTTATTACAAAAATATGAAAAAAACGAATGTTGTCATATGAATTTAACATTCCAAGAAAAAGTCGAACAAGGTGGATGTTTTGGTGTTTCCAAAGTGAATGATGTGTTTGTAGAGATCCCGTGTAGAGACTCAATTAACGGACGACTCATTTTACTTGTAGATTCCGGGGCTGATACCAGTTTAGTCAAACAAAACAAGTTGAAGAGTATTTTTAATAGAGATACAAAAAATTTAAGCGGATCATTTGGAGGCTTCGTCAAAACCCTTGGTTCTCTGAGAATTAAACATAAGGAAGTAGAACACCTCAGTTTTAAGTTACACATAATGGCACTAGAACAAAGGTTGCCTGCAGATGGCATATTAGGTCGTGACAACCTTTGGAATAAATCAATAATAAATGCGATGGAAAAAACACTGACAATATACAATTAATGTAGGGAAAATATTTTAACGTTACCTTTAACACTAGATTTACCGCACCAGTTTACCGCACCGCTTTATTTACCACAAATATTGACTTTGTGTGAATATTTTTTCCCAAAACTAGTATATGATTTTTATAACGACAACAAAATACAATTAATTTGATAACTTGTTTTGATTTTGTGCCCACATATAAAAAAAAATTTTGTTTTTTATACTTATACCGGTACCAGTCATTTTGACTGGTGTGTTTTTTCAAATTAAATTAAATTAAATTAAATTAAATTAGTTAAATTTTGTTCAGGTGCAACGTGCATTCTATTGCAATTTTTGGGGGAAATCCCATTTTATAGGGGAATATCGATTTACCATAGATTCGTTAGAAAAATGTCATTATTTGGCATTAGTTCGATCAATTCAGTTCAGCGTGATATTCAGTAAGTGCAAAAAAAAATATTTATTTTGATAGTGAAATATTCAAAAGTTTCATTACCCTCTAGTTGCTGAAAATGGAAAAAAGAACAAAAGCTACTTTGAATTTAGAAGAGATACAAAACATACTTTCGGAATGTTCGGACATTGAAGATGAAATTGTTGATAGTGAGGCCGAATTTTTGGGAAATCAAAGCGATACGACCGATAATTGTGATAACAGTGTCCATATCGAGAGCAATGATGAGAATAATGATGGTGAAAATAACGGAGATGAATTGAGCGACGAAGAAGATACTGATACTTTGCATGTACCAAAACGAATGTGTATGCGGATTCCTTCCAGGTCTGAAGACGAAAATGAAAACGAGGAGGATACACAGGAAGTTTCTGCAAGTGGAACTGTTTGGAGAAAAATAAAAGAAGGTGGTGTTGCTGGAAGGTTTCCAAGTCATTGCGTATTCAAAGATTTATCTGGGCCTACGGCATATGCTAAGAGAAATATTATGGTAGAGGAGGTAAGCAGTGCCTTCTTACTATTGATAGACCACCATATATTAGACTATATAAGCACTTGCACCGAACTAGAAGCTTCTAGAATTTTGGGGAAAAAGTGGACACTTTCACAAGAAAAATTTAAGGCCTTCATTGGAATTCTGTATGCACGTGGTGCATACGAAGCAAAAAGTTTAAAACTATCGTATTTGTGGAACAAAAAATGGGGTGTAGAATACCCTATAACCGCCTGCACTATCACACTAATTTTAAGCACATCAGTATGTTATGATAAAACTCAAAAAGTATAACACTTTTGTTTATGTAAAATTTAAGGCTCTATTTATTTATTTTAAGTTATTATATATTTAACATTTTGACTCAATTTGACTATTATCAAAATACTGTTAGTTTACTTTTTAAGGAGGTGCAATCCTCAAAAATAAACATTAAGTATCAAGCATTCAACTGCTATCTTATAATTTAAAGCCTTTTGAGCATTCAATTGCTCAGGCTAATAATATAAATAAATAGAGCCAGTGGCGTTTTTAAGCGCCGGCAAATTAATAGGCAGGGCCTTATATAACACTAATTCACACCGCGTTTTAAAACATTTTACCGCGTTTAAAACAAACGAAAAAGCATTTTAAACAAGCGATAAAAAGTTTCACGCACAAATAATTTTAAACAAATCAAACAAAATAAATCACGAACACTACATGGCGATCCTGCACAACACGGACCGATTTTTTGATACGCTGACAGATGATCCAGCACCATTGAACGATTTACCGACGGCAAATGCAACGTTGCACCGTCATACCATTTTTTATGGATATACCGGCTGAAAAGTGGACAAATTTTAACAAGACGACAATTAAAGGCCAGCGAGCACAGATCTGGAGATAATTATGCTGAAAAAAAAAAAAATAGCAGCAGCAAAATAAAAAACACAATCACTTTTTTATATAAAAGCGCAGATATATTTTCTAATAGAAAATAATTTTATTGAATTTTAAAACCTTTTAAATTGAAAATTATAGTTAAATTTGTAATTAAATTAATTTATAAACATGAAATCTAAAAAAAAAAAAAAAAAATAAAAAAAATAAATAGCAAAACAAAAATCATAAACATGTTCACAATAATCAAAGCATAGCTGAATTTTCTTTTCAATGCATTTTTTTAACAAAAATAAACACACACACATACAAATACACGGCACATCAACAAGATAAAGTTATTTACATATCTATTATCATTATATTATTATAATCATTATTATAACTAAAACTTACATATAAATAACATTACTTAAAACCATTTTTTTAATAATTTTTTTTAACGTTTAACACTTCAGCACTTATAGTTTGCTTTTATAATTCAAGCACTCGCGAAAAATTTTTTTTACGCCCACGCGACCGGCATTTAATTTCATTCATTGATTGAAACGTCAGTCAATCACCTGTTGCGTTATGTTTCTTTCGCATATATATTTGTAATAGATTAGTACTAGAATCAGAGGGTGTTTCAGCTCACTAAATATGTATGTTGTTCTAATACAACATTAATGTGGGAAATTTACATGAAACGAATATTGTTTTGTTGGAAAAATTTAAATTTAATAATATTAAACAAAAATAGAAAATACAGTGCTGAACACATAAAAAATATTAAACTTTTAAATACATAAAATTTGAATAAAAAAATTGAAATTAGAGTAGATTCTTGAGTTTTAAATTAAAAATGCGTCAATTTAAATGAAGAAGTAATAAAAATAAGAAAAAAGCTAAATTATGAGAGAAAATATATAAAAAAAAAACAAAAAAAAATTTTCTGGAAATAAATTTTGAAAATGTAGATTTCTCCAACATTTAGGAAAAAGAAAATTTGGCAAGAATGTCTAGTTTTGATATTAATATGGTAGGTAAAAACCTAAAAGTTTTTAAGGGTAATTTTGATCAATTAGAGGATTTTATTACGCAATCAGAGTTATTGCATGATCTTATTAAAGATGAAGATAGACCTATTTATATAAAATACGTCTATAATTTTAAATTATCAGCCCAAGTTCGCGGTATACTTGGACGCTCAAATAAGCCTGCAACGTTCTTAGAGCTGAAGAATTCGTTGGAAAAAGCTTACCCTAATCCAAAGAATTTACAGCACGTTTTAAGTCAATTCAGTGCACTTAAGCAAAATAGATTAAATATATCAGAATTTAGAGAAAAAATAGTGGAACTTTCCGAACAATTGAGTAATTTTGAAATAAAAACTTTGAATAATCCAAATGAATTGGAAAAAATTGCAATTTATAAAGTAAATGAGAGTATGTCTCTGAATATTTTCTGGAAAGGCGTAAATAGGGAATATACAAATATTTTGTTGTCAAACCCACCAAAAACATTTAATGAGGCCGTAGAAAGGTGTATGACTGTAGAAAGAAGTTTGGAAGCAGACAGTAACACAATATTTCACATACGGAATGGAAATAATTTTGGTAACGAGAATAGAAGGTACCAAAATAACAGAAACCAATTTAATAATAATAAGAATAATCATAATAATAAAAACAACAATTACAGGGGCAACTCTTATGGCCATCAAAGCCATAATTTTTCAAATAGAAATACTAATAATGGCAATTACAGCCAAAATTTTGGAAATAACGGTTACAATAACCATTACAGCAACAATTTTAAAAACGATAATTATGAGAATAATAATCAAAGAAATAATTACAGAAACAATAATAACACAAATAGAAATTCAAACCAAAATTTCAGAACACAGGGAAACGGTTATGTCCGGGTAACAGAGAATGGTACCCGCAGAGGCCAAAACTAATGTACAAAATATCGAAAAATTTATCAAATTACATAATTTTAAAATGTAAAAATACTAATAAAGATTTAAAATTCTTGGTAGATACTGGAGCTGATATCTCCATTTGTAAATTAAATAATATAGATGAAGTTAATACAAGAAATATTTTAACACTTACAGGAATAACAAGAGAAGAAATTGAATGTATTGGTTCAACTAATCTGAAATAAATGGTAGAATCAGAAATCATTGTGCACAATTTTTATATAGTTGAAGATGATTTTCCAATCGCAACAGATGGAATCATAGGGCGAGATATTTTAGAAAAATATATGTCAAAAATAGATTTTGAAACATTCACACTCACTTTAATAATAAATGAAAAAGAATTCATTTTTCCCATTATTGTCAAAGAATCAAATAATTTAAATATTTATAGAGCAGAACAAACCACTTATAGAGCAGAACAAACCACTGCCAATACAAGCGCATTATCGCGAATAACATTAAATAGATGTTCACAAAAAGCAATGATTCCAACCGGATTGGAACATGCAAGTAAACAAAAACTAGCCATAACAAGGAGTTCGGATAAAAATAACCATACAAAAAACTCGGATTTTAAAAACAAAAAATGTCTTTCCAGCAAAACGTCTGATCAACTAATTGCTTGGGAATGTACATCAATATCGGATGTAAGCAAAATAAGAAAGCTTAAATTTATAACAGAAAAAGATTTTAAGGGAATTCAAATATATATAGAAGATAATGAAATAATTGCAAGATGCAGCGATAATCCTTTGTTCACACAGCTGACTCTGGAGAAACTGTCGTCAAAAATGCATAAGTTAGTAATAGAAGAATTAGCATTAAATGCGAATGATATAATATTTAAAACGGTAGAGAAAGAAAAATTTAAAAAGATTTATAATAGTTTGAAAAGAGATAAAGAAAATTTAAAGATATTGATTTTTAGAGAACCGGAAAAAGTAATAGATATAGAAAAACAGAAAAGTATAATTGAGGAATATCATAATTCGACCCACGGAGGTCATATGGGGATTAGAAAAACAATTTTAAAAATAAAGCAAAGATACATATGGAAAAATATGTGTAAAATGATAAAGAAATTCATAAATCAAAAATTTATTAATTTTTATCAATAATTTTCATTATTGCGAAAATTGCAAAATAAATAAACAAACAAAACATACAAAAGAAAAACTTACAATAACAAACACGCCAGGAGCTAGTTTCGAAGTCGTATCGATAGATACAGTAGGCCCTTTACGTTTAACAAATAATTACAGATACATACTCACAATGCAATGTGAATTAACAAAGTATATAATTGCTTGTCCAATGGAGACAAAAGACGCGAAAACAGTCGCAAAAACTATTATCGAAAACTTAATTCTGATATATGGTCATTTTAAAATTTTAAAGTCAGATAGAGGTACAGAGTTTACCAATGAATTACTATCAGAGATATGCAACTTATTAGAGATAAAACAAATTTTTAGTACTCCATACCATCATGAAACACTTGGTTCTATAGAACGTTATCATAGAGTATTAAATGAATACTTATTAAATTTTTCTAAAGGTGATGAATGGGATCAATGGATACCATACTTCACATTTGCTTACAACACTACACCTCATGTTGATACAAATTACACGCCATTTGAACTCATTTTTGGCAGGTTAGCGAACCTTCCAAATGATAATTCAGTAAATTCAAAATATTATAATACAGATAACTATGCGCAAGAACTAAAAGCAAGATTAGCATATTCTTTAAAAAAGACTGAAGAATTAATAAAAACATCAAAAGAAAATCGAATAAGAAATAATGAAAATTTTAACCCGTTAAATTTAAAGATTGGAGATAATGTAATAATAAAAAAGATGAATAGAAAGAAAAATCAACCAACGTATAACAAAAAGTATAACAATTTTGTTTATGTTTTAGGCTCTATTTATTTATTTTAAGATATTATATATTTAACATTTTGACTCAATTTGACTATTATCAAAATACTGTTAGTTTACTTTTTAAGGAGGTGCAATCCTCAAAAATAAACATTAAGTATCAAGCATTCAACTGCTATCTTTTAATTTAAAGCCTTTTGAGCATTCAATTGCTCAGGCTAATAATATAAATAAATAGAGCCAGTGGCGTTTTTAAGCGCCGGCAAATTAATAGGCAGGGCCTATTAATTTGCACACTAATTCACACCGCGTTTTAAAACCGAGAAAGCATTTTAAACAAGCGATAAAAAGTTTCGGGCACAAATAATTTTAAACAAATCAAACAAAATAAATCACGAACACTACAGGCGTCCTTAATTTTTTTCCAAAAGTATGAGTAGGCATGGGTTTACAGAAATTTTACGGTTCATTCGGTTCGATAAAAGAAATGAGAGAAGTCAACGCTTACAAAATGATAAATTTGCGTTAGTGTCGACTGTTTGGGATAAATTTATTGCCAACAGTCAAAACTGTTTCAAACCGGGACCATATATTACAGTCGATGAGCAATTGTTTCCTACGAAAGCCAGATGTAGGTTCACACAGTATATGCCAAACAAACCAGCGAGTTTGGGATCAAATTCTGGCTGGCGTCTGCTGTTGAAACAAAGTACGTAGTAAATGGTTTTCCTTATCTAGGAAAGGACGAGACACGAGATTTGTCAACACCTCTCAGCGAATATGTAGTTATCAGTATAATGCAGCCGTATACCATGAAAGGTAGGACTGTTATAACGAACAACTTTTTTACCAGTCTTTCTTTAGCCTCCAAATTATTAGAAAAAATACTACGTTGGTGGGTACAGTACGTTGTAACAAACGGGAACTGCCAAAAATTTGTAAAGACAAGAAAGATGGTATGGCTCGTTTTTCAACATTACTATATGCAACAAATTAATGTACACTAACAGTTTATAAGAGTAAGCCCAAGAAAAAGGTCGTTTTATTTAGTACTAAGCACAAAGGTGTCAAAATTGATACAGACAACAAGAAACTGCCGGAAACTGTGTCTTTTTATAATAAAACCAAATTTGGTGTCGACGTCACAGATCAAATGGCAAGAAAATATAGTGTAAAATCTGGATCTAGAAGGTGGCCACTTCAAGTTTTTTTTAATATTTTAGATTTAGCCGGAATAAATTCCTGGATTTTGTATAAAAATTCAACCGGAAAGAATATTTCCAGGAAGGATTTTTGTTTCGTTTGGCTGAAGAGCTTACTTTTGACTTTCAGTCTTCAACCCAAGATAAATCAAGTGAAGCTGATCGTCAAACACCCAATTTTCCAAAAAAACCCCATCCAATACGTAAATGGTGCCAAATCAGGTTCTGTAATAACAATAGGACTACGATAAATTGCGATGTCTGCAAAAAATATGTGTGCGGAAAATGCACAGAAAAAAAAGTTTCTATTTGTAAAAAATGTGAAAATCCATAATTATTTTGAATAAAAACTAAAATACAACTCCTGACTTCTAATTTATTTTATATTTTATTAGTTCTGCTTATTAATTTATTATTTTTTATTGCAGATACAAATTCTACACATTCAAAAAACTTATTTTTCAATTCCAGTCAAAATGACTGGTGTTGGTATAAATAGGTATAAAAATTTGTTGGTAAATCTAGTGTTAAAACAAATAAACGAGTTGAGTTCCATAAGCTACAACGACGAAATAAAAATAAAAGCAAGAACGATCAAAACAGTAAAGATACCGCTAAAAACAAAAATTCCTGTAATAGTCATCCATAAGCAAGAAATAGTACCAGGAGTATATTTAGGGGGAGTAATAGTAAATGTTAAAAATAAAATGGCAACGTCTCAGTTCTAAACTCAACAGAATCTAACTTTGTAATGCCCGAATATTTTGAACCGAAGTATTCAAATTTCAACAAGTTCAAATCTAATAATAGTTCAATTTTTAGCGTAAAAGAAGCAAATATAAGCAAAATTTAAATTCAGAGGAAAAAGCTTCTATAGAAAATTTGGTGACCTCGTTTCATGATATTTTTTTGTTAGAAGGAGATGGATTATCATGTACGTCTGCATTAAAACATGACATTCAAACGCAAGTAGATCAAGCCCCAATTAATCAGAAGCAATACAAATTGCCACACATGCATGGGGAGGAAATACAAAAGCAAGTACAGAAACTTTTGGAAGACGACATAATTAGACCAAGCAGATCGCCTAGGAATTCACCCATGCTTTTAGTACCAAAGAAGGCGGGGAAAGATGGTAACAAAAACTGAAGATTAGTTATTTCTTACAGAAAGTTAAACGATGCACATAGGGGTATTTGGCTCGAAAAACCGCTCATTAATCAATTTCTCAAAATGTAAAGTTGAGAAGTAAAATTATTTTCTAGCTTTTGTTAATACTCATTAAATAAGTTACCATTTGTTTTTTTAATTTTAATGCACACACTTCGTCGCAGCATCAGTTGAAAGTCATCGATCGTAAGCTTGCATTGTTATTGAGTTAATTTGAATGAAAAAGATCACACCTAAACAAATATTTTTTTTTTTTGTTATTAATATTGTGAAATAAGTTTGTTGCTATAGAAGATTTTGCTGCAGGTATGTACTTTAAAATACAACTTTTTTTTATGGATATTGAAGCTTTATTTATATAGATATATAATTTGTTATGAAGGTATGAAAATGGGAAATTTTTTTACAATTTTTTTTTTTAGTATGAACCTTTTGTTATATTATTTGGTGTTATTGGGTAACATTTTTGGTATAGGCTAATGAAGAAAGATGTCAAAAAGCAAAAACCGAAAAAAAATGCTGCCCGAAACCGCCCCCCTCCCCCAGATTTCATTGTCCCTGATAGGTGTCTAGTTTGATGAAAGAGAAAATTTGAAATGAAAGAGAAAAGGGACATGATTGTATTTTAGTAAATATTTTTAAGATTCTAAGAAAAAAAATTTCATGGAAAAATTTTTACGAGCTCAAAAGTTACAGCCGGATAAGTGAGAGCGCATTTTTATTTTTCCTTGCATTTTTCTTTGTTCACAAACTTTGAACGCGTTTATCTCGAAACCCTGTTTTTCGTACTGGTTGCGGCACTAGCGGGTTCATTTTTTTACGTTTTTTTTTTTTTTTTATTTTTTTAAACTTTATTTGCGTTCGTATGACACGAGCTTTTCCTTAAATTTTTTTTTCGATTTTTTATGAATTTTAAAGTCAATATTTTTTTCGAAAAACACACTTTCAAATTTGGAACATCACCAAAAAGTGAAAAAAAATATAAAAAAAGTCATTTTTTTCCAGATCGGACAATTTTTGCGCCTCCCAGCGCTGCAACCGCGAGGCCCCGTTTTTTTCTCTGCCGCCAGTTTGGAGCTCTACAAAATCATGTTGGAGTGAAAAATATATTTTTTTAAATATTTTTTTTGTAATTTCTTCAATTCTCTACAATAATAAAAAAAAAATTTGTAAAATGTTTGTTTTTGACTGAGTTATGAATTTTTCAAAAAAAGGTCTGTTTTCTCTGCCGCGAATGTTATGTCCCTCCTTAAGAATGTTATGTCCCTCCTTTGGTCGAAACAAGCTTTATAGCCCTTTTCAAGTTATTTTAGACAAATATCATTTACTTAGGACAAACAAATATTTTTGAGCGGTTTTTCGAGCCAAATACCCCTATGTGCGATGTTACGATTAAACAAGTTTTTCCAATCCCTCGTATCGATGAAATATTAGACCAATTAGGTCATTGCAGATATTTCTCAACTTTGGACCTGGCTAGTGGGTATCACCAATTACTAGTTACATGACAAGGATAGAGAAAAACAGCCTTAAGCACGTCATTAGGTCACTACGAGTTCAATAGAATTGCATTTGGACTAACTGGAGCCTCAGCTACGTTCCAACGGTTAATGAATAACATACTTACAGGGCTGCAGGGGATAGATTGTTTCGTTATATACGGTAAGAATTTACAACAGCATGAAGAAAGATTGGGGAAAGTATTCCAGAAACTTTGTGAAAATTGTTTGAAGCTGAATACAGAAAAATGTCAATTTCTGCGTCGTGAGATAGCGTATTTAGGGCACAAATGTTCTGAACAAGGAGCTCTGCCAGATCCGCAGAAACTAGAATGTGTTAAAAAAATTCCAGCACCAAGAAATAGAAGGGAATAGAAGGGAAGGGTTCAGGCGTTTCTGGGCTTAGTAAATTACTACAGGAAATTTATAAAAAATATGTCGAAAATCGTATTACCAATAAATAACTTGCTAAAAAAGGACGTCAAATTTCAGTAGACAAATGACTGTCAGCAAGCTTTTGAGACGTTAAAGGAAGCAGTTACCTCATCCCCAGTTTTAGCTTATCTAGATTTTGAAAAACCTTTGTTATTAACTACAGACGCCAGCGGAGAGGAACTAGGTGCGGTTTTATCACAAGGCAAAATTGGCGAGGATAAGCCAATTGCATTCGCGAGTAGGGCATTAAATAGTGCAGAGACACGCTATTCGACAATAGAAAAAGAATTTTTAGCAATTGTTTGTGCAACCAAAAACTTTAGGGCTTATCCGTTAGGAAGGCCTTTTAAGATATATACGGATCATCAACCATTGAGGGTGTTAAATAAACAATAAAGAAGTGCAGTTTAATTTCAAACTTTCAGGTTCCACCGATAAAGGAAAGGATTATTTGGTGAGTATAAATATAACGATGTAACAGTTAATATTTAACGTTACACAACAGAGTTGTGTGGGTTCGAAGCCACACAACTACCTCAGGTAGCCACGTTGGTCCACTTCTGTTTATTTTAGCAATTAATGACGTTACACACGTCACTGAACACTCTCAACTGCTGATTTATGCAGACGATATGACAATATACAGAAAAATAAATACTATAGATGATTCAAACCTACTCCAGTCTGATCTGAAATCCTTTGAAGTTTAGTGTTCTAAAATAATATCTTTCTCAATCCTAGTAAATGCCAAGCTATGACCTTTTCGCGAAAAAGGAATAATTTATTATTTGATTACAATATAAAAGATACTGCTTTAAGTCGTGTAAATGCGGTCAAAGACCTTGGTATATGCATGGATTAAGTTATCGTTCAACATTCATATTGATAATATTTGTAAAAAAGCGTCTTTAATGCTTGGATTTATAAACGCTGGGCCTAAGAATGCAATAGTATGATAACAACTACAACGATATATTATGGAATAGTGCGTCCTTAATTGGAGTATGCAAGTCAAGTCTGGTCCCCTGGTTATAATGTGCATGTTGAACGAATAGAGAGGATCCAAAAACGTTTTGTTCGGTTTGCTTTAAGGGGCTTAAGTGGAACTGAAATTATAAACTTTCCTCCTTATGAGAATTGTTTAAAACTATTAAGATTGCAGTCACTAAGCGAAGGAGGTCTGCAGATATCGTATATTTACACCAAGTTATAACCGGTGCATAGAATTCTCCAGACCTCTTTTCTCTTATTAATTTTAACACTAACCGTAGAAGCAGTAGAAACGGAAACAACTAAATTTATTTACCATTCAGTAGAACGAATTATATGTTAACTGCTCCTTTAAACCGCATGAGTACCTTTGTTAACAACTGCAGCGTTTTTGATGTTAACTTGTCAAAAGGTCAACTCAAAAGAAGACTAAAAGAGATTATGTAATTATAGAATTAGACAAAGTGCGAAAAAGCTGTAGTAGCTGAACTCTATTGTTATTGCATGAAAATTAACGACCCTTTGGCCAGTATCCTGGTACAATATAAAGATACAACTGTGATGCAGCAAGGCAGTAACTTGGCCCCTAAGTCAGGTTTAACACATTACATCGTAACTAGAGACCCCCTACGCATGCACGCCCACGTCGGCTCGCCCCAGATAAGCTCAAGGCAGCAACAGCAGAGTTCCAGTTTCTCATTGAGAGCGGTATCTGTGAGCCTTTCAACAGCAACTGGGCAAGTCCTCTGCATGAAGTAAAAAAAGAAGGATGGTTCTTGGCGTCCGTGCG
Source organism: Tetanocera ferruginea (assembly GCA_958299015.1). NCBI lineage: Eukaryota > Metazoa > Arthropoda > Insecta > Diptera > Sciomyzidae > Tetanocera > Tetanocera ferruginea. The sequence goes on from OY282643.1 coordinate 91,739,509, forward strand.
GGGACTATCGGGCTCTCAATGCACGGACATTACCTGACCAATGCCCTATTCCGTACGTGCACGATTTCACGCACATACTGCATGGAAAGACAATTTTCTCGACGATTGACCTACAAAAAGCATATCATCGAATTCCGGTCGAACCTGCTGATGTTCCCAAAACCACCATTACGATTCCTTTTGGTCTATTTCAGTTCAAATATATGACTTTTGGACTACGAAATGCGGCTCAAACATTTCAGAGACATATTAATAAAAAAATGGCCTCAGAGTTCAACCACGTATTCGTCTATATTGTTGATATTTGTATAGCGTCCAAGAACAAGGAACAACATGAGATTCATCTTCGAAAGGTTTTTCAGCTTCTCCGCGAGAACGGGCTTGCAATCAACATGGCTAAATGTGATATAGGTAAAACTGAAATCAAGTTCCTTGGACATACTGTCAACAAGTACGGCATTAAACCAGCGGCGGACAAGGTGCAAGCTATTAAAGAATATAGCAAGCCTACAACCGCCCGTGATCTGATCATATGTTTTGGAAAGGTCAATTTTTATCGTCGTTTCATTCCAAGTGCTGCAGCGACGCAGGCTTCTTTGCAGACAATGATTGTTGGCAACAAAAAGAATGATACTACGCCTTTAAAATGCTCGGCTGATACGCAAGCGGCATTCGAGAAATGGAAGAAAGAGCTCGTGAACGCTACAGATTTTGCTGTTGGAGCAGTACTGCATCAACAAGTAGGTAGCAATCTTCAACCACTGGGTTTCTACTCGAAGAAGCTCACAGACACAAAAGGAGTAGAGCACCTACGATAGAGAACTGTTGGCGATTTTTCAGGCTGTCAAACATTTTAAATACATGGTGGAAGAGAGAGAATTCACACTTTTTACGAACCCAGTTCTGTCATCAGTTCTTAGTCGTATACCAGAATGTCCGAGGTTTAAATACCAAGTTGACAGATTTGTTCATTTTAAGCCATAATCTTCACTTTGACATTATTGCTTTCAGTGAGACTTGGCTTAAACCTAATATTTTAAATACTGAAATTCTGTCTAACAATTTTAATATATACCGTAAAGATAGAAACGCTATTGCTGGTAAGTTTTGGAATGGGGGTGGCGTTTTCATTGCCGTTAAGTCTTCACACTTCTCACAAGAAATAATAATACCTGAGTCTTTAGATATTGAATTTTGCTGTGTTCTTGTGAAGTTTGGTTCTTTGAGAATTTATATTACATGTTCGTATATTCCTCCTGCTTCCAATGTCGAGGTGTATGGGAAACATCTATTGTCGATTGGTAAAATTTGCTCACAACTTCAGCCTCATGACCATATTTTAATAACTGGTGACTTCAACCTTCCTAATGTTTCTTGGAACCGTTGTGCTGAAAATTCTGCAGTGTTCCTGCCGTCTTCAGAACAATCATCTGTTAACTCATTTTTAAATGAGCTTTTGAGTCAAGGACTTTTTCAAATCAACTATCACTATAATAGAAATAACCGTTTGTTAGACCTTATATTTTTTGATGATAGTAATATTGTTTCAGTTAATAGGTCTGATCCACTTGTGTATCCGGAGGACTTACACCATCCGACTGTTGAAATCACTCTGAATTTTCCCAAACAATCTATATCAAATCGTTTGAATCCTCCCTCAGGGTTCAACTTTAAAAGAACAAGTTATGTAATTTTAAGAAATAATTTGTCAATTATCAACTGGTCATCACTACTTAATATCAATACTACAAGAATATTGCCACAAACCTTGATTCTGCCGTGTTTGTTTTTAACAATACTCTTAATAATTGCTTTTCAACTTCAGTTCCTCAGAGAAAAGCCTCTCTAATATCTGGTCCCACTTGGTATACCAAAGAACTGAAAAATCTGAGAAACTTAAAATCAAAATATTATAAAAAATACTTAAAATCTCATAATATTTGTGATTTTGCTTCTTATACCTCAACTAAATATAAGTACCGTCAATTATGTAGGCAATCTTATAGCATATATTTAACAAAAGTCAAATTAAACATCAAGTCTGATGCAAAGTCATTTTGGAACTTCGTTAATACTAAACGTAAGATAAATTCATATCCATCTTTTATGAAATATAAAACATTTGAGTCGGATGTTGATATTACTATATGTAACCTTTTTGCAGATTTTTTTAAGACTACCTATTCATCTGCTTCTTACGATAGTTTAAATTATTCTTTAAATCTGCAACCTGGCGATATTTGTTCTCCAATAATTGATATTAACACTGTTTCAACCTAAGAAGAATCTTAAGACATCTTATAAAAGCGGTCCTGACAATATACCTTCTTGTATATTGAAATATTGCTGTGAAGAACTTGTAGTTCCAATTACTATGCTTTTTACTGCATCGTTGCAATCTTGCTATTTTCCAGTGGCATGGAAATCTTCTTTTATTATTCCGCTGCATAAATCTGGCAATAGGTCTTTGATAGACAACTATCGGGGAATTGCAAAGCTCAGCGCCCTACCTAAGCTTTTGGAGGCTATTGTAACCTCACAATAATCACATAGCGTTAAATCTTTAATATCTCCTTTTCAACATGGATTCTTATCTGGAAAATCTACTGTTACTAATCTTCTAGAATTTACATCTAAAACTATTGAGAATTTTGGAAAAGGTCTACAAACAGATGTTATTTATACAGACTTTAGTAAAGCCTTTGATGTTGTAAATCATAAGCTTTTAGTTATAAAACTGTCACTTCTTGGTTTTCCAACGCATTTAGTGCGGTGGATTGAATCATATTTATTAAATAGAACACAAAGCGTTATATTTAACCTCATAAAGTCAGATGAGTTTCTTGTTACTTCTGGGGTACCTCAAGGAAGTCATCTTGGTCCTTTATTGTTTTTACTTTATGTAAATGATCTTCCATCTGTAGTAAAGCATAGCAATATCGGAACAAGTGAAGAATAGTGGAAATGGTCTTTTTTCTTTTTTTTTTTTTTTAAAATGCGTGTTTTGAGCTAACAAATTGAATGGTGAAAAAATTAAGTGTCGCTCTCAAGTGGTTTAGAAGTTATAGGGGTCAACGTTTATGAAAATGGGCTTAAAAACCTGTGTTTTTTTGTTGTTGTTTTCGAACATAAGTAAACGTAATGGATATAAAAAAAAAGGTTATGCTAAAACCTTTTTAATGAGCATTCAATCATAAAAATCTATGCATTATTTTAGACGATATAACTGTTTTTGTACTCAAAGAATTTGAGGTGTGCTAATTTTGGTTGTCCTTTTGAAGTGTTTGTCTTTGAGACTAGAAAAATAAATGTTTTCATAGAAGTATGTTATTTATTGTTATTTCGTAAAAGGGTGAACAGTCAAGTGTGCACAATATATAAAGTTTTATATTTTAACAATTAATGCAAGTACTTTTCAAGTTTGTTGTACACTTACATATAGTATATTGAGACGAAAAAAAGCGCCGCAGGCGAAAAATTGTTATAAAAAATCGCGCGATTTTTTATAAAAATTTTTCATTTTTGGATAGTTAGCAATAAATGGATTTTTTATAATTAATACCTAACTGAATAGGTCATGGTATGACCTCTTGCTACCCATATTGCTTAAATTTTATTAAAAAAAATCAAAAAAAACAGGCAAATGTGTAGTAATTTTTCAACTTTTGATCCCTATAACTTCTAAACCACTTGAGAGCGACTCTTAATTTTTTCAGAATCGAACTTAGGAGCCCCAAATCCATGTAATTACATGTAAAAAAACACAAATTTTGCATTTCCATTATTCTTCAATTATGCCGCAATATCTTGCTATACGCTGATGATGTTAAACTTTTTCTGTCATACAAAGATGTGCAACACTCTTTATTGGTACAAACTGATCTTGACCATCTTTGTAACTGGTGCGAAATAAACTTATTACAAAACATGATACAATAATTTTATAAGGTAGTCCAGACATTTGACGTCTTCTCCCAAAAATGAAAGTTAATACCCTTAGTTGACAATTATTACAAAAGAGAGACTTTTTGACGACATCACATGCACTCAGTTGTACAAAAAGCATACTATTCCGTAGTACAATTTAGAAAAATGTACTTGCGTTCACTACATTTTATAATACTTTTTTATTACGAATAAAAAGAATATGCGTATTCACGATTCAGTGCAGTTGCCAGTGTAGTTGAGGGCTTGAGGAGTTGTACAGTTGTGTACATTGAAAAGTTTTACAGCTTTGAAATAGTGATGCAACATTTAAAGCCTAGTACATGTTTATTTGTGTGGAATTCCGCTGGCAACATCCATTTATTTGTTGCGTGCAAATTTTGGCAGATATTTTGTTGCGAACGAAGCTTAAAAATTTCAACAAGAATTAAATAAACAGCAAGAATTTATTAAGGGAAAGCTGAAAATCTTTTAAGCTCTTTAATTTGTATTATTTATGATTCTAGCAATACAAAATAAATATTATACGAGTATTCATATGAATAATGTCGTTTGTTGTGGAGTAGGACAAGTCACTAGTTTATAGCAGTCAGTAGTTGCGAAAATTTGAGACCACCAATACCACGGAAAGGTGCATCCATATTTACAATTTCCAACAACTGCAATTATTAATTGCAAAAATTTAGAAATAGTACAAAAAATATAATTGCAATTATAAACTTTTTTCTTTTGTTTGCACTTTTTTCTTAATTGAAATGGCAACTGTCACTTTTCACGGCAAAATAAATGGTCGGTTCAATTAAATTGCCGTGAAAACAATGTTGCTAGATGCATGTTACGGAATATAAAACTAGATTTTCCGCTGCGAAGCAAAGTACAGCTTTGTCGAAAAAGTTGTGAAATGTTCACGCTTGTTTCACAGCTGTCATTATTTGTATGGAGATTTGAGTGGAATTTCACGTGCAGCCGAACAGAGTACTATGCTTAAGAGTTTAAGGGTCAGTTTCACCAACTATACTAAAGTTAAACTTAAGTATAAGCTCTGAAAATGCATTTCATTAACCATAGTTCAGATTAGTTCAACTTAAGTATGAAAAATGCGTAACTAAAGTTATACTTAAGTCGTCGACAGCAAAAAGCTGAATAAAGTTTGCAAAACAATTTTGAAATTGTGAAAATTTGTAAATTGCGCACGTAAAAGTCATAATAAAATCACACAATATTAATAGCACAAAATTAATAGCACAAAGAAAAAATTGCGAATTATTTAATAACGAATTTGGCCAAATTGAAAGTTAAAAAATATTTGAAAATTTATAACAACTTTTATGGCCGTAACAAACTTAGTTAAGCAATGCACACAGTTTTGTTTGCAATTACATCGAAAAAGTACATTTTAAGCTAAAAAGACGCAACACAACCCTAAGAAAAACGAAGTTAACACAACCCTGCTTATCATTATTTTTTGAGAGAGAATATTTTTTGTTTACAAAAATTAAGGGTATGTCAAATATCTGGACTACCTTTCTCTAATTCTATCATGTTACAAAATAGGTGACTATACACTTGAGTTTTTGGAGGTTTTCGATGATCCCGGTGTAACTATGGACACCAAATTCGCTTTCACATTCACATTAATAAAGCAATCAGCAGAGCTAATAGTACTCTAGGATTTATTAAACGATGGTCCAAAGAGTTTAATGATCCTTTTATAACTAAAACCTTATTCACATCGCTAGTAAGGCCCATTCTAGAATACGCGTCAATTGTTTGGTGCCCTCGTTATGGGTGTTACATTGACGATATAGAATCTGTTCAAAAGCAATTTCTTCTGTTCTGCTTACGTGATCTATATTTTAATTCAAACTTTAATTTACCTTCTTATGAATATCGATTACAGCTAATTAACCTGCCTTCTTTAAAAAATAGGAGAACTATGCTAAATGTAAGTTGGATTTTAAAACTCTTACATTGATATGTCGACAGTCCATATTTACTGAGTAAAATTTACTTTAATGTTCCTCTTCGACCTAGAAGATCTTTTGAGCTCCTTTTTATGAACTTTTGTAGAACTAATTACTTACAAAATGAACCACTAAGAAGCGCTTGCGGTGATTTTAATTCCGTTTCAGATGTTAAAAAATTGAATGAATCCATGTACTCAATCCATGTACTCAATTAAACTTAAAATTTTAGATTATCTGCAGTATAGCCGCTGAGTCTGTACTAACACAATTTTCGCTTGGTGATGGATACAAAACTACATATAATCTGAATGGACTTGAACCTGTTTGGACCTCCTCACTTAATCTAATCGAACATGCTTGGTGAATGTGAACTCATCTTTCGGCGGTTCCATGCTGGTTGTATATTTTTTCTTCAACCATGCTAGAACGATTTGTATTGTATTTATAATAATATAATTGGCCAATGACACCTTGTTGTCTAGTGCCTGCGTTCGCAACCATTTCTTGTTAAAGAATGAAATTGGTGTGGTGTATTAGACCTAAAAAACAAAAAACAAATTGGCCATTTCAGCCCTTGAAAGGACTTTGACCGAGCTTCTTATGATCAATTGTGTTGTGTGTGTTATTAAATGTTTGCACACAATTGACCGAGAACTGGACCTACATGTTTTATGCCGACTCCGAACGGCTCATGTTCTCAAGATGCTTTACATGGCATTATTTACTCTCTGAGGTTTGCCATTGTCTGCAGAGAGGTGGTGACCGATCAGAAAAATTTTTTATTGAAAAAAACTTTTCGCCGCGGCTGGGGATCGAACCCGGGCTCCGAGCATGCTAAGCCACACACTTAACCTGCATGCCACGGTCACCATTAGACCTAGTTTGTCGAAATACCACCTTGCTTAGAAGAACGATTTATATTATATATATACATATGCTTATCAGTGTGGCGTACAGACCTTGTTTGTCTTGTTACCTCCCACCGTTCTATGCCGACACCAAGCTATTTTAAGTGTGGGTGGATATAACCTAGTTTGCCTTGTTACCACAATGTTCTTTGCTGTGTAATATTCTTATAAAATCTTATAATTTATGTGTACATATTTTAACGTAATTTTTAAATTTAAATTGTATGTACAATTTCAATTGTATTTATATAAATATGTAAATTTTGTATAATGCTTAAAAGTCTAACAAGGCTTAGCAAATAAATAAATAATACTTAGCGCTTGATAAGTTTTTCGTCGCCTTTGTTCTGCCACATCTTTGTTGGGTCTTCCTCCTAGAGCTGCCAATGACTGGAACCTAAGTTGAAGGAATTTCAATTTGTCTAGGGATGGTATCTCCTTCGGTTGTTTTAAAGATTGTTCCCACAATGCGTGAGTGGTTTTGTGCAAGTTTTGGGTTAGAATGTACATGAGAATGGGGTCTCAGCTGCCGGTGTCTACTCCGAGGCCACATAGAGTCATGATACATTCGTTGGTGGTGTCGTGGAGGAGTTTGGTTGCAGTTGCTTGATCATTGATGATTATTGGTTGGGAGAGCAGTCTGCTTAATGTTGCGTTTATAAGCAGCCTTGGGTTCTCGTATCGATCTTTGATCACCGCCCAAGTGGGCTCGTAATCGCTTTCCGATGCTGGGAACGGCCGAATTAGTACTTCCGCCTGACCGGATAGACTGGATTTCAAGAACTACATCTTTTGACAAGCCGGAATTGGTTGCTTGTCGAAAAATTCAATAAATAGATCATGGAACTGTCTCCACTTGTGGTAGCTGCCATCGAATTTTGGCAGTTCAACTTTGGGCAGTTTCAGTCCTGATGTGATCATGTTTGATGTTTGCCTGTTGATTGCTGTAGCAGGGGCTTGAATAGTTGTAGCTTCTGATTCTTGGGCCATGTTCTGAAGTTGCAAGATTTTTGAAGTGATTGTTTGCTCAATCTGCGTAAAATCCGATAACCAACTTTTTTGGTGTAGGTCCTGGGCGGATTCCCAATGTATTTCCACTGTCTTCGCCTGCATTGCATAATATTGCGACGTTTGTTGTGTCACACTATTAAGCACTTGGCTTAGCAGTTTGGTAGCTGCATCAATTGACTTTTTTTGTTTGTTAAATAATGAGCATAGCTGACTTGACATACTTCCGGTGGCCATTACCATGGTGTTTGTTTCGATTTGTCGAGTGACTGACTGTGGCGACCGCTTAGATGATAGGTCATCAATGCCCATGATGATGATGTATATTGATGTATGTATATATTTTTTACGTAAACAGGATGCGTCTGATGACGTCTGTTTGATGTCGTCTGCTGGTTACAATACACTTATGTTGTCATCTGCTGGTTACAGGACACTTATGTTGTCGTCTGCTGGTTACAGGACACTTATGTTGTCACCTGCTGGTTACAGGACACTTATGATGGCGTGATGATACCACTGGATATGAACCAGGATATCACGTCGGGGTCACCAAAATGTGCAATATGCTTTTATATTGTATTTGTTTTTGTTTAGAACAGGCACAATGAGCCGTGTTCTAATTGTTGATTGTATAATTAGCGCATAAACCAATTATACTGTGGAGTAAATTAAAAACACCGATTTGTTTGGCCTTAATAATAATACTCACTTTATTAATTGCTCTTACGTACTATTTATACACTTAGATTTAATACAATTAATACAGATAAAATATTATATACATACATATTAATATTATAAATTGGAAACAACATATAAAGTGCAATGAACAGCTAATCAGCTAGCGCAAGTTCATTGCACTATTGTGCAATGTAAGCACTTTTGGGCACATGCATTGGCCTTGGTGACAAGTATTAACAAACCAACATATAGAGTGCAATGAACAGCTACTCAGCTAAGGGAATCTAAGGGGAATTCTCTAACCTGGCAACACTGGATAGTACGAATGCGAATAAATATTATTTTATTCAGAATAACAAGTCCGAGTCTCGACTGAGAAGCTTTTTTGATTGAAAGCTGTCATATGGGCATCTCCGAGTGGCACGGACGCGACATTCGCACTGTTTTAATTACTCGAAAAATAAGAAAGAAACAAAATGAAAAAATGTAGCGATGAAAGAGTGCTACATTTTATAAAAATATTGGCGAGATTTAGTACAAATTAGTACAAAGTAATAAGCAATCATTCAATGGAACAGCCGCGACAAAAAATAGAGTTTTTTTAAGCTCGTATAGCAATATGCAAAATTTAGCTAATTTTGAGAACTTTTTTTATATATAATATACATTAGAGCCCCCATAAGTGCAAAAGTGTAAAATTTTTTCGCTCCCCGCGCATTTTCCGAGAGAATGGGTGTTAAAAATAAGATCTGCAAAAAAACCACGCATCTCTAGTGGTAAAAAGCCAGTCGCTTTTGAGTTTTATCTCAAAGAATACTGAAAAATTTTCTCAAAAAACTCTAATAATATAAGTGCTTTGTATCTTTTAAAATACCAGTATGGGGAAAAACACGATTATAAAACTTTTTATTTAAAATTAATCAACAAAGATGTTTTTGTAATTATTTTTCCTTTTAACGCATCCGGTTATGGGTTTTTTTAATCTCAAACTAAAAATTTTCGAAAAAATTTAAGACAACTTTTGTTTTGTGACAACCAACACTATAAAACTTTACCGTCTAAAAATGTTTCTAAAACAAAATTAATTGAATAAAAAATTGCACAGAGAAGACAGTTAAAAATTCAACAATTAAAAATCAAAAGGTTTTTCTAAAATTGCACTACAAAAAATATATAAAAATATTATTAGTAACATTACATAATTGTGATAATTTAATTCCTTTTATACTTTAGCCATGTTCAAATTTCATTTATTTTAAAGATACCTTTGTTAACTTAATGCATTTGTACAAAATCGCTAAAAGTTCATATATATTTATGTTTTAATTCGTTAGTTTCTTATTAATTGTACAATATATATTGAAAAAAATTGTTAAGTAATTTTTAATTTAGGTTTTTTGACTTCAAAACTTTTCTATGCCTATAAATACGAAGAATGAGTAAAAAATTTTCATGTAACTTGAAGACCAATTCAATAGCTATTCACAAAAAAACATAATATTGCATTTACGTTGCACGAAGCATAAATGAGAGCATTTTAAAATAAAAGTTGTCTTAAATTTTTTCGAAAAATTTTAGTTTGAGATTAAAAAAACCCATAACCGGATGCGTTAAAAGGAAAAATAATTACAAAAACATCTTTGTTGATTAACTCTAAATGAAAAGTTGTATAATCGTGTTTTTCCCCAAACTGGTTTTTTAAAAGATACAAAGCAATTATATTATTAGAGTTTTTTGAGAAAATTTTTCAGTATTCTTTGAGATAAAACTCAAAAGCGACTGGCTTTTTACCACTAGAGATGCGTGGTTTTTTTTGCAGATCTTATTTTTAACACCCATTCTCTCGGAAAATGCGCGGGGAGCGAAAAAATTTTACACTTTTGCAAATTCCATACATTTCATGGGTGCTCTAATATACATGTTAAATGGAAGTCAAAAGATAACTATTCCTCGTAGACTTATGAAATATTAGAATTATCTCTTACCTTTTTTTAAATAGATAAAGCACGAATACGGACGCGACAGTAGTAAAATACAGTAGTAAAATACAACAGTAGTAAAATACAGTAAAGATGTTCATTATAAATTTTAATAAAAATACATCATAATAAGTTAAATTCAAGTTACATAGCAGAAATACTAAACAAACAAAAAAAAAAAAAAGTTAAAAGCTGTTATAGTGCTTATAGTGGACCTTTTTTGGGAGATGCCCATATGCCTGTGAAAGCTATCCGCTCATGGGCGGCTTTTTGCGCATACTTGGTGTAGAGGCACCTTCACTTTTAAGAGTTTATTTTGTGAACTCTCTTTTTCTGACTTTACTTATGAACTACTTTACACTTGTTTCTTAAAAAAATATGAAACCCCTCTTGTGTGTTTACATTGCCTTACTTTTTAAAGTCTGTCTTTGGATTTTGACTCTTTGGCTGCTGGATTATGAAATTGAATTATATTAACTTTTAGGCGTTGACTCTCTAGCTGCTGTATTCTTAGATTGAATAATGCTTACAACATCATAAATGCTGACAGGTCAATTTGTATTGTGAAAATTGGAGTCGGGTGTTAACTTCCCCTTTGTTAATTATCAACTTCCTAATAGTTTACAATCCTAAGAATTGATATTAAAGTTAATTAATTTTGTTTATTCTTTAATGCCTATGGTACATGTTTATTATGATATAAAAAAATTATTTCTGGACTTCTTTTTTGGAAAATATCACAACAAATAGATGTTTTAACGACTTTTTATTAAATTATAAGAAATTATTATATGTATGAAAAATTTTAAGTATAAAAGAAATGTATGAAAATAAAAAAAGAGGATATATTTTGAAATAAAATCAATCATGGTTTGGTATGGTAGTTGGCGAAACACTTGACACAAAGTCTAACTTACGCACAATGCCTACGATTGGATGGTATTACAAAATGCCCAGGCTGATCATGATGGCTTTTGTACCATAATGTTTGCAGTAGTGTACAGCCAGTTGTCGTCGAAATTCAAGTTTTTGAACACAAACATCTATCAGCAAGATAAAAATACTAGACCACCATTTTATTTTTCCTCTGTATGCGATGTGGTATGTGTAAATTTCGAAGTTCACCATGTAGCCTAATGGAGTGCATAGAAACCAAACTTTGAAGCCAAATCGCAACGGTTTGCCTTTTATGAATTGCTTACTTCCGTGTCTTCCAAATTAGGATATCATGCATTCATCGAAAGAAAGATTTTATTCGGCATGAAAATATTCAATAATTTTTGTTTTTAAATGATCAGTAAGCTTAATTTCCACATTTTGTCAAGATTTGCACCGTCTCTTAAAGAAGCCTTGATGTTGTCTTCGAAGTGAAGGGAACGCAAAATTTCTTCAAACTTATTTCGTCGCATGGTGTCATTTACAAGACTGTTGTGAATGTCTTCATCCTGACTCCACAAATTTTTATAAGTGCCGTGATAATTGTACTCAGTAATGATCAATATGCCGATAAACGCACGAAACTCGCCTGCTGTGATATGTGTGTTTGGTCAATTCTGTCCGATAGCATATTGCTATCATATTTGTAACACTTTGCTTACAAATATGTTTCAATAATGCGTCATCACAAAACTTTTCAAATTGCAGGAGCGGTAGTAAATCACGACAATCTTCATAATTTGCAAAAAATGGGCACAAGAGATGGCAAATCATTATTCACGCATTCAAAGTTTGTTTGCTTGTTCCCTAGTGGCAATGCAAAATTAGAAGGTTTTGGCTGGACTTTGCGTAATCGCCTTTTTTCTGGTGATTTTGCACGATTGAATGTTGTTGGTTGATCCTCCATTCTTTGATATGTGTCTTCGGCCATAACAACGCAAATCTTCGACATTTGGAGCTGAAGAATTAGGGATTCATATAATTGAATAATGGATCAACTATTATTGTTTTCAAGCCTGCCTCCAATTTTGTAAATGTCGTCCACTAGCCATTACAACTTCATAGCCACCTTTAAGCTGAGCCGGACAAACATTATCTGGGATACCCCCATATTCATCCTCAATATATCTCAACATATCTCATTTTTGCCAGATATGTTGTCATCCAAAGGAGGCTCGATGTAAATAGTAGTTGGTAGATCATTTAGTTGATTTTAATCTTCTGTATCATCGAGCTCTTCAATGTAATCAAGCATTTGTTGTAATGTAAAACCTCTTAAAATGGTTGAATTAACTCGTAATAGTTTTTACTTTTAGAAAAATACACACTTAATTTTTCAGAAATTATATTTGCGCACGACTGGCGGTCTTTATTGCATAGTGAAACTTTTCTTACTAATCAGTTAAACAACATTATTTATCAAGCTGCTTCAACAATGTTCATATTTAGCTAGCAGCTTCTTCATCTGACCATTCTAACGTTATATAATTTCCAAACTTATTATAGCAAGAAAAACATAACTACAAAGCTAAGGCAAACTGAATAGTAAATAGATACAAAAATGAAGCGAATAACGATGATAGAACTTCAAACCATTTATATATAAAAATTATTGATCAATCCTGAACATGCTGGCGCCCTTGATGTCTTCTTACGATACATCAACACCTGGGCTCGCCTTCGGAATAAGTGGTAATTTCTGAACAGCCCGACGTATCAAACCATTTTTTGTCTTTACGTCAACAACCCTTGCATGGCCCGCAGTGCCTTTGATCACGTTTCTAACTCTGCCTAGAAGCCATTGTTTTGGAGCCACATTTTCTTCTGCCACCAATACAAATTCGCCCTTTTCGATGTTTCTCCATCGACCAACGTTTCCAAAAGTGTTGTTGTATAGCAGCGATTCGCAACACCTATTCATATGTCAAGTTATCAGTTTCAATCGTTGGCTTTGAAACACCTACGAGCAGACAACCCACCAGAAAGTGTGTCGGAGTCAGTACAGCCTCGTCATTTGGTTCGTTGGACATTGCAGTAAGCGGCTTCGAGTTCAATACAGCGTCAATCTCCGTGATTACTGTACTTAGCTCCTCGAAGGTCAGATACCAGTTGGTTAAAATGTTGTCAAGTGGTACTTGGCGGACTAAATCGCCACATCCCATAACCCACCGAAGTGAGGAGAGCGAGGAGGTATATGATTTTATCTTGCGCCTGCTGGGAGAAGAATATCCCCCTGAACTCCCTTCGCGCTCCAACAAAATTTGTGCCATTGTCACACTACAGTTGAGTATACAAGCCAGGGCGTGCAACAAACCTCTTTAGTGATGCGATGAACGCCTGCGACGTCAAATCAGAGACTACCTCAAGGTGGACAGCTTTTGTTGCAAAACAAATAAATACTGCGATGTAGCTTTTAGTGAATCTCACGCCCTTCAACTTATAGGTGGTCAACACAGGACCACAGAAGTCGACACCTGTTGTCGCAAATGGTCGCGCCACGTTCACTCGATCAGCCGGTAAATCACCCATTATCTGCTGCTGCATAAGTGGTCTGCATCGAAAGCACTGCAATTAGTTGCTGGTTGCCACCCGAACTATTTTACGTGCATTAATTATCAAAAAAAGCTGCCTCAAGATTGCCATCAGAGCTTGTGCTCCAGCGTGTAAGTGGTTTCACTGTACAAACCGAATGTAGCATCTTAAAAAATTGTTTTTTATTTGGCAGCAAAATCAGAAATTTTGCGTCATAAGGCAGTTCTGCGTTACGCAACCGCCCTCTCACTCACAATATATCAACTCCACTGTTGCTGTCAGTAAAACTATTTAGTCCATTGAGTTTGCTGGCAAGTCCTTTTTAATAGCTCTTATTTCACTGCGGAAGAAAAAGTGCTGCATACAGTAAACAATCCGTATAAGCGCCTTGTCCAGTAGATGAACTGTGAATCCGTCAGCTCTCTCTTTAGGACGAAATACGATTAGAAGCAACGCCACCTTCCCTCGAATTTTCTCATATTCGCTGTGATTTTCAATCCATTTTAAAAAATCGTTTTTCTCTAAATCAACATGTAGCCCTACCATTGCTTAACGACGCTCCTCGGATACTCCTACAACTTTTTTATGATCCTTATTCGCTGGCCAGTCATCGCAGTGCTTTTTCAAAAATCAGGACCTGAAAACTACATCGATTCTCTCAGCTCATCTGCAAATGCACCTCGCGAAACTTTATCGGCTGGATTCATTTGGGATGGAACGAGTCGCCAAACTGCTTTTTTGGTCGAGTCTTGGATAAGCGCTACTCGCTTTGCCACAAATGTAGACTACGTTGATGGGTGTGCTCTGAGCCAATCAAGTACTATCTCCGAATCAGTCCATAAAAAAGTGGCATCGATCGGAACCGAAAATTTTATTGAGTTTTAACAACCAAATTCGCTAACAGTTCCGCCGCCAGCAGCTCTAGCCTAGGTAGTGATTTCGTCTTTATCGGTGGAACTCTAGACTTTGCGCTCCACAGCTGAATGTTAAATGCATCTCAACGCGTACATGCTTTTTTCGCGACAGTACATACCGCGGAACCTTGATACCTTCAACCATACGAAGTTTTTCTCGATATTGCATCCAGTAGATGTGTGCAATATCGAGTGCACACATTTGATTTTGCAATACCTTCAAAATCCACAGATCTTGCATAAAAACTTTAGCAGCTACGATGGGTCAAACAATGTCGATCATTCGGCCAGCACTACTCTCTTTGTGATATTTTTGCACACACCCACCTGTGGCAAGACATACCGGAATATATCTGTAGAAGGCTCCCAGATGATGCCTAATGTTTTAATGATCTCAGCATCGTTGACGCAAAGCGGTTTTTTCTTATCAGATTCAGGAATAAATTCTTAAAACTTCTCATTGTTTGAGTGCCATTTCCGTAGGTTAAAGTGTGCTGCCTTCATTATAGTTGACACCTCATCCTAAATTTCAAACAGCTCTTCCTCGTTGTCAGCGCCAGTGATAAGATCATCCATATAAAAATCCTTCAGTATTTTCCTTGACCCTTATGGATGTGTTTTGGCGCAGTCTATGCTCAATTGGTCCAGACACCAGGTAGCTAAAAACGGAACTGCAGTTGTGCCGTACGTTACAGTCAACAACCGATAGGCTTTAAGTTCATCCGTCATAGACACACGCCACAAAATTGCTTGATAGATAGTATCTTCTTTCGTAACCCTGGCTTGGCGATACATTTTAGTAATTTCCGCCGTAAGTGCATATTTGTCACATCAAAAACGGAGTACTATAGATTACAGATCGTCTTGCAATATCGATCCTTAAGCTGCAAAGAGAGACCTGAACTTGATTTGCAACTGAATTCCAACACAACTCTCAGCTTCGTTGTCGATGAGTCTGTCCGCACTACGTATTGATGAGGTGAAAAATATTTCAGTTGTGCTAACTCTGCTATATCTACTTACGATACATGACCTAGATTTAAATATTTGTTTATAAAATCAACATGCGCCTTCTTTGTATCGAGATGTCGTTCTAACCGGAGCTCAAGTGCCAGAAATCTTCGCTCTGCAGTTTGATAAGAATCACCCAACTCGGTCACAGTGCTTTTTAGCGGAAGTTTAACCACAAATTTACCACTCTTGTCTCTGCTAACGCTCTCTACGAATGTACGCTTGCACTCTCGCTCTTCGTCTGACCAAAATGTGTAACTTTTCTGCTAGGTTACTTAGACGCATCGTCTCCCCTAGCTGCTCAGTTTCAAGAAGGCAAATTTGTGCTTAGTTTTTATTCAAACCACACTCTCTGGTTGCACCGGAAACCACCCATCCAAACAGCGTCTTCTGCAAATGTGGGAGCCTATCGCTTAACATTATGCGACCGATCGATAGCAAATCTAAAAATATCTCTGCACCAAGTGAAATATCGATACGTGCTGGAATATTAAAGTCTGGATCAGCTTAGTCACTATTCTGTGGTATTTTCCATTTTGAAACATCCACCAATCTACCCGGCTTTACGCCCGTTATCCTCGGGATTAGCGTGAAGTGGCATCAACATCAATTCACCGTCGTTCTCAACAATTGAACTTTCAGAAACATCATTGAGACGAATTTTGCATAAATACCTTGGTATGACGCCATACAAAGTCCAATTAATTCAGGAGTTGAAGCCAACAGTTGAAGCCAACTGATCCATTGCGTTTTCGCTTCGCTGAGTGGGCCTGCGATCGACTTACAGAAGATGCCGATTTTGCCAAAAAAGTCATCTTTTCAGATGAAGCTCATTTTGATCTTGGAGGGTATGTAAAGAAGCAAAATTGTCGTATTTGGGGCACAGAAAACCCACACGCATACATTGAAAAGCCGATGCACCCAAAACGAGTCACTGTTTGGTGCGAATTTTGGTCCAGAGGCATGATTGGGCCATTTTTCTTTGAAAATGAGTAAGGAGTGGCCATTACAGTCAGTGGCCATTATAGTCAGCAGCCATCGTTATCGGTCTATGTTGAATGAATTTTTGTTCACAAAAATTGAAGAGGAGGGTATTGGCAACATTTAGTTTCAACAGAACGGCGCTACGTGTCATACAGCCGAAGCTACACTCGATGTTTTACGCCCTGTTTTTGAAGATCGCATTATCAGCCGTAGAGCTGATGTCGTTTGGCCACCTCGGAGCTGCGATTTGACACCGTTGGACTATTATTTGTGGCGTGCCCTCAAAGATAAGTGTTACGCCGACAAGCCAGAGACAATTGACGCTTTAAAAGGCAATATTCGTGAAGCCATTGGTGAAATACAGCTGCACACAATCGATAATGTGCTTAAAAATTGGACCTATCGTGTAGGCTACTGCATGGCCAGCCGAGGCAGCCATTTGAATGAAATTATTTTCCATTACTAACCGGAAGGATTGTACATTCAAATAAAAAAAGAAATTTGAGAAAATGTTCAGTAGTTTTTTTTATAGTATTTTCAAAAAACAAAGTTATTTGGCGGACCCTTTATTTATATTAATAAATTTACATGGAAACAATTAATCGACGCATTTCATTGTTGGAAAAATTTTAAAGAAAAAAAAAGTCAAAATAGAATTTACAGTAGTGAGTAAATAAATACCGCAAACAAAAAACTGATAATGATTAACGGATTTACACCTGAAATGTCCGCACCTTAAATTGGGATCGTGCCTCTATCCAAATGATTGATATATTGGAAAGTTATAAGGTGATATCACTTCAATCCAAGATATGCGGTGGAAGGGAAAGGGTTGCTTACGGCAAGCATCTTGTGATATCTACTACAGCGGCCTTGCAGAGAAGCACGAGCTTAAATGCGGATTTGTGGTTGGCAAGAGATCATCATGTCCTGTGATTCACTCCTGTGAACGAACGACTTGCCATCATCCGCTTCAAGGCTAAATTTTTCAACATCAGCCTAATATGTGCGCATGCTCCGACGGAAGAAAAAGATAACGAGACCAAAGAAAGTTTCTATGAGCGCCTTGAAGATGCACTCGAGCGTTGCCCCAGTCATGACATTGAAAACGTGCTTGGTGACTTCAACGCCAAGATGAGCAAGGAAAACATATTTGGTCCAACAGTCGGAAAATTCAGCCTCCTCGACAACACATCCGATAACGGGATGAGTTGGATTCATTTCGCCGCAGCACGAAACATGGTCGATATTGGCACTAGATTCAAGCATCTCAATATTCATAAGGCCACCTGGCTGTCCCTTGATCAAAAAACGTGTAACCAAATTGATCACGTTTTGATTGACGGAAGGCACTCTTCCAGTACTAGACGCACTTGTCACAGCCAAGATCCGTACACAGAGAAAGCTAGTCGTTGATAAGCTGCAATCGAAACGGACAGACTCGAAAATTTTTCGAAACAAATGCAAAAACTTTTCCCACTTGTTCACTTTAAACTTGCAGTAGTTATTAAAACTGAAACCACTTCAATTCTTTAAAAAAAGGCCAATAATTGTGTGATTAATTTTGGATGCAAACAAAAATTGCATGAATATCGCTAAAAGTGCACACAAAAAAATAGAGACAGCATAATAAGCAAATAAAACAACAATTGAAGTTAACCCGATCTTTCGTTGCTGTTTCGTCACGGGCTACAGTTAGTTACAACCTTCTCACTGTCTTCTACTAGACTGATCGGTACCACCGAAATTGTGGTCCCTTGTGTCATATGTGCTATTTCTTCTTTTATAGATCTGTTCCACCGCCTACACATAATTTACATCTCTTCCTCATCTTGTTTTGTGTTGATGAATCCATCTCCAATGTTGACGCGTCAACATCGTGAGCAGCTCGCTCCTCGAGGTACTGAGGCTCTCTGAGGAACGTCTGCGCGAACATACGGACACACTTTTTAACATCCTTTTTAACAACTTCAGTAAGTTATAGAGAGAAGTTGCCGCTATCACCGCTAAATTTACAGACGAACTATCTACTCCTGAGTCAAAGCTCAACGCTAAAATTGATAGTGATACCGCTGCATTAAAGTGCTCTATTTCAGTAATTAATAATCTTAAAAGCTGAAGTTGAGCTACTTAAAGAGGAGGCACATACTAAGTCATCAGTGTAAGATTTCACATCGGATGCTATTTTGTTTGGTTTGCCATTCTCTGAAGGTGAAACCCTTGAAAGCATCTTCAATCAGATTTGTCGCTCCATTGATTTTCTTGCACCTCAAGTGTGTAATATTTTCATCCGAAACCCTCAACCTAGCAACTAAACTCTGTTGTTATTATAAATTTCTACTCTCCGTTCGACCGATCTCGTGTGCTGAAAGGTTTTGCAGCGTACAGAAAGAGAGCTTGAGCTGCAGTTACACTCAGAGGGGATAGCTTCGATTTGGACAGCAAGGTATATTTATTTGAGAGCCTTTCCGGGGAAGCAAGAAGAATCTTGCAAGCCGGAATTAAACTTAAACGGGCGAATAAGACTTTTAACATTGTAACGAACCTCTCTGAGTACTTTTCTTATGCTGAGGTAAGCTCAGCGGGATTCCAGGGTATGCGACAAGAATTAATAACACTTGTTGTTTTTCTCTGCTTAGCTATGTTAACAATGCTTTTATTGTTTCTTTAAGTTAATAGAATATATTTTTATATATTTATCAAATATTTCAACTGCTTGTAATTTCACCGCCTCTCCGTAGCTGCTAGCTGGAAAAACAAATAAACACGCGTGCTTACAAGCCACAAACTATGTGTTTAATTTGAGCAGGCCGGCTTACAAGCCACGGGCACTACTAACAAAAAGTTGTAAAACAGGTGGGCCTTCAAGCCACCGACTCTGCTTGATGTTGATTGCAGGTGGGCTTAAAAGCCGCTGACGTGGCTCGATGTTCTGTGCAGGTGGGCCTACAAGCCACCGACTCTGCACTCGCTTCTTGCTTTACCTTGTCTTCTTTCGTGTTACCTGCTGCAGCTCCTCGATGCAGGCTCTGCTCGTTGTTATTCTGGGCTCTGCTTATTACACGTGCCCACTGAATGTATATATATATATCACGCACTGAATTTTCTCGCACACTGAATATCAAACAGACTGATCTTCACTGATGAACCAAAACTCTCCTCCGTCTGTAGTTACGCTGCATTTTATAGTTGCCTTGTTGTGCCTTTGTTGTCAACAAGGTCCCGTAATTGTAATTTTTTTGCGACGCCGATTTTTGGCGTCACTCGCCCCTCCTATTCCGAGCAGGCAGTTGATCCTCACCTTGCCTCTCCGTCCAACCTTAATCCTGTAACGCAGCCCATTCACTGTGCGTATGGAGTTACGCACTTCGGCCGGTCGTCTGCCGGCCAACATCGCGATGGTGGAAACTCGACCACCGGTTCCTGCTCTCAGCCGTCGTCTTTGCACTTCTGTGTAAAGGTCGCCTTGACCCACACGGTCTTCATCCGGAAGCCAGGCCATCTGCTCTTTACCCAGAAATCGAATTGGCCCTCCGGTCGAACTTTCTCCTCCTCCTCTTCCTCCTCGCTCGGCACTAACACCCAAGAAGGTGCTGCTGGGACTTCATCTTCTTCCGAGTCGTAACGCTCCGTAACGTCATCTTCCTCCACCCTGTCTTCCGGCATATACAGATAGCCCATCGACTCGGCCTCACTCGCTATCGCTGATGATGTAAATTGTCTCCATAGTCCTAAAATTGTTTTTTTTTTTAATTGTACGTTTGAACGTTTCAACCGCGTGGTTACTGAATGATTTTTCCCAGCCTTTGTCATTTCTAGGTGACATAGGCTCAAGGTCATTTTTCTTGGTTCTTCTTTGCCGCATTGTTGTCCCTTCTTCTTTTCCAATGATCTTCCATTTTGTCTATTGAACATACCCTTTTCCAAGAAAATAATCATTAGACCGTATGTATTGGTCCTTTTCCTCATGTTATTTGGCACCACTTGCGAAGAATTGTTACTACCGTTTTTCGTGTTTTGACGTTTCACCACTTGTTTATAAAATAGCAACGTGCTTCTACGAGTGCACCACAATCGGTAAGTTAATTATTATTTTTAAATAAAATATATATTAGCGGCATTTTTTTTAACATCCTTATCTGGATTGGGATTTGGTTTGCAACTCTGTAAGCTTATCACAGCTAGATGGCATTGGAAAAAAACGTAAGAAATGGCAACAACATTGTCATGAATTATTTATAAACAAAGGAAAAATTCAACAAATTATCAAAACAAAAATAAAAAGTAAGAGCTGCAATTCGCACAAGCAACAGAAACAAAGGTTTTTATTTATAACTAGCAGTAATTAGTTTTATAACTGAGGTTTTACTTTCAATGGCACCATTTTTTATGTTTTGCATTTTCAGGTACATCTGCTTTTATAGTCATGATGCAGTTATTTTAAGAAAAGCAATGGATTTAAGTTAAGCTGTTAGCTTAAAAAGGACAACAGTCATGTCGCGTATAGAATAAACAAGCTATGGATTTTCTTGTAAGTCAATCCCTATTGCTTTAAAATATTTATTTAAATTAAACGATCTTCCCAGTATCCTCAGCTTCTAAATGAAGAAGAAACAAAGTTTTTAGAGCATGAACCCACAAATAATTTCTCAAGCCCGAGCGACAGTTGCAACAACAACAAATGCCAGGACAAAAAGCCAAATAGCCAAAAACAACAAAACACCAGCAACGAGAGCCAAGCTTGCAACAAAAACAACAATAGCGCAAGTACTGCAAGCATTCAAACTTCGAAAGAAAGAGCCGCGACAAATTGCTATTTAAGGGGCTGTGACACCTTAAAAAAAAATTTGTTTTGTGCATATAAGTTCAATAAAAAATAAGAAATCATCTTGAAAAATTACGCATATACTTTTATGTAAAAATTACACAACAAAATTTTTTTGAATTTTTGAATCATATATTTGGCTACTGGAATTATTTAAAAAAACACTACAATTTTGCTATTTTGTGCAAATTATATATCTCCAAATCTTATGTTTCAGTAAGTGCTGTTATGCTTTTGGCAAAATATTTGCTGTACATCTGCTTCTTCTGCTGAAGTCTTGATCACTTTATTGACGCCGCCCAGATTTTCTGCAGATCATGGAATGTTATTTGCAAGTGCATATCTTCAATAGCTGTTTACAGATTTTGGTTTATTCATTTTCAGCGTAAAATCTATCGCTCTCACGCTCCAATTCCTCCAGTTTCATAAGCTAAACAGGCTCTTGTAGTTCTGCTAGTGCTATGCTGCTTACTGCACTTAACAATGACTGCAGCTTTAATTCGGACTCTATGGCAAGTATTTCGATCGCACAAGTGCACAAGACCGCAGTTATTTTCGAACAAGAATCTTCTATTTCTCAAACCTTGAATTAAAATTGATGTTATGCTACCTAAATCTTCACTTGCTGTGGATAACACAGAAGATTGAACGCCACCCCATACTTCCATACACTGCCCCGTGTTCTATTCTATCTATCGATGTTCTATCTTGTGTTTGTGCTGAAGTTTGATTGTTGGAATCTTGTAAAGCATTATTATTCTCAGCTTGTTCTGTTACTATCGTTGTAGTTGGCGTTGTAGCCTTAGTAAAATTGAGTTGTGACATTGTTTCGTTTTACGTAGCCGTCTTCATCTTCGTTGTTCCAATTGCTTTTGACTTTATCCACATTGTTCATGTCTCTTCAATCAACTTTGGTCGACATTTTACAAATTGAATGCAAAATTATTGTATTTACGTGTATTTGATTACGCTTATGATTAATCAGTATTGAGATTAAACGAAAGATAACTCTTGCCAACAGGTGTAACTTTGGGCTCAGTAGGCAATTAAAAAGCAGAGCTCTCTCTCGACAAACAAAACTAACGCTCTATAAGTCAAGAATCATGCCCGTCCTACTATCCGCATCACAAACCTGGACGTTGAGCAGCTCTGATGAAAGGACTTTGGGAGCGTTCGAGAGAAAAATCCTTCACAAGATCTATGGTCGAATCTGCGTCAATGGCGAGTACCGAATACGATGGATCCACGAGCTGTATGAGCTATGTGCCGACATCGATGTAGTCAAGCGTATTAAAATAGAGCGGCTTCGCTGGCTAGGTCATGTCGAGAGAATGAACGACGAAGCTCCAGCGAAAAATTATTGGATTCGGTACCCAACGGTGGCCAACGTAGTCGAGGAAGACCGCATCTCCGTTGGAAAGACCAGGCATTGGATAACCTGACAACGCTTGGAGTTTCCAACTGGCGTCAGCAAGCACACGACAAAAGAGGCTGGCGCAAATTCTTGTCCGACCAACGGTTGTAAGCGCCATCTAAGTAAGTAAGTAAGGAATTCCCGCTTGGAATTACAATATTGATCTTTCTTGTTCAAGCTTCGCCGTGGGTGGTGGCCACGGTGTTCTTACAGAGTGGGTGTGCAGCAGCCGCTGGTATTGGTGTCGTTCTAAGGCTGCGTAGCAGACGCTGACCTTGGATTCCTTTGTGCGTGGCAAATAGCAAATAGCTGGCAGGGTAAGTAAATAACATTTCTGAAATATTGCACATGTACCGTCTGGACCGCATGGACCGCAGGCAGGCAGATGCCGTGCATATTGATATGCATTGTTGCATGCAGCAATATGTGGACGTCGCTGCGCTGTTGGGTATCCTCAGTGTGCAGAAGTGTAGTTAGTGTGTGTGTGTAGCTGCGCTGCAGTTGGATACATGCACCTCACGGCAGCGATGCGTAAAGTGGGTAGCCAGCAGTGTGTGTGAAGCCATGCACTATGATGTCTCGCTATGCCTGCAGCGGTGCATGTTACTATGCATAGCTGCGTTCTCAGTTAACGCAAATGTCGCTGCGGCCTCAGTTGTTAACGCAAGTGGAGATGTAGCTGCGATCTAAGTTGTTGAAGCAGGTGTAGCTGCGATCTCAGTTGATATCGGAGGTGTTGCTGCGGCACAGTTGTTGACGCAGATGGTGCTGCCCCGCAGTTGTTCCTAAGCTAGTCGGACTGAAATAGTTTCAACTGACTGTTGTGTGCCGCCCGCACTCGCGTTTTTCCTTCGCGTTTGACTGGCGAGACAATCTTTGGGCTCCAATTCCGTCTTCGCAGGTTGTTATGTCGGACTTGGTCTTGGGCAGCCCGCTCCAGGTTCCGAAGTACAATCTCGAAAATCTCTTTTAGCTTGGTTTGTCTCTCAAGTGCTGTTTGAGGCTCATGGACCGTGGCTAACGTTTGTCCATCATACAGCGTTTTTGGTAAGCGGAGTTCTCGTCCTTGGGTAGAAAGGCTGGGCTATATCCTGTGGTTTTAGAGACACTTGCGTTCATGGCCAGTGAAATTTCTGGGAGCAGCTCATCTCAGACACGTTGTTGTTTACCAGTAAACTGTGCTACCATCGTCTCGATAGTTCGGTTGGCCCGTTCCGTTGGATTTTCCTGGGGTGTATTCGGAGCATTGAATAGGTGTTTCACTCCTAGCTCGGCTAAAAACATTTTGAATGTTCGACTCGTGCATTGGGCGCCATTGTCCGTAACTAGGACCTTCGGGACGCCAAATGCGCTAAGATACGCTCTCTAAACACGCGTTGGAGGTGATCGCAGGTTGCCTTACTGAGTGGAATCACTTCAGTCCATTTGGAGAACTTGTCGAAAAACACCAGGAGCATGGTGTTACCACACTCTCAAAAAAATTGTTCATTCTAACAATAAAATAACAATAATCTTGGTTAAAATAGCATCAACAATAGCAATTGTTGATTTCTTGTTACAAATAACAATTAAAATTGGAAATTTTTAAAAATTAAATTTGGAAGGTTGTCTTGTCATTTATGAGTGTAAAAATGTTAAAAACTTGTACAAGTCAAAAATGAAATGTCAAAATTTAAACGTCAATAATGAAATGTCAAAATTTAAACGTCAAAATGAAATGTCAAAATTTAAACATCAAAAGTTTAATGTCAAAATTTAAACGTCAAAAATTAAACACATAAAAAAATAAAAATCTTGACTTTAAAAAGCACTAATATAGTTGGATTTATCTTGCGCTTATTTAATTGGATTCTTTGTGAAAATACAATTAACGTTTAATTTTTTAAGAGTAATAATCGCTGAAAGTGGTTATAGTTTTTTACCGAGTCATCGGAATCTTCCAAGTGGAAAGAGGATGAATCTGTTTTATTCAAGTCTTCACTTCAGTCTTTCGTCGCTTTCGTCTACGTCTTCCAGAGACAGACCAATCTAGTTCAATGAAAGAGAAATAAAATAAATAAAATTTTGTATAAAAATAAGACCCCACCTTTAATATTTAAAGCCAAGATCTTAATCCACCTCCTCTCAATCCATATCACGATATCTCTAAAAAATATCTGACGAAAAAATCTTGACATTGTGCAAGACTCTAGAGTGACGTCGGTATAATCCCGAAGAAGTTCGTTTAGAATCAAAAATTATGTTCAAGCACCAAAGCACCAATCAGAAAATATAAATAAACATCATAATATATTTCATACAAATGAGTTGAAATATAATCATTATTTTTACCTTTATTTTTGATAATTATTCTTCTCTTATTGAACACATCAGCAGAAAAAATTATGTTTGAATTGTATGCTGCTGAATAGAAGTTTTTTTAGGAAAATTTAGCAATTGTTCAATAAATATTGTCAATTTTTAAAAGAAAAATTTAAATTTCAAATCAAAGGAACATTTTAACAAGGGAATTGTTAAATTTTCAATTGCAATTGTTGAATTTTAACAATAATTTTTGGAGAGTGCATGTTTGGATCGGGGCAGTGGTTCCACGAAATTGGCACACAAGATTGACCAAGGCTCGTCCGCGATTTGGGTAAGCATATTACCAGCAGGAATTTGTTGGCTTAGTTTATATCTGTGGCAAGATTCGCAGCGACGCACGTAACGGCCGATATCACGAAACATGCCTGGCCGATAGTATCTATTGGCTACTCGCGCAATTGCTTTCGTATGCTTAGGTGACCGGCACATGGACTATCATGGCTTCCTTTAAGAACTCTTTCTAGCGATGACTCGCTATGTGTCGATATATCTGTTCACCTTCTATGATGTAGTCTGGGAACTTGGCTGGGTTTTCTAAGACCGTCTGGGCATCTTCCGTGCAATGTCGAGATAAGGCGTCAGCGACTACATTCAATTTGTCCTCTGCGATATAATGTATCGAACGTGTGCTGCTGAAGTTCCAGTGCCCACCTGGCTACGCGTCCAGATGGACTTTCTATTGAATTAAGCCATTTCAGAGACAAGTGATCTGTGATCACTGTGAACTTTGTTGTCTTCAAGGTAAGGTCGCATTTTACAGATTGCCCATTAGAGCGGAGTAATTTGTTTGGAGCAAAATTTTTGAGGAAAGTGTATGGCATATTCAAAATCTATGCTAAATTCTAAGCAAAAACGTAGAACAAACTATATCCCAAAACTGACGTTTGACCCTCCCAATTTTTAAAAGAAAAATAGAAGTATATTATAATTTTATTTCTTTGGTTTGTTTTTTTTTTTTAATACTTGCAATTACAATGGAGTTTAGCAGTATCTTTAATTTGATAATCGATAATTACATTATTCCTTTTACGTGGAAAGGACATCGTTTGGCATTTATCTGGATTAAGAAACATATTATTTCTAGAACATCAAACCTCAAAAGAATTCAGATCAGACTAGGGCTGAATTGTCTTGAGAGTTTATTGTTATGTATATCGTTGGTTAAGCTCACTAAAGTGATAAGTGACCTTTTGACAAAAATAGGTTTACTGCATTTTCCAAATCATCAATATAATATCTACCTTGTACAAATTTCCTGAAAATGCATAACCAATAGATGCTGCTCAGTATACAGTTGAAATTAGTGTTTAGTACTGAAATGTATTGAAATTTAAAAACAAAATCGACGTTTCCGAACATTCAAAATTTTTCACTAATCACTTTTGTGCGCTTAGCCATCGATATTTTCATATATATTGTATATTTCTTTGTCTGAAGTTAGTTTTTTATTTACAAGATTTTGTGTATTTATTTATATTTACGAAATAATTGTTTATATGCACCATATTTCAATTGTTACATATCTCGAGTTGTTTCGTTTACGAAAAAAACCATATAACGGATTTTATTAATGTCAATTAGCTTAAATGACACAATAGGTATAACATGAAGCCGCAGTGTCAGAGCTGTATTAGCTGACCGTTGACATATCTATCTAGCTTAAAGGAAAGGTTTAGCTTTTCGGCCATTTACTTGCATATTTGAATTAGTTCTTTGTTAAAAAAGACATATCACTTGACTCATTAATTGGCATGTGCTGCCATGGTGAAGTCACTAAAGCAGGAGTGGATGGATAATGGTATTTTGAGAAGATTTGAATTGCAGTTATACTTTTCAGGTTGTAAACAACTTTGAACCAATTACGCTAGAAAACATGCCACCAACTATGCACAATAGTATATGCGAACGTGATTCTTCTACAGATGTCAAGTATTTGTATAGAATAGTAAATGCAGTCTCCAGTGGTACCTGTTCAGTGGATTTGGCGAAAAAAAACCAGGACCAATTTCCCATTCCCGTTCGTTAACAAAGACTAGCAGGCTAATGCGATTATATATAACAAGTAACGAACCGTCGGAGAATTTAAAAACCTTAGCAGTTTATTTAATAAGAGTTTATATCCCGATGTACCTATTTCAATATTAAATATAACAGCTCTGTTGATTATGGTAGTGTGCTTTTGTCTTAATTGATTCATAAAACACAGTGTTTAACTCCAAAATTACGTAGTGTTGTATTTAACGTTGTTACCAATAATAATAATAAACCAAGGAACGCACATTCAAAAAATGTTTTATTAGAAATGTTGTTCGATACCAGGAAAGAAATACGCAAAGAAAGAGCTTTAAAAAAAATATTTTGTATTAGAAATACTTAAAGTGAACCGTCCCCAGCCTAAGAGTTTATAAAAAACCAAAAATTAATTTCAAGTATATATCAATCCGTATATAGTGATTATACGGATATGATAAATTTTAATGAAGAAAAAAATGTTATGTGAGCCCCGCTTACTCGTGACATTCCGAATAATCATTTATTAGAACTTTCATAACTCGAGAGTGAAGAACTATCGTTGCCAGATCCTAGAATTCCATGTCATATACAAGGAACGGAGCGGTTTGTACAACTTTTACTAGTGTTTCACGACGAGTTGTTGAAAAGAACAGGGAAGGCATTATGGCGGTGACGGTAGAAAATAGGAAATTATCCCTCGTCTAGAAACTAAAAAGATTTGATGTGATATATTTTCTATATTCTAAATTTTTGTATAGGTTTTTCTTATACATATATAAAAAATACACAAACTTTTGTAAATAAAAAATTAACTTTGATCAAAGAAATTATAATATACTGTTTTTTTCTTTTGAAAATTGGGAGTGTCAAACGTCTTTTTTGGAATATAGTTTGTTTAGCATTTTTGCTTAGAATTTAGCGTAGAACTCGAATATGGCATACTCTTTCTGCGAAAAAAAATTGCTCCGCCCTATTGCCCATACTATGGCGAGACATTCTTTTTCCGGTCACTTCTTTTAAGGTGTCGACTGGTATACGCGAAAACTCTCTCTTCGTCTCCTTGACCTTGGGTCAGTACTGCTCCAAGCCCGCAGTCACTGGCATCCGTTTGTAGAGTAAATTTCTCGTTAAAGTTTGGGCACGCCAAGATTGGTGCCTCGGTAAATTTGGCTTTAAGGGTTTCAAATGCTTCCTGCTGGCGTTCACTCTACTTCCAAAAAATTGAAAATTCCGGGACAAAGCGTCTATACCACGAGGCTGTTCCCAGGACTCGTCGTAACTCTTTCGTGTCCGTAGGGGCCTCTAACTGCTTCATCGCTGATATTTGATCGGGGTCAGTGTGTAGTCCTTGGCTTCTTACGACATGACCTAAATATGTCGTGTCTTGTTGGAAGAATTCGCATTTCTCAACGTTTATTTTTAAAATTGTTGCCAGGAGTCTTCACAAAACTTATTTTAAATTGATCATATGTTGATGAAATGAGTTTTCGGTGACGATTATGTCATCCAAGTTTGCAAATGCGTGTGGTTCCATTTCAGGACCAATAACTTGGTCTAACGCTCGCTGAAAGTCTAACGCTCGCTGGGGCTGAGTGTAGCCCGAAAGGCATCACCTTCCATTGGAACAGACCACGATCTGGTACCGTAAACACCGTGAATTGTTTACTACCCTCGTCCATAGGAATCTGCCAATAGCCATTTTAAGATCTAGGCTGCTGATGTATTTTGCATCACGGAGGCGGTTTAGAATATGATGTATTTGGGGTATTGGAGAGGCATCTGGTATGGACTTTGCATTTAACTGCCTATTATCAATGCAGAGTCACCATTTTCCCGTCTTTTTGTTCACCAGTCTTCACCAGCACGATTGGAGCGCTGTGAGGGCTATAGGAGGGCTCAATACACCCCTTTTCCAGTAACTCGTCGATCTCTTTATTGATGATCTCTTGCATTGCAGGATTTTTTAGAAAATATCTCTGTTTTATTCGTCTATCGACTTGATAACAATCTTATGAGTTGTTATATTCGAAACCCTCTAGCTTCTCGAACTCTGCCAGTTCCGTCTTCAAGAAACTGACTTTCAGTTCCGTTTCAGTAGCTTCGTCTGCTCACACCACTGTGCATAATGGGGAAATGCTAGCACTTGTTGTCACCTCATGACACTTTAATGCTATTGTCTGGCCGCCGCACGTGAATGTTGCCTGCATTCTTAAAAGAAAATCCATTCCTAGAATGATATCGTTCACTATGTCGGGTAAGACGAGTAACGAGATCCTGCAGCTATCATTTCCTAAACTTACGTCCAGGATCAGAGCTTAACGAACGGTTCGCACTGCGTTGTCTGCCTTGCGCACGACGATATTCTCCTGTCTCTTCTCACCTGCATGAGCCAGTCTCTATGCAAATTGTCGGCTCATAAAACGCCTGGTTGCTCCTGTGTCAATCGTGGCCTTTTGAACTTCGTCTCTGAGGGTAACAAATGTAAAAATGTGGACTTCGTCGTGCTGCAGGCTTTCTATGAGATGCGAGGGACCGTATGTGCTGTCCCCAATAGGCCTCGCCTCTATCGGGTGTTCTGTTCGTTTCCCGACTGCTGACGACAGCAGTCAATCGTTCGTAGCCTACGCTTTCCACACTACCAACAGAAGATTACACCGGGATTCCAACATTCGGGCCTCTTGATGTATAGTTGATATTCTTGCCGACTATTCTGAAATGTTCTCTCTTATTTTTGTTCCTAGGTGTAGTTTGAATGTCGCATTAGGCTCTGTAACGCGAGTACGTTATCCTTAAAAGATTAACCAGTGCGCTGATGCCTGTCTTATGTCATCATCCAATCTTTCGAAATACCTTGTGGGCAAAAAGAAATACAAGAAGTCTTCTTTGAAGGTTCTCCACTCACGTCACATGCGATTATTATTTCGATACCATACTAGCGCTCGGTCTCGCAGTAATTTAGGCATCGTTCGCGGAAGATGGTCTTTTCCCAAACCATACACTTTCTCCAGTTCTTCAACGCGTACGATATATGCCAGTGGGTCGAGGCCTCCGTCATACTTTACCGAACACTTCCTGACTTGATCAATCACCGAAGCGTACGGGTTGTGGTTGTCCTGGGCAACATGTGTTGGTTGGATCCTGGTCATGTCTTCCGCGTACCTGGTCCTGCTGGTACTCGATAGTTGTTGAGGCACGACGAGCGGGCTAGGGGAAGGACTTCTTGCATGTTTTGCTTCTAGCTTGATGAACTAGCTTGTTCCACCTCCGGTTCGTGGTCTACTCCCAGTGCAAAGGTAGCAAAACTTTTCCTTAGTTCCTTAACATTACCTTCGCGCTAAAGTTAAACTCTTTGGCCAACAAGTCGTCTTGACGAAGCGCGTGAATCCATGCTGTTCGCACCATGTTGCTTTTAACTTACTTTCCTGTGTCTCAGCACCTTTCGTGCTTTGTTTTCTCTCACGTTTTCCTGCGTAATTCACTCTCTAGTTTTCCAGCGGGATTCCAGGGTGCGCGACAAGAATGAATAACACTTGTTTTTTCTGTATATGTATAGAATACTCATGAATATACATGCGCACACAGTTTTGCGATTTATCTAAATATATAAATGAAAAGATAGGAAGAGACCAAAAGCATTAATTTTAAACAAAGCATTGAAACATTTGTGTAGTTCTTTAAGTAGCCGGCCATCGCATTTTAACTTAGTTGCTATTTTATATTTGACTAGCGATACCCAGCGCGCGTTGCTACTTCTTAGACAAACACATGTACTTCATCTGTGACTTCAAAATCAATTCGATCAAATGGGGACTTGTTTGGGGAGCCACTTGTCCAAAGCCAAACCCAGTTTTCTATTAGAAGGACATAACCAAATGATATATCCATTCTGAATTTCAATGCTCAGCGACTTTTACTTTCAAAGCTAATTAGTATCAAAAATTTGACTTATATCGGCGGAGCCACACCCCTTTGTCTAATGACTAGAGAGCGGATTTTTATGCAAAAGCAGATGCAAGAAATATGCAAGAAATATGAAAAATATATGCAGATTATATGCAAGATATATGCAAGATATATGCAAAAAATTTTAATGAATAGAAAATAATTAATTGAATTTTAGTCCAATTGAGGGCTTTGCCCGGGTTTCCTAAATCATTTGTATGACCGAATGTGACCAAATAGAGACGAGGGCCATCTGACCTAAAGGAAGAATGCAATTTTGAATTTTCGGTGTTTCCAAATCAGTGGTCATTGAACTCGCGATATAAAGATTGAGAATTAAAAGCATATTCCACTTAGCAACTGCTGCCGCTGTTTGTAATGCACATGTAGTATGTAAACAAATTGTTGTTCTGAAATAAAATACAACTAAAGGGTGTTTTTTTTAGAGGTAGAGCAATTTGAGTTTGGCAACACTGTTTTAACTGGCGGTAATTTTGTCAGCTGTCAAGTGATTAGTATTTACTTTGGTTTTGGTTTTCGACGTGAATAGACTGACGTCTAAACAACGTTTCCAAATTGTGCAAATTTATTTTGAAAATAATGGTTCTGTTCGAAATACGTATCGCGAACTTCGTCCATTTTACGGTCAACATAATCGTCCATCGGAGCAATTAATTCGACTAACTATGGACCGTTCTCACACCACGCTTTCTCTAAATGATAATACGCATCCACAAATACGTCGTACAGTGCGTACGGAAAAAGCCATTGCTGCTGTAGAGCTTAACGTAGAGGAAGACAAGAATCAGTCTATCCGCCATCGTGCACAATTGGAATTGGATTGTGTCCATCCACTTTATGAAAGAGTTTGCGGAAAGATCTTAGTCTGTGTGCTTACAAAATCGAACTCGTGCAAGAACTAAAGCGACACGATCACCTATCAAGGCTACTAGATACGGTGAATGGGCCCAAAACAAGATTGCCGTTGATCCCGATTTTTATAAGAGAATTTTGTTTTGCGATGAAGCTCCCTCTTGGTTGAATGGCTACGTCAATAATAAAGTCGTATTTGAAGTGAAGATATTCCTGAAGTGTGTGTTGAGACAACGTTACATCCAGATAAACTGACTGTTTGGTGGGTTTTATGGTCTGTTGGAATCATTGGTACGTACTTCTTTAAAAAAGATGCTGGCCAGAACGTTACTGTCAATGCTGACCGCTATAGAGCCATGATTACTGACTTTTTCGTTCCTCAGTTGAACAGCCATGATGTGCAGGAGCTGTGGTTTCGACAAGACGGCGCAACATGTTACACAGCTCGTGCCACAATTGATTTACGAAGGAAATGTTTGGTATCCGCATAATTTTACGTTCCGGACCCATGAATTGGCCTTCAAAATCACCCGATTTAACGCCGCTAGACTTTTTTCTTTGAGGATATGTGAAGTCGCTAGTCTACGCCGATAATTTTGTGCAATGAATTTTAATTGTATGCAATATTTATGCAATATATATGCAATTTATGCAATTAGTATGCAAAATATATGCAAAAAAAAAAAATTACTTACTTTCATAGCTATTCTCTATAGTAAATTTGGCTTGTATGGGCAGAGTAACACCAGTGTTGGTACATACATTTTAAGAAAATTTCTACGCAGCCTAGAAAATCACTACTTTTCCCTACGCTGAAAAAAATTTTGCCTACGAAATTCCCTACATCCCAAGTTTTTGTTGGGAGATGCTGTTATAGAGGGTTATGAGATATATCAACACTAAATATTGAAGTTTAATTCCCATTCATGTACTTAATAAAAACATGTACAAAATCTGAAGTGTTTAGCACGAACCGCAGTTGCAACTGCACTGGCGAGTACACGGAATCGTAAATACTCCTATGCATACTTAACATTACTAAATGTAATGAACGAGAGATACAAAAAATGTAATGCAGAAACACTTCTAAAGGAATAAAGGTTACCAAATAATTTTGAATGCAGATGAGCTGCTCTTTTTTTGTATTTTCTGAAAATTCCCTGTTTTGAGAGAATTTAAAAAAATCTGTCCTTTTTTCTCCACGGCTTTTTTTACGATAAAAATACCTACAAGTAAGAAATTTTCCCTACATGTACCAATACTGAGTCACGACCCGTTTTCTAATGCCCGTGCTAGTTTTCTGGTCGAAAGACATTGCCAATACCGAGTTTAAGTGTTATGAAACATTTAGTACCAAAGCTATTGGATATTATACCTTTTAATTGTATGGGTGGTACCACGCCCCTTCTCCAATTCTCGCTGAATTTTTCAATAAAAAAACACGACTAAATATTAAATTTATTCCTAGTTTCATAAATGTGTGACTTTTATTTCGTAAGTTTACTGAAAATTTGGAATGCTCAAAAAGTGCCATGCCCCTTTTTCAATGCCCATAATATGTTACCAGTAAAACAACACGTGGAAAATGAGCTCGAATACCGAATTTTGAGACAGTGCAACATGTAGTTTCCAAGCAATTCGATTTTGAAAATTATGGCCGTATTGGAGATGCCACGCCCCCATGTTCTATCGGTATCAAACTTCACAAGAACACTCTCAAGACTTTGCTTCAGTTTCCCTCACAGTTTCATCATCATTGGTTTTGCGGTTTTGGAGTCTACTTGTAACATACACACATACACACATTCATTTTTATATATATAGATTGTTAAGAACTTGCATTTATTATGGAAAAACAAAAAGATTATGTTGAATTTATACTTGTGCTGAAAGAAAAAAAGTTTTGTCAAGCTTCTTGTCTTTTTTCTATTTGCTATTTAAATATTTGAACTTGATTTAATATGAAATTTTTACATTTATGCTTAATTTTTACATATAAATAATTTTTACATTTTTAAACATTAAAACAGCCTTCAAAAAATTCACACACCTTCATTCACGATCTTTTTCGTAAACCACACAACACACAATTTTACTTTCATTTCATGTTTTTGTGTAATCGAGATGGCGTGCTGTCGAAAATTCTTCATGAATTCTTATTACATTTGCTTGCGCTTCACGTACACAAAGTTAGATCGATCTCAACATTCGATGTGATCCCGTCTTAAACATGTGTTCACCAACATTCACCAACATTCGTTGTTGTCAGGTCTTCATGGAGGCAAATATGAATACAATTTTTTAAACACGGCTTGTTCGTGTTGGAAAACGCTGGCGGTCGTGAAGAGAAAAATTAATGAAATGACGTATGAGTTTCTATGCATAAATCGATCACTTTGTTGCGTTGGGTGGCGACAATTTGTCAAAATTGGCCGAGCAACAGTGTTTATTGTTGGACAACAACCATAAAGGCATTCTTAATTGTCGCCACGCAACAGAGTGATTGATTAATGCATAGAAACTCATTCCTCATTTGATTAATTTTTCTTTTCACGACGCCAGCGTTTTCCAACACGAATAAGTCGTGTTTAAAAAATTGTCTTAATTTTTGCCTTCATGAAGACCTGACAACAACGAATGTTGGTGAATGACACGAACATTTTAAAGCCAACACATGTTTGAGAAGAAATCACATCGAACCGTTGAGATCGATCTTAGTTTGTTCATGAAGAATTTATGAAGGATTGTCGAGAGCATGCCAAGTCGGCCGCACACAAATAAGAAATGAAAATAAATTTGTGTGTTGTTTGCTTCAAACAGTGTTTTTTTTTTCATTTTCGTTTGAGATTTTTGTTTCATGAGTGAAATTTTCTGAACCCTGCATTAAAATGAATTTTTAAGACTTCTTTAAGGGAAATGCAAGTGGAAATACAATGTAGGGAAGGTTAAATCAAACATGCAGTAGTGCGTTAGAGGCAATCACGAATAAATTAGGATATTTGAGATTGCCACAGGTGAGCTGATTATTCAGTGGGTGGGAAGAGTGTATCCCCGTGACGAAACATCTGGTCACGCCCCTTCAGGAGGATAAAATACATTATTGAGTTTTGTTTTTGTTTTGCTATTTTATTAGTAAATATAATTGGAGATAATTTATGGCTTGAAGATTTAATTTTATGGCTACGTGGCTCAAGGAAATAGGTTTAAGAACCACGCCAATTCCGACAGGCTAGCCGAAGACCGTCCAACATGCCGCTACATAACTATAGGCCGAGTTTAAAGAATATTATTTTGTTTCATTTTAAAATTGACACCACGCAACAAACATTAAGATTTCAAAAATTTTGTAGGATCCTTTTAGAATTCGTAAAATTTCAGTACGCTTTTCTCCAATTTAATGTTCATTCATTTCAGTCTTTTGTTCGTCAGTTTTAAGGAGGAATTTCTGCACATTCGTTTCAGCCAACAATTCAGCAAGGTTATTTTGTTTTTTTTTCGATAACATCCAACCTGGCCGTAAATGTGGTATTCATCTACTCAATTTTGTTAAGCAGTTCACCTGAAAAAGGTTAAGATTCCAACATT
Source organism: Tetanocera ferruginea (assembly GCA_958299015.1). Taxonomy (NCBI): domain Eukaryota; kingdom Metazoa; phylum Arthropoda; class Insecta; order Diptera; family Sciomyzidae; genus Tetanocera; species Tetanocera ferruginea. Next base: position 91,775,393 of record OY282643.1, read on the forward strand.
GTGCCCAATTATTGAAAATGCGGACAGATAGGAAATTTTAAGGTCAATATAAAAACTTGGAAAAACATACCTTTATATAAAATACGAAATATTTTTTGTGGAACGTCTAATTTTTAAAATTGTTTTTGTTAATTATAGAGTTAGAAAATTTTATATTCAGATTTTGTTGTTATTAAAATTGCAATTTTTATAAGCAGTTATGCAGCATTGGCAGTACTGCAGTAAAAGAAAAGCATGTTCATATGGCAGGCATATTAATTTGCACTGAATGTAATTTTTATTTATTTTTCATTCATTGGTGTTTATTTCTGTATATTTTCCTATTCCCACCAACAATGAATTTACCGGATGTTAAAAAAAATTTTCTAGATTTGATACATGTTTGTGTAAGAGATCTGCACTACTAAATCTTACAATTTTAACGTAGACGCTGTCTTTCATCGTGCAATAATAATTTGGACAGTGTGGACTCAAGTAGGATGTACTTTCACCTATAGTGATTTGGACAACTTTTTTTTATAATGTCTCAAAGACTTTCTGTCTTTAATCAAAATGTCGTTATACTTGTAGTGCTTCCATACTTGTTGCAATATTTGATTTGGCTTCCGCGCGGTTTTTTTATGTCTTGCATATAATTTTCGAAAGCATATACTGAAAATTCAGTCAAAGTTCCAAATTTTTAGGAGCATTCACAAATGTGTTAGAGATTGTGGAAATTATATGTTAAGGCGGTGTTTCCGTATATATTGGAAAAGTACCTCACAAAATCCAATTCTGTACACTGTGTGCAATAGCAAGATAGTACCAATTTGTATCGCAGATATCCTTTAAAAATATAATTCCTGTGTACAAAATGTGCCAAAATTCTATTGCTTTCCACCTAGGCAACTCGTCTAGTGTCCGTGGTTTGCGAGCAAATTCTTTCGGAATATGGCCTATAAGTTTTAACATACTCCCGCTCCACATGTCTTTTGGCCCGTCTCCTAATCTTTTAGAAATATAAGTTTATATTTTTTTTAAAGCCCAATGCATCGGATCCAAAGGAAATTGTTTCACCATATTAAAACCAACATTTTCGATTTCATTTCGGAATCTCTTCGAATTATGTTTTTCAAAGCAAAGCTGTCATCAGTTCTGCACTTTAAAACTTCTGATGTAAATCAGTTTAATTTTCTTTTTATTTTCGACTTGACAGCACTTACAACACCCATGCAACGCATTGTGCTTTTAGGAACGCTGGTTTTGTTTGAATGTTTAGAATTTTTGCCGTTATCGGCCAGAAACTTGTCTTACTATTTTTAAATAGTGGAAGGCCATCGATTCTAATGATTTTCGGACATTCATACCTTCTTCTCGTAAATATACAATAAATTATTACCTAAGCTTAGACTTACTTTATACTTTTTAAATATATTGGGCAGTTTTTGATTCCTTTACCCTGTCAATGGATCTGTCCATTATATTGGACACATAGGAAAATAATTTTTTTTTATTTTCCATCGCCTTTTTTAAACTCAAATAGTTTGGTACTTTGAAATGAAGTTGTACCAACATGACAAACATAAATTTAGATAGAATATGTACGGTTTTACATAGTTGGATTTTCGATTTTGTGCCCTACAGAAGTCTTAAGTCTATTTATTTCGCGTGTTTACAAATTTAAAAAAAAGAAAGGTGTGCAAAGTTTAGTTTTTTTTTAAATAACATTATAAATAACACATTTGTAGTTGTTTCCGGTTGTTTTAGTTGAACCTAAATCTTATAATACAACCTTTGAATGGGTTTTTCCATTATATTAGGCAGTCAGGCTTAAGCTAGGCAGCGCACAGTGGTCTTACAAGTAAGCGAAGGTAATTTAATTCAAAATTTTCTTTTTATTTTTTTGGTCAAAATTTTATTAAATACGCAAGAACATAGTCCACGTTACAAGTAAATCCACTTAAAAAAAAAGATTGGCTAAATATATCTATAAGGGGACAAGAAAAGCCATTGAAAGCAAAACATGAAAAAAATAACTGTGCTCGGAATAAAAATTGAGTACGTTTTAAGGCTCAGTAGTTTTTTAAAAAGACGTTGTAATAAAATATTTTTTTTTTGTAAAATAAATTGTTGAAGTGTATACGATAGTGATATATAAAAAAACTCGTTAAAGTGTTTCTAAGTACTTTTTTTTAAACTAAAAACATATATACCTTTTTGGTAAGTACCAAATTTATAATTTTTCATTTTCGTAGGAAAAATCTTTCTTAAATGGTAAAATATATACCACTTATTTTGCTTTTTTGTTTTATTGATTTATATACTAATAGAAGCCATCAAAAAATCTTGCGGCTAGCCGCGGCACCGAAACAATTTTTTCATTTACAAAATGACTCCCAAAATTTCAAGACTAGAAATTTTTAATTTGTGGCTTTCGACATCTTAGAACGAAAAAGTTGATAATATAATAAATTTTCTTTGTGGACATGTTTGTTTAGGATCTAATGATAGAATTGATTTAGATAAATTAAAATCATTTGTACATAGCCTTGTTCAACACTTAAGCCTAAGATAGACAAAAGTTTCCCGAAAAAGGGAGGGCTTTCTTGTAGCAAATAAAGATTGGCTCTCATATGAAATCGAGCTAACACAATTTTTTTGTTATAAATTTAATAGACCAAAAACCAAACTTTTTGCTGGTAGGCCAATCAAAAATTTTGAAGATTGCTGCCAAAAAGTGCAAATGAAGAAAGCTAATGAACTTGCAAAAACCAACGAGCAAGGTGCACTTTTTTTGGCTACTGAACTAAAAATGATATCAGCTGGAAAACGAAATTCAGCTGCACTTGTGAAGGAACTTCTAAGCGCTTCCCCAAAAAGAGGCACTACTAATAAGAAGTCAAGATTAACATACGAATACGAATTTATCGAAACATCAGTACCGTTTACTAAAAGATTATTCAAAAGACATATGCCCAAAATTATATCCAAGCTATGACAAAGTTAATTTAGCAAAGCTTTCGTGCTATCCAAATAATATAACTATAACCGAAAGTTTGGCCGAAATTAAATTACAATCTTTGATTGTCCATACCGTAACAAGGCTATGTGAAGTTCAAGAAAATGAACTATCAAAAGCTTATTTTAAAAATGAATTAAATATCATAATAAAATGGGGCTGCGATGGTGCTGAGCAAAGCCAATACAAACAAAGATTCACTTTAGAAAATCTGTTTGATGAAAGTTTATTTTCTATTTCGATTGTTCCTATTCAACTGTTCAGTACTTCAACAACTGATGAGAAAATAATTGTTTGGCAAAATCCAGCAACGTCATCAACGAAGTACTGTCGTCCTATAAAATTTATTTTTGCAAAGGAAACAACAGAAACAATCAAAAAAGAAGTTATATTGAAGATCAAATTTCTGCACTTGCTCCAACTGAAATTCACCTGAGTAATGTGAATTTACAAGTTAAAGCGACTCTTATTTTGTGCATGGTTGACGGGAAAGTATGCAATGCTTTATCGGCTTATAGTTCAACTCAAACATGCTATATATGCGGAGCAAAACCGACGAGTATGAATAATCCGCAAGCCTTATTGCGCAAAACGGTTGACTCCAATATGCTTTCACCATTGTATGCTTACATTCGTTTCATGGAACGCTTACTGCATATATCTTACTGCATATATCTTACAGATTAAAATAGCAAGCAAGTGGTGAACTAAGAGATAAGGTTTTAACAAGAAAAAAAAAATTTGAAACCAATTTCGAAAAGATACCGGTTTGTTGATTGATATGCCTAAGTCGAAATCTGGTAATAGTAATGACAGCAATACTGCCAGACGATTTTTTAAAAATTCTGAAATATCAGCAAGAATAACTGGCATAGATTTGGAGCTCATAAATCGTTTTCACACCATTTTGGAAAGCTTAAACTCAGGACTGAGGAAGCATTTAAGAAGTATACAGAGGATACGGCCAATTTATATAAAAAATTGTATCCGTTGTACTATATGACAGTAAGTGTACACAAAGTACTTTACCATGGTAGTACTATTATCAAAAGCTGTATACTTCCAATTGGACAGTTATCCGAAGAAGCGCAGGAGGCAAGGAACAAAGATGTCCGGCGTTATCGCGAATTATTTACCCGCAAAACTTCAAGAGTGGATACAAACACGGACTTAATGAACAGGTTGTTAACATCATCTGACCCATATATAGCCAGTTTGCGGAAAATTGTCAAAAAAAGCTCCAAGTTTTTAAAGCAAAAGTTCGTTCGTTGCTTGAAATTCCGCAGCAGAAAGAAGATGACAGCGATAAAAGTGCTGACAGTTATTCAGACTCGGAGTAGTTATTGAGGTAAATATTTAAAGACTTTTGACCTACTTTTAAATCATTGCTGGTTTTTTATTAACTTAGGTGACGTGGATCTGTGTGGAATAGAGTGTATGTTTACGTTTGCAGACATTTCATCATACAAACTTTTTACTTTTATTAAGTCTTGCTTAAAAGTAATAATTTTCATTAAAAATTATTAAATGCCACAAATAATATAATTTATTTTAATTAATCTTAAATAAAGTTGCTATGTTTGTGTTGTCTGCATTTAAAAAGGTTATAAAATATTAAAGATTTTTAAGTTGTAGGGTAGGTAAGGGTGGTCTTAATCTATGTCACTCATTTTATTGTAGGATGTAAGATATAATTTGAACATAATTTACACAAAATTTTACTCCAAGATCTTTATTCGTTCTCAAGATATTAATTAAATTACCCTTATAGAGCAAATTCGACCACTGTGCAGCGCATGTAAAAATCAGAGGGATGTTTTTTTAAATCTTTTAATGGCCTAAATGATGGGAATAATACCTCAAAAAAATTTTGTACAATTATTCTACCCTAGCCATTGAAAGGGTTAATGTATCAGCTTAAGTCTTGCTGAAGAGTTCTTGAGAGTCCTGACAGAAATCAAAATATACTTCGGTAGCGTTGCAACTACTGCCACCAATATCAATTTCGCCACTGTCAATGATACCGCCCCTGTTATTGCCGCCCTTTGTGCCACACACTATTTTTTTACTTATTTTCAAATATTTTAAGTATTTTTTTTTTCTTTTTATTAATTAAATCAGTTTTGTGTGTTCCTTACTCATGTTTCTATTTTATGCAATTTTTCACTTCAACCAACTTATTTTAATTTTATTTTTCAATTTTTTGCTCTTTGCTGTTGAACTTAGTACTGCCAGATGAAACATTTTCATTATTACAAAAAATATTTTCATTTCAGCTCAATAAAAAACCATCATAATAATTAAATATTGCGTCTGGCAATAGTTCTAATCTCATTCAGAGAGGCACAATTTGAGCAACAATTCAGAGAGGCACGAATTTCATACGATTCATATTGTTCCTGAATTTATGAATACAGGTCAGCAAAAAATCCACAGTCATCGTTTTGTAAGTCTATTTTCGCAACTGGGATATTATATGATCGTGTAGTATTTGCTTGAATATCAAAATATCTCCTTACTGCTTGCTTGCGCATATCATATGAATTTACCTGTTATTTTTACTTTCTTTCCAAGATAAGCCAAATTTATGAATATTTCTTATAAATTCGGTAAGCATACCTAAAAAATGCAAGATTTCGTCATAAATATAAATAATATGCAATTATTTAAACTAAATATATGTACCTTAAAACAAAAAGAGCAACACACGATCGTGCAATATGAAGTCTAGATGTGGCATCATCGTTTGAAGTTTTGTCATCTTCATTTATAGGAAAGTAATCAATATTTGAACAATGTGTCTCGAGTGGAGATAGATATGTTGGAACTGTAATGCAAAGAGAGAAATTTATTTAAGCAGATTTATATCACTTTGAATCTTGCATCATAATTGCAATGACCATTCGTCGAATATGAACCGAATCAGTTCCGTATTTAAGTCTTTGAAAAGTTCATCAGTTTGGTTTTCAATAAGTTTATTATACTACGTTCACGCCTAAGCTAATTTTCTCATGTAGGCCAAATATCACAAATGAGATGCGTAATGAGCTCATTTACCATACAAATTCTTATTTGAATATCCAGCTTATTTTGCTGAAATGAGTAGCAAATGAGATGAATTGGACAGCTCTGAAAAAATTAAACTGCTTCATGATCATACCCCGTAAAACAAAATGTCAAAAAAATTTGTTTTTGTTATGATTTTGTTTTTTAAAATAATAATTCTTTTATAAGAAAAAATTTATATCGAATTGCTTTTTTTCTCTGCGTACGTAACGGTAGAAATATGGAAGTGAGTATTTACATTACACTTACATTTATACATCATTAAAAATAAAAATTTGAATTCTTTTGGAAATAGGAACAAAAAAGGCCAAAGAAAAGGAAAATTCAATGTTCGGCTGCAGCGGAGGAGTTACTTTGCGAGCTATGGAGGAAGAGAATACACGAACTTCATGGCAACCGCAAGCATGGGCATGCCTACAGATTGCAGCAGAATTGCAGACGTGAGGATTTTGTTTGACGCCAGAAGATATCCATATAAAAATTAATAATTTAACGGCAAAATACAATTAAGGCCCGTTAACTGATCTCAATTTTAAACAAAGGTTAGCTTAAACAAAGTTTAAAATGCCTGAACCTGAGTTTAAATTTGTACTCCGATAACTTATCTCAAAAAATCGAAGTTTAATTTTGACAAAAATTCTCTGAGAACATTGGAAATATATATGTATAAAAAATCATACTTAAAAAAATTCAAAACAATAAACACAAAAAACATATTTTAAGTTTTGAAAAAAAAAATATTCCAACGAAACTGACAATTTTCATTATTTTATCAAGCATTTTTGAAATATTTTGATGTTCTACGTCTAAAGTTGTAGAATTTTTACAGCGGTGCCGCTCAAATATGTCTTTTAATCTCAGTTTAAATTTTAAACAGAGTTTAAGTAAACTGCCGATAAAAATGAGATAAGTTACGAAAATAATTTTAACTGTGTTTAAAATTTAAACTCTGTTTACGAAATCTGAGGTTAAGGAATTTAAACTTCGGAGATCAGTTAACGGGCCTAAGAATTTAAATATTTTGTGGGTTTTATGGGAGGTGGGTGAGTTTGTGAGCAGCTAATGCTAATTGTGTACGTATTAGCTTTGATATGAAATACATACATTTAAAATTTAATTTCTGTAGCTTAAATACAACCCTCTATAACAGCGATCTCTTTATGGTTGTTGTAATTCACCGAATTCAATGTTTAGCTTCACCCTTACTAATTCTTATTAGAAGTATTCACGATACAGTGCAGTTGAGAACTTAGGCCGCGCGCATAGTGAAGCATATGAGCGTTGCTGTATACGAAGCGTTTTGCTTGCGAAAAAACTGTGAAGCATATGAAGCATATGAGCGTTTCAAAGCTGTTATCGCAAGAGTTTCTCAAGCAAACGCATCATACCGCTTTTTCGATGTATGTGCATTTTGTTTATGTTTAATTCTTGTGAATTTTAATTTGTTATGTTGTCTCATCGAAGGAAGGTAAAACAAAAACGATTATTCATTTTATTTTGCTCAATTCTTGAAGGAAAGCAAGTTTGTTGTGAGATGAATTGGTTAAATTGATGTTACAAAATATTTTTGAGTGAATTAAGTATGGATGCTGAACAACTTATATCGGCAGTTTTTGTTTGAGTTCCTCTTTGGGACTCGACTAAGCGAACGCACAGAAAACTTCACTGTGCGCACCCGAACGCTTTGCCAAACGCTTTCAACAGTACAGCCTCAAAAGGCAAGTAAAACGATTTGCTCACAGCAACGCTCATGTGCTTCACTATCCGAGCGGCCTTATGCAGTTTTGCAGTTAGGTTTTCGTGAACACACCTTACTTCTAAGTGAGACTATTATTGAGATTATTATTATGATTGGCTTGAGTTAGTATTTATCAAGTAATAACTTTAAAAACTCTTAGATGCTGAATCACTATTTCATAACTGTTAAATTGTTCAATGTACACAACTGCTCAAGTCCTCAAGTTTGGACTATAGCAGATATGTACTTGTGTAGATTTTTGACGTTCGTGCATTTTGCTTTTGTAAAGTGAACAAGTCCTCAACTGCACTTACAACTGCACTGTATCGTGAATACCCCTATTGCTTTATTGTTGTATTTGCGCACTGTTGATCGATGCGTGCTGTTTTTGTGTGTTCAAAACTTGACTCTGCCAACATGAGTGTTGTTGGTTGTTATTTTTGTTGTTAGAAAATGTACACACATGATATGAACTTTGCACTGCCACTGGCGTTGTTGTTTTTGTATATTTTTTGTTGTTAGTAATAAGCAATTTCTTATTAAGCCACGTATCCAACGATTTGTTGTTGATGTTGGCTTTTTTTTTTTGTAATTGTTTTGCACTCTTAAAAAATCTGATGATCGCTGCTCTATATGGTAATTTCAATTTTGTGGTTGTTTAGGTAGGCGTGATTCAACTCCTTCTTAGCCTGTGTGTACGGGCAACACACAGACGGACGAACGGACATGAATACATTGACTCACGAGGTGACGCTGATCAAGAATATATATACTTTTCTATACGGACTCGCTTATTTCTAGGTGTTACAAACGTTTGCACAAAGTTTATACATCTTGACTTTACAGGTTGAGGGTATAAAAACTCAACTTGGAGTTGATTTTTAGCAGAGCACTTAAATTAAAAACATGCTATTTTTTCATTTCAGAAAACAAAAGCAGAAGATAGGCTGGTGGATTTAAAATTCACAATGCCGATGCCTTAATGGAAGAGAGCATAGGAAAAAATGTTATTATAATGTTTTTTTATTTATTTCTTTGCTATGCTTGTAAAGTTTTTAACGACTTTTGAATCTTCCGGTTACTCGTCTGAAACTGAGTCGTAGCTGATCGAAGAATCAATATCACGTCAGTTGTTGCTGCCCGAAACTCCAGTGGCATCTTCCTCGAGTGGATCTGCAAGATATTCAAAATGTCAATATCAAAACCAAATTATTAAGGAGTTGAGAAGCTCAAGTAGTCAACTAGAGTAACAAATCGAGGAAGATCGATCTTATATGATAAAACTTTTCAATATAGAAGAACAACGAAACAAATTATTGGAGGAGTTTGTAGGTGATTCTCGCAATTTTCAAAATTCGATGTTAGAAATTTAAGAAAGAAAATAAAAAAACAATAAAAAAATTTCTTAAATATTTACTTAGTGCAGCTCTTATAGTTTCTGCTGATAAGTTGTTGTCAGTGATTGTAGTTATGAGCTAGTTGCGGCCTTCGATTTTGTTCTGCATTAACATTTTGATTTTGTGTCCAGTAGCAATATCATCATTCTTTATTTCATTATTAATTATTCATTATTTGCGTTAAAAGTTATCAAAAGTATTCAAAAGTTATGAAGAACGCAAGCACTTTTTATAATAAGGGCTGTGTTACCAACATAATAGTCGAGTCTTTTTCCAATCCGGAGAAATCGTCCCTTGAGAAGTCCAAACGCGTTCTCAACCGCTCGTCGGCATTTTATAAGAGTGTAATTGAAATGTTTTTTCACGCTCGGTAGCGGTGACTTGGAAAGGGTAGTTTCATTACAATATTAGAAAATCGTAATGCGGAATCTGCAAGTATAACGACAGGAATAGACACTTCGCTTATTGTAGTAGAATTTTCCTTGAAAATGGGGTTTTCCATGTGATATTTTTTTAATAAGTATGTTTCAAAAATTTGCGATTCGTTACAACGCCCGGGACAACCAACATTTATGTACAGAAAGCGGAACTTTTATGTAAAGACAATAAAATTACAATGCACAAAAGATATTATTTTACAACAACAATTGCAAATGTTGGTATTCTGTGTAACTTACCTATAATAATTGAAGTTGTCGATAGCGTCTTCAGCTCTAGGTCTAACTTCTATGTGACACCCATCTAAAATTGCGATTATATGATTAAGTACATCAAAATACCAAGATACATTTATATGTTACTACACCTACCCAGTGCTCCTATAGCTTGTAGAAATTCTTATCTGTGGAAACTATTGGTGCACTATTTTATAGTTTCTTCGCTGAGTGGGTATTTATACATGTATTTTGGTTTAAGAATTTTCCAAACTTCCTCGCAAAACTTTTTTTAAAATCATGCAAACCGTTGACTTTGCAACTCCAAAAATATTTCCTACGGTTCTATACTCAGCGGAGGAACCAAACGCGTAAACTGCAATTGCAACTATCTTTTGTAACGAAATTGATTTCCTAAATCGTGTATCCTGATTGGCTAAGTTTTTCATCTCGTTGCAGAGAATGTTTAAAGTCACCTGCGGCATTCGAAAATTCTCACGGAAGAACTCTTCGTTACTCTCAGCAACTTCTTTCTCCCAAAATTGAGATAGGCGGGGCCAATAAATTAAAGCGTTCAATAAAACCATAAAAGTATTTTAAGAAGCACGATTACCTCGGTCCAAAGACTCTTATGGATATTGTGTAGTGTTAGTTGGCTGCACAATGTGTTTATTTTTGGCTTCATTAGTTGTTTGGATATTATTTTTCTTCGCTGCATGTTTAAGTAGAAGTTTTTCTTTTTAATCAAGAACTCATTGATTAAATGCATTCTTAACGCTGCATTCAATTGTTCACAACATATTGTTTTAATAAATTCATCCACTTTTTTGGGTTAACAAATAATAAATATTTTTTTGAAAGCAAATTATGACGATATAAAACAACCATCAAACAAAATGAGAAAGTTGACATTGCCATCGACTTAAAATGAACCCTGATCGATTTTAAGACGAATGAACAACATTTTTTGGCTGGATAAATGAGTTACCAACTTGAACTGCATTCAAGTTGGAAATTGAAATTCACATAATATTAAAAACGGTATAAATGTTATTGTAGCTTCGACTATTGCCAGTACTTTGTGTGTATTTTTTAATTTAAAATAGCATTTTATTAGCAATTGTCCTTGGTTCCAGAATTTATCCCCAAATTTGCGCCATAAAGAAGCTAAACGGTTCCATCTTTGTTTGAACTGCTTACGTAAGAGACATGGTCTGAAGAGGTTCAAGTCGAGTCATTGTCATTCTCACGCAAAACATCATTCATTGCTCCATATGAGTTTACATGAACTTTCTGCTTATTCTTCAAATTCTAATTTAAATACATTAGATACAGAAATCCAGTTGTCAAATAATTCCATAAACATTTCGCAATCAGCTCTTGTTTATCATCATCGATTATCCTAAATCGCATCTAATTGCAAGATGGTGATAACATCACATCCTTTGCAGCTGTGATCACACCAAGCCATGATGCTGGGATTATCAACCTAATTTTAATTTGAATACTTCTACCTAGAATATTCTATAAAATAAATAGCTGGCAGACCCTCAATTTTTTTAACCACAACGCATAGACCTTTTGATAGGTGCCAGCTTGTTCTTCGATTTAATGTGCGTATGGAGTCGAGTTTTTAATTTTGTAATTAAATAGTTAATAATTAAATAAATTTGTTTAATTTTTTTTTATTTCTTTAACCTTTATTCGGCACACTGAGATCATCTACACTCCACCCCTTTTGTATTTTGAAATGAAATATAAATTTTTGTGCTCTTAAGATACATTTTTTGAATTACTTCAAGAAATTTTTGGCCTTTGAAAGTTATATTTATTTTAAAATACACTTTAAAGAAACTTAAAAAAAAAATTAAGTCAAATTATTATGTTTTTTTTTTTTTTTTTGGATTCGCCAAGGGAGTGTGAAATCTCATAAATACGTATAGCCCCTACTATACGCATGCACGACTTACATTCTACAACAGTCCGGATTAACCGAAAAGATAGAATCACCTACGTACTAAAACACACAACCAGTTGGCGAAGTTTTGTTTACGGTTTTTTTTTCGGTGGGGTTCATATGCACCCCAGTGAACCAAGTACGTTATACCAGAGAAATGTGCCAAATTATGATCAATATTATGATCTTTTATATGTTATGAATACTTATTTAAAAATTTATTAAAAAATTTTCAATGACAAAAAGATAAAGATATACATATATATACTGGTGTGATGAAATAGAGCAATGTCTTTTGAACTCATCTATACTATTATACTATACTAAAGGGTCCGCCAAATAACTTTTTTTTTTTAAATGCTATAAAAAAAACTACTGAACATTTTTTCAAATTTCTTTTTTTATTTGAATGAACAATCCTTCCGGTTAGTAATGGAAAATAAAAAGCCATGCAGTAGCCTACACGATAGGTCCAATTTTTAAGCACATTATCGATTGTGTGCAGCTGTATTTCACCAAAGGCTTCACGAATATTATCCTTTAAAGCGTCAATTGTCTCTGGCTTGTCGGCGTAACACATATCTTTGAGTTCACCCCACAAATAATAGTCCAACGGTGTCAAATCGCAGCTCCGAGGTGGCCAAACGACATCAGCTCTGCGGTTGATAATGCGATCTTCAAAAACAGGGCGCAAAACATCGAGTGTAGCTTCGGCTGTGTGACACGTAGTGCCGTCCTGTTGAAACCAAATGTTGCCAATATCCTCCTCTTCAATTTTTGTGAACAAAAATTCGTTCAACATGGCCCAATAACGATGGCCGTTTCAAAAGATAACGAACATACGTAGCTGACGGTGCTTCTGTTTTTCCATAATCCGTACGCAATTTTCGCACACATTCTGCAATATTACCATGATTTTCAAAGTAATGTCGTAATATTTCCCAGCGTTGTTCAAGCGTATACACAACCATTTTCATTCAGCGGAAGGATAAAACTAATTATCTGTCAAATCAGACATGTGCTAAGTGTTACCATGCACGAAATAAGCACTAGTTGAAAAAAAACCGTTAGATGGTGGACCCTTTATTATATATTTAGTATAGATGAGTATTATTATAATTAAAATAATAACTTGTTTTAAATCAAAAGAACAAATTTTTGAAAAACTAAATATAAAAGGAAAACTAAAAACTCAGCATATTCGCGCGAAAAATTAGCTCATACCCGAAGTCTATGCAACAATTTTATGCTTTATTGTTTTTTTTTTTTTTTTTTTTTTTTTTTTTTTTTTTTTTTTTTTAAATAAGTAGGATCGTCAAACCCCCAATTTATTTATTTATTTGTTCGACAACGGTGCTAACAAGACATAAGTCTTATGGCAAGCACCGTAGCATGTAGATTATTAGTAATTGACAATTATTGATAATTAACAAATTGAGAATATTAAAAACCTTATACATAACATTTATTAAATACAATACGAAATCGGAAAATTGAAAATAATTATTAAAATTAAAAATTAAAGATAAAAACGATAAAGGGTTTATAGAGCAAAAAAACATATATAAAACATTTAGTTTTAAGATATTTACACAGAAGTTTAACAAGCAAACCGTATTTTCATTTAAATGTAACGAAGTTATGTTATTCTAAATTTAAATGTAACAAAAAGTGAATACTTCAAAACATACATCTTCATGAACGTGAAAAGTAATTTATTAAGCTATGTTTGAAGTGCGTTGCATTTGTTATTTGCTGAATATGATGGGGTAGCGAGTTCCAGAGACGAATTGTATGTACAAAAAATTGACGTTCAGACGTAAGGCAAGTATATCTCGGTAGAACGAGATTATTGCCACGATTAGAGCGTAGAAAATGTAATCTTTTAAACAAATATTCAGGTTCTTGCGTTGTGATGGTTCTATGCAGTGTAATCAGAGCTCTCGAATTAACTAGGTTATCGAAGGTAACCTGGTATATTTTAATTGCAAACTGCGATACTCGATCAGAGCGCTTTAGCGAAAACACGTATCGTGTAATGTTATTATATAGCACGTTGAGTTTTCGCCTGCTCGTGCAGTCGCAAGCTGCAAAAATTTCACATCCATATAGTAATCTAGGCACCAAATAAGTTTTTGCGAGTAACATTCTAATGTTTTGAGGGGTAAAATGTTGAGTGGCCCAGAGATTACGCAGCATGCCATAAGTTTTACCAATGAGTTCATTAATGTGGTTTGACCAAGTTAGGGTACTATTGAAAGTTATACCCAGATTTTTCGCAGATTTTACCACCTGAATACATGAGCCATTTATAACTAAACTAGGAACAGGTGTCTGCAAGGATTTTCTTGAGATTATGATGCATTTTGATTTTAATGGATTTAAGCATAAGCCATTAATCGACGCCCATTCATTTACTCGAGCTAAGTCTTCGTTAAGCGTTACAACGGACAGTGCAATGTCTTTCATCGGGCAGCTAAAGTATAATTGCACATCATCCGCGTACAAGTGAACCTTGCTGTTCCTCAATACTTGTGGTAGATCATTTACGTATAAGGAAAAAAGCAGTGGTCCCAGGATTGAGCCTTGTGGTACGCCTCTCTTAACGGGTAAGAAGTTTAGTAAACATATTCGTGATCATTGAGTTAACATTTCACTAATAGAGATCAGAAAACAAAACGCATACAAATAAAACGTAACAAGCCAAAACAAAATAAAAACAAAAATAGGAAACAAAAGAATTGAAGTGATCGTTATCAACATAATATAATATGGCGTGCGTATGTTTATCTAAAGTTGATCGTCGCCTAGATGACAATAAAAAATTAAGTGTGGTTTCTGCAATGAATATTTGCATAGCAGTTGCGTGCACTCGGTGACCGTGGCATGCAGGTTAAGTGTTTGGCTTAGCATGCTCGGAGCCCGGGTTCGATCCCCAGCCGCGGCGAAAATTTGTTCAATAAAAAATTTTTCTGATCGGTCACCACCTCTCTGCAGACAATGGCATACCTCAGAGAGTAAATAATGCCATGTAAAGCTTCTTGAGAACATGCACTTTAGCCTTTCGGAGTCGGCATAAAACATGGAGGTCCAGTTCTCGGTCAATTGTCTGCAAACATTTAATAACATACACAACACAATTGATCATAAGAAGCTCGGTCAAAGTCCTTTCAAGGGCTGAAATGGCCAATTTGTTTTTTTGTTTGTTTTAGTTGCGTGCACTTAAATGCAACTGACATTGAATTTATACAAACGAACAAACAAACTTATAAGTGCGAAAAGTGCCTTTTGCCTCGTCGTCAGTCGATCGTTTCTTCACCACCTAGAAATAGTAAGACAACAGTTAAACAACATCTGAAAATCATATGCACCGACGTTCCTGCCAAGCCGTGTACTCCACCAGCAACAGCATCTGAAAGGAGTCTTACCAATAATAAAACACCTTCATCGCAAGAATTAGCTCAACACTCACATACGTCTCTCAGCATACTTATTGGGAAGAAGTTTGAAAAGCAGGCCGAATGGTTAGAATCGCGTCTCTCAAATCAAAAAAATACTTCAAGAGAGTTAATCAAAAATTCTCGCTGAGCTTCGCCAAAATTTTGCAGAAATTTCTTGCTGCCTACGAGCCGTTACTGAAAGAGTAACCCAGTTGGAATATGTTGCGGTTGAGTTTAATATAGTTAAATAAGATGTTAGCACGCTTAGAGCTGAAGTTGAGTAGCTAAGGGTGAAGCTAGCAAAGCAGGAAAACACTGCTGTTGCATGCGATCTCCGACTTAATGGCCTGCCAAACTATGATGGTAAAAATCTTCATGAAATGTTTCGTCACATATGTACCTCTATATATATTCAACCACCCAACATCAAAAATAAACACCGCATTAAGCAAAGAAAAACATCGCAGCAAAACCCCAATGATAGCATAATCATAGTAAAATTTAACACGCCGTTTGATAGAAAGTTTGTGCTTAACTCGGTAGCAAAATTTAGACGCGAAAACAATGATTTTATGCGCTTGCACCACGTGGGGTTCCAGTCAACTAAACCTTCTACGCCAACGAACGGCTCAGCAAAGAAAACTCTATTTTTCTTTAATCTGCTCTTCAGTTCAAAAAACAACAAAAATTCTCAGTTGCCTTCACCCGTCGAGGCATCGTATGTAACACTGAGACCAAGCAATAACAGAATATACATTAACTCTATGCTTATGCTAAACAGTCTCGCAGAATCTGTCAATACAGTCTCAGATCAGTACAACAACAACAACCAGCATAGTTCTTCAAACAATATGTTTCGCAACAATGAAGACAACATATGCACAAGCAATATGTTTTACACTAATGATGTCAACAACTCTACATCTTAAGATGATGCTTGCTAACGTTCGTTTTAAAAATTATTTGTTATGTTTGTTTGCGGATTCATTCCAAATAATTATTTATATATGTTTATCTCTAAAACTTTCAAATTAACTTATGTTGTTATAATATTATTTCAATAACCGCTTATAGAACAAGCACGCATTGCAGCAAAAATACACTAACGATCGTCTTTGTTCCAAAGACAGCGAATTAAATTTAGTAAGAATACTGTGTAAAAAGAGCTGGAGTTAATATATGCCATCTTAATGCGCAAAGTGTTGTTAATAAGATGGATGAATAAAGGTATTTTTTCGAGAGTTCAGGCGTAGATATTATTTGCATTTCAGAAACATGGCTTAATGATCATATGCACTATAGCTTGTGCAATATGAGTGGTTTTAAAATCTATCGCGCTGACAGATAAGGTCATGCAGGTGGTGCAGCTTGATAATATCCCGTGTAAGCTACTTATAAGTCAGATCATTGTAATGCTATTGAATATTTGTTTATTGCTATATCCAATGCAAAAGAAAAAGTCCTTATTGGTTTTGTCTACCGTCCCAATCGAACTATCGATATGACAAACCTTATTCAACTCATTGAGAACATCTCTTTTGAGTACTCAAAAATTCTTATTTCAGGCGATTTTAATAGTAATCTTTTAAAGGAAAATCACTGAGGTCTCGAAATGCAGGCCTTAGAACTTTTTCCAGTTAACACTACTATGCCAATGCACTATACCAAAACTATCAACACACTGCTTGACATATTTCTTGTTAACGATGAAACAAAAATTTTACTTTATGATCAGATATCTTATCCCTCATTATCTAAACATGATATAATTTTTGTGTCGTACGGCTGTTCAGTTGAAAACGAACTCAAAGTCATTTTTGTTTCGCGATTTTAAAAATATTGATTACCATCGTCTTTCAAATCTCAACTAATTTTTTTCAAAGCAACCTCAGCAATCTTTTTGAGGAGTTCGTCCCACTCAAAAATAAAATATATAAAACTGTTCAACGCCCATGGTTTAATGACAAAATTAAAACTTAATTTTGCAACGTGATACTCTATACCATTGACGGGCAGCTTTGCACACTTGTGATTGTATAAGTGCATGAAAATATGTATTCATCTCACGTACAGAACGATCAAAGCTTCAGTATCCAAGCAAACGTCAAGCAGACAAGACCTGCGCTTGAGTGTTCCTTGAATGCATGAAAAAAAATTGCGAGATATTACACTGAATAAATTTTATGTTTACAAGTATATAAGAACAAAATTTTTTTATTTTTAGAAAATAACGGCATGGCGCATTGCATGGTGTGCCATAAGGAAGTAAAATTTGCTAATCACACAATTTGGATTAGCAAAAAGCTGTTTTAATTTTATTTAATATTAATGTTACTAAATGTTAACATATTAGTAGAAATGCCAATTTTAGTTTCAGATTAAAGTATATTGGTATTTTCGTTTGGTAAAAAGAAATAATTAAGAGTTGTAAAAATTTTACGAATTAAAAATAAAAATTGAAAATATTTGTAAAATTTCACTCTCTGTGTTTAATAATACATATTATCCATCTGTCGGTCTGTTTGCATTTCATAGTCCGTCCATTACAAGTTCATTTAAATTCGTTATATAAATCGAAGCACAAAAAAAAATCACCCAAGGATACTACAAAAAGAGCTTTAGCACTGCTTTGTTTTCAGTGTAAGCTTTAAAGCGCTCCTTAATACATACTCAAGATAAGAAAGTATAGGTGTGCAAAGTTGCCCGTCAATGCTCTATACAATCGATGGAAACGTTTTAAGACACCAGAGATTTAAAGTGAGTTCAAAAATGCAAGCAAATCTGTTGTTGCAGAAATTAAATCCGAAAAAATAAAATATTATTCGAAAAATTCTCTTCTACAATTGATAGCAAAAAAACATGGCAGGAAATAAAAAACATTGGAATTGGTAAGTGTGAAGGTAGGATGTAGTATGTTGATCTAGACGATTTGAATATAAAGTTTCTAGATCTTTCGATGCCATCAATCTCTCATGAATCTTTCGCAAGCCCTTACAGAGTGCGAAGTAACAACGATTTTAGTTTTGAATGCGTTGAGCAAGCAGATGTTCTCTGTTTGTTTTGATGCTGTTGGTTTTGACAATATTCATCCTATATTTATCAAGGCCCTGCTTCCAAAATTACTACCTTTTCTAACTCACATTTTTAATTCTATTCTCACTACCTCTATCTTTCTTGCCATCTGGAAACAGGCTAAAATAATACCGATACCAAAAACGAGCAATAAATACTGTCCTATAGCCATCTTGCCGTATGTATCGAAAGTTTTAGAGCTAATGAATCTTGAAAGCGGCAAGCAAAAGATTTATTCTTATTTGTCAACAATTTTTGTAAAATAAACATAAAATGAACATAATAGTTTATAGGCAAATGTGTAAGTTCATTTATAAGAACCATTTAATAACCGAATGTCAGTCTGGATTCCGAGTTAATCGAAGCTGTGTAACAGCACTAGTTGATGTACTTGAAGACCTTAGAGTAGGTGTTGATGCAAACAAAATTAACTTTCTAGTGCTTTTAGACCACTTAAAAGCCTTTGATATGGTACATCATTTTGTGTTGTATAATAAGCTGGTGAATGTCTATAATTTCTCCTCCACTGCTGCTAATTTGATATCATCTTATCTATGAAGCAGATCACAAGCAGTTTGTTTTAATGGCATTGTATCAAAATTTCTACCAAATGCCAGCGGTGTTCCTCAGGGCTCTGTGCTAGGTCCTCTTCTCTTCTCTGTATACATAATTGCCTACCTAAAGTGTTAAAAAATTGTATTATTCATATGTATGCCAATGATGTCCAATTGTATGTCAGTTGTTCCCGTGAGTCTACCGTCCCTTGTGTCTAGAACCTAAATAATAATCTTCGACGCGTTAGCGACGGGGCCACCTCAAATGGCCTCCCAATCAATTCCAAAAAATTTGGACTATTCACTTTTCTCAAAAATTAAACTTAACAATTGTGCCATTGAATTTGTTGATAGTGTAAAAAACCTAGGCATAATATTTAATAGAACATTGTCTTTGGACAACTCAATATTTTACGCCTCTAAAAACTCGTATCTAACTGGTTAAATCATACCTTTTGCCTAGCCTACTCTACGGGTGCGAAATACTTGCTTACTGTAACAGTTTATTTAAACACAAACTCAATATTCTCTTCAACAATATAGCTCGTTATGTTTATGGCTTAAAACGCAAGAATCATGTCTCCCTGCATGCAAAACGTTTATACAATATGACTCTTGACAATTTACTGAAATTTCATTCACTTATTTTGCTGCACAAGGTGGTTTATACTGGGGAACCAGTTTATCTGTACAACACACTCGGGTTTACAAGATCACGAAGATCTTATGCCATTATACAAATGCGTAACTATTGTCTAGAATCCGAAAGACAATTTTTTGTGAATTCTATCCGTCTTTGGAACGCTCTACAAACCGATCTAAGAAAAATTCCCAATGCTGTGCAATTTAAATTTCGATTGAGTATCTTTTTCTCCTTATTGCATTAATATTATATTAATTTTGAACATTATTTGTAATTTATTTATAATAATTGTAAGTTCTTCTTTGAGATATAATCGTCGGCTTTTGTCCAAGTTTTAACATTTGTAACTGTAGTAATTTATATTATCATGATTAATTTTAAGCAATTTTTGAGTTAAAATACCAAACAATACTTTAATTTTATTTAAATGCAAACATTATAGCCAGAATATTAGTTTTTATTATTATCTGTTTTTTTTTTGTTTTTGTTTTTAGTATAAGTATCACTGCTATCATACCAACTGATGTTTCTAGAGGTTAATGCTTTAATTATAAGAATTTGGTCTTGTTGCATTAGCATGTCAATTAAATTAAATAAATAAATACATAAATATATATAAAAGCCTTCTAACGTATCTTCGGTAACGCAGAACTCAGGAACTAAAAAAAAAAAACAAATTGCTCATTTCAGCCCTTGAAAGGACTTTGACTGAGCTTCTTATGATCAATTGTGTTGTGTTATGTTCTCAATAAGCTAACATGGCATTATTTTCTTTCTGAGCTTTGCCATTGTCTGCAGAGAGGTGGTGATCGACTAGAAAATTTTTTTTGTTTTAAAAAAACTTTGCCGCGAGTGGGAATCGATCTCTCCAGGCATGCCATCCACACAATTAACGCGCGTGCCACGGTCACCACCGGAACTTAGTAACTACTCAACTGATTTTTGTAATACTAAAATTTTTACTAATCATTTTTACTAATACTCAATTTTTTCTTTTTTAAAAAAACTACTCTTAAAAGTTATTAAAATTTGAGTTAAAAAAATAGCCAAAAAATCAAACACATTGCATGACCGTTAAGCTTTCCGTTGAGCTTTCTCGCTTTCCTCTGATTGTGTTTCTTATTGTTGCTTTTGCTTTCAAAGGGGGATGTTTTAGGTATACGATTGCATACGTTTAGCTACTCTAAATCAGTTGGCGCTGAGACTTCATTCGAGTAGTTTCGTGCAACTTCGGTAGAACAATCAATAGGGCTATTCCAAGTTTCGGGCATATAGCTTTGCAAATGTATGCCTTACTAAATATTTGCCATCAATTGTCAGCTCGCTTTTTATTCGTTGGCTTTTATTCTAACAGTTGATTTTGCTGAATCTGACCTTTAACTTGAACATTACTCAAGAGGAATTTTGATAAAATGTAACAGCTGATTGATTGTCAAATCAGTTTTGCCCATGCTTGACTGTTTGCAATAGGATTTGAGTGTTGCATGCATTTCTATACATTTTGTTGTTGTGGGGAAAGTATTTCCCATCATATATTGCAAATGCCATGATACCTATTGTTTATTATACCAGGCGCGCTACTTTCTTTTTGTAAACGATGCTTATTATGTGGATCATACTCATGATGATTTGAGTGTCAACGCACCTCTTGGTAATTCGGACCACTGTACCATATCTGCTGCTTTTTCATATTCTAACCTACACCCCTGTACGCCTTAAGCCCCGAAGAGGACAGCCTGGTTTTATGAAAGGGCAAATTGGATTGCGTTAAACAATTTTTACCGCAACTTTAATTGGAAATTATGTTTCGCTGATAGAAACGTGAATGCCGCGGCTCTAATGTTGTAAGAAATTATTTTATTGGGTATGAGGTCTTTCATCCCCAATAAACTGCGTACCATTAAACCAAAAGACCACTCCTGGTTTAATGAGACTTGCAGGATTGCAGTCAGGTGCAAAGAGGAAGTCTTTCAGAATTGGCACTCTAACAAGAATGCTGATACCAAAAGACTTCGCATTAAGGCTAGGAATCGCTGTAATGCAGTTTTAAAGCGCGAAAAGTTTCTGCACGAGATTCGCGTCGGAGAGCAGGTTCTTCTCTGTCCCAAAGGGAGCAAAAACTTTTGGGCATTAGTTGAAAGAGTAAAGAATCAGGTGTTTTCGTCTATTTCAGCTCTTTTAAAAGATGACCTTATCATCAATGACCGGGCTGATAAAGCGAATCTGTTGGCTGGATTGTTTGCACAGAACTCCACAATCCCGGGTAGCAATCAGCCACTGCTTCTTGTTGGGATCGCATCATCTGCAATGCAGGAGATTTACTATCGAACAAGATCAGTTAAAAGGGTTCCTGCAAATCTCAATATCAAAAAAACCTGAAGTCCCGATGGCATACCGTGTGCTTCTACATTGGCTCGGCCATTGCGTAACCTCTCAACATCTCCTACAGAACAGGAGTATTTCTATCTTGTTGGAAGGTTGCGAATGTCCAGCCAATACCCAAAAAGGGTGATGACACGAACCCTGCAAACTATCATCCCATTGCGATATGCTCTGCGCTTTCCAAGGTCATGGAGAGTGTAATAAACTTCCACCTGATGAACTATCTGGAGCACAACGAATTGCTCAGAGACAGTCAGTATGGCTTTCATAAGGGTCGCTCTACTGGTGACCTAACGGTGTATCTGACAGAGAAGAACCATTGTGTCCACTTTTTTGTTGAGAGTAAGGTTGTCGCTCTGGATATTTCAAAGGCATTTGACCGAGTGTGGCATAAAGCACTCGTGGTTTTTAAGCACTTGTTCTTGGTTTTTATCAACGACCTTCTGTCGTTGAAACATAATCCAATTCATTCGTTTGCGAACGAAAGCAGCATTTGTCATTCTTATTCCTTTGAAAAACGCCCGAGCTCTTTGGAGGTTGAGAGAATGTGGCAAAATATGAATGACACACTTATTAGCGACTTGAAAAAAAATCTCCGAGTGGGGTCTTGCTAATAGAGTCGAGTTTAATGCAAGCAAGACCCAATGCTGTTTGTTAACCCACAAGCGAGTGAATTGTCCCTTAGCACCCCCTAATATGAACGGTGTGGATATTGCGGAGTCAGCAGCTCTTGACGTTCTGGGCATATCGATATAATCCGATCTTCGCTGGAATGATCATATATTCGATGTGTCGAAAGAAGCGGTCAAGTGTCTAGGTTTTTTAAAACGATGCAAGAAATACTTCACTCCAGTTGACTTTTGCACTACCTACACCATATTTATAATACCTACACCACAAGATCTTATTTGGAGCTTCTGGACCGAATTCAACGACGTGTGATATATTTGAAAGGGGTTAAAAACATTTCATCGTCCCTCAACTCTCTTGGACATCGATGCAATGTTGGTTGCCTGAGCCTTCTGTATAGGTATTACCACGGGAAGTGTTCAAAAGAAATACGCGGCCTGACGCCACATTTATTAACATACACAACACAATTTGATCATAAGAAGCTCGGTCAAAGCATTGAATAATTATAATATAGAATGGACACCGCCGACACTCGCCATTACCCCGTCGTTACCATCGTTTTGGGTATCTCCAAAGCTTTTCTCCTGGTTTGTGCACATAGCTAAGAAAATCTTAAATTGATCCCAAAACAAACAGAAATAATATCCTCCCTTGTTCAAGGCCACTAGCTGCTCCATCGCTGGCAAGAGTTTTCGTTTGTGTTATTTGATTTTTGTGCAAATAGCCAAATTGTGTTAAATGAAAATAAAATTGAGTTTTGAATATTCAATACAATAATTTATACTTTTATCAGACAAATAATGTCAATTTATGAAAATTGCATTCATAATTAATGTTTTCATATTTATTTTTAATATTTTTATGACTATAAAATTAGTAATATATAAGACAAAAATAAAGAACGAATATATGTAATATTTAATTTTGAATAAAAATGTATTAAAAAGGAATAATGAATAAAGAAATTCAAATTAATATTGAATAAAATATGAATACTTAATGATTGAAAACTCAAAATAATTTAACTAAACATGATTTAAATTTTTAATTTTTTTACATTTTTTAAATTTTTCTTTTGGAACACTTTGCCTTTAAATATATTATTTTAATTTTTGCGCAAAGGAGAACACGTTATGTGTGCAAAATCATGTGACTTTTCATTTCGGACTTACAAAAATTATTTAAAATGCTTAAAACATTTTACTCGAAGCAATGAATTTCAAATGTTTTTTCAAAAACATTAATGAATTCTTTAATTAATTAAAAAAGTGCTGTTGGTGTTGTGAGACCACCATTTCAAGTTCCTTCAAATTCTCGAAATTCAAATAACTTTGAAACATTGGTATAATTTTTGAAAATAATTCTGCAGTAAAATAATCTCTTAGATTAAACAAAATAATGTCGATTAATAAATAACATATTCATTAGGAATTTTTTCATGTATATTTATGATATTTTTATGTATACAGGTTTTTCACTTTAAATTCAACTTTTTCCATTTCAAATTGATTTTTTTCCAAATCAAATTAAACTTTTTCTCATGGAGAAAGACTCATGGGTGGATGACGCCCATTTTGCTTATAATAAAATACATATATACCGAATTTTATTTTTGTGGGTTAAATATTAGCCTTTTTAAAGAGTTTTTACTATTAAGTGTTGTATTGGAAGTGGGCGTGTTATTTGACGGATGACACCCATTTTTCTAACACGCCTTAGTTTTGATATAAATCACGCATATTAAAATTATTATTTCTGTAACTTAAATACTTAACTACTGCTGCTAACGCGTCTTAGTTATAATATAATCTACACACATACGAAATATTATTTTTGTAACTTAAACATTAGCCTCTTTATAGACTTAGCCCAACTTGATCTTGATCTTAGCTTACACTATGGTCCACTGTTCTTGTACACGGCATCTCACTATTATTTCTAATAGATTTGGGGTCCCTAAACACGAAAACCGCAAAAAACCAATTTTTATGATTAGATTTTCTTAAAAAATTTTTTTAAAATTTTTCTCGCTTTTTTCAAATATAGTCACATATATTGATAAATATTTGGTATACTACTTCCTCGATTATAATCAAGCTTATCAAATTAGGCCCAATTAAATTTTTTAAATGTTTGATTAATAAATTTTTACATTTGGATGAACAGTTTTTGCACTATTAAGGAAATATTTTGAAAAAATTATTAAAAAAAAAACTCAAAAAAAAAATATAAAACAAACATGTAGAAAACTTTATTGGGCTTAATTTAATAGGCTTGATTATTAAAATCAAATACGTAGTATACAAGATATATTTCAATATATGCAACTATATTTAAAAAAATCGAGAAAAACTTTAAAAAATTGTTTAATAAAACGTAATCATAAAACAATTATTTTTCGATTTTCGTGTTAAGAGACTCCAAATCTATCAGAAAAAATAGTGAGATGCCGTGTACAGAAATTTTTCTGATTTTGGCGCATAGTGTTATTAGAAAGGAGCTCATATATAAAATTTCATTACGATAGCCTGAAAATTTCGCCCGTAATCGTGTCAACAGACACATGGCTAAATCAACTCAGGTGGTTACACAGATCAAGAATAAATGTAAATACTTTTCTTTGTCTACCATGCCTCCTTTTGGGCGTTACACATGTGACAAAATTAATAAACCTTTACGCAGTACGCGTGGGGGTATAATAAATAAAACTCTTACACGCTACCGATGCATTTTGACAAAGTGCTACAAATTTAAGTTGTAAAAGTTGACTAAGAGTAAAGAAGCTAGCAAATGAGAATAGAAACAAAGAATGTTGACGCGATATTTACAGATTTTTCTAAAGCCTTTGACAAGGTCTCACATAAGATATTGCTTATGAAATTAAAACAGCTGGGTTTTCACTCATTTTTTTTATTATGGCTAGAATCTTATTTAGTTAACAGAACTTGCTATGTAGTTCTTGATAATTTTCGATCGCAACCTTTCATTGCTACCTCTGGAGTGCCTCAAGGCAGCATCCTTGGCCCCTTGCTATTTCTGCTTTTCATTAATGATATTAGTTCCTGTTTTTCACATTGCAAATATCTACTATATGCCGACGATCTGAAAATCTATTCACCCATAAAAAGCACTGTAGATTCAGATATTCTTTAATTAGAGCTGAACGATCTCTATAACTGGTGCCAAAAAAATAGGCTTTTTCTTAATATCAATAAATGCTTCCACATTTGTTTTTCTAAATGCGTTTCTGTGGCCGATATTTCTTATTTCATTAACAATACCAAATTAAATGATATCAATGAAATTTCGGATCTTGGTGTTGTTTTCGATTCGAAATTTTCTTTTACTTCCCACATTAGTTATATTGTTTCTAAATCGTATGCTCTTTTGGCATTTGTACGGCGTAATAGCTCAGAATTTTCCGACCTTTACACCCTTAAATTACTTTACACTTCCTTCGTTCGCTCGAAACTCGAGTATGCCGTAGTGATTTGGAGACCATTCTATCATAACCACATAAATCGACTCGAACGCATTCAAAAAAGCTTTCTAAGATTCGCTCTTCGTTCTGTTCACTTTACTGACTTGACTCCATCATACAATGCAAGATGCTTGCATTTGAATCTCAAGACCTTAAATAGTAGAAGATCTATTCTTTCTCTACTTTTTATCTATGATATAGTTTCCGGAATAACTGACTGCCCATATATTCAATATTCCGTCCAGACATTTGCGGAACATTGACTTTTTCAGTGTTGGTTTCAGTAGAACTAATTATGCTCTTAATGCGCCAATTAATAGGGCATTAATTGAATTTAATCGTCTGCCAAATTCTTTTGATATAGATTTCTCTCTTTCAAAAAACATAATAAAAAATTTATTAAATTCAGTTTTTTTATAAGTTAAGGTATGTATGTATGTATGTATGTATGTATGTATGTATGTATGTATGTATGTATGTATGTATGTATGTATGTATGTATATATATATATATGTATTGAAATATGTATATATGTATAGATTTCATAACTTAATGTCTAAGATTAGTCAGTAAGAAATTTGTTAAATTTTTTGACTAATTAATAAACTAAATGAAATGATAAAAAAAAAAAAAAAAAAAAAGAAACAGTTTCGATAGTTTCGTAAGTGTAGACGTAGAATTCCGTTTAAGTTGTTACCTCTTCTACTTTGTCTCTTTGGTCCGATTGTTTTGTCCATTTTGCACGTATTTTTATTGATCTTCCGAAAATTAACAAATAAATTAATAACACTCAATTATGGAATACTTATCGAGGCCAAAACAAAGAAAAAGTAAAAATGTTAGTATGATTAAATAAGCAAGCAAAAATAAATAAGCAAAATTTCAAATTTTTTCGATAATTTCGTTAAGTTTGATAGTTCAATGACTTTGTTGAAAAGAAGGCGAAGCAAATGCACTTTCCATTGGTGCCACATTCGTCTCTGCCCGATATATAGTTTGCGAGCTATAGTCAGTTTAACTACTAATTTCAAATTAAAATTAAGACCCTGATTTTTAAAAAATCATATGGTGTCTATATTTCGCGCTGAGCACATGTCCTTTTCTCTCGTCTCTGTCTGATATTAAGTTTGCGAGCTACACTTTCGTTCGATGTATAGTTTGCGAACTACACTCGCTAGTGCTAGTGGGATGTGGAATCCAAATTAATTTGCATTAAAAACAAAAATTAAAATTTTGCGCCATCTATTGGGTAGAAGCATAAAACGAAATATGATCCAACTCGTTTTTTTCATAAGAGTTAAATCTAACCGGATCACGGACCCATTTCGTTAAATTTGACAGTTTGAGTTCATTGACTGAGTTCTCTGGTGACCTCTGATGACCTCTGGTTTCAAAATAGTATACTAGAACAGTAGTGTATACATAAACCCAATGCTTAAAATGCTGCCAAAACGAACCAATCAGTTCGTGCAAAACAAAAGCAATACAAGCATAAACAACGAAAGAAAACCAAAGAAAGCAGCAGACACATTAAAAGCAGCTGATGATTGATTTTCTTATGTAAAAACATGAATTTTTCGTCTTATAATTTACTATTTTGTGACTTTAATATAATAGTGACAAAATCCAAAATGAGATATTCATTCAGCGCAGGATATATATGATATTTTAATATATGTATTATCTTTGAACAATGAGTATTAAAGACTGTAGGTATACCCTAAAGTATTCGTCAAAACGTTGCCTAATGACCTTGAAAAAATCTGTTCAAACGACCCCATACAAACCGCGCTGTAAGACGTAATTCTACGTCAAAACTACCTCAGATAGTAACAAACAAACAAACAAACAAATTGGCCATTTCAGCCCTTGAAAGGACTTTGACCGAGCTTCTTATGATCAATTGTGTTGTGTGTGTTATTAAATGTTTGCACACAATTGACCGAGAACTGGACCTACATGTTTTATGCCGACTCCGAACGGCTAAAATTCATGTTCTCTAGAAGCTTTACATGGCATTGTTTACTCTCTGAGGTTTGCCATTGTCTGCAGAGAGGTGGTGACCGATCAGAAAAATTTTTTGTTGAAAAAACTTTTTGCCACGGCTGGGGATCGAACCCGGGCTCCGAGCATGCTAGGCCACACACTTAACCTGCATGCCACGGTCACCGCGGATAGTAACTAATGCGTCAAAAAAGGACTACAACAATAACAAAACAAGTGAAAAAAAAACCTATGGAAATTTTGTACATATAAGCGAAGACAATTGATTTGGGTAATAGAACTGGATAATTATGTGGAGTGCAAATATCAGCCACATTTATCTTTTCGCTTCATCGTACGCAGTGTCACCTTCTTTTTGCAATTATTCAATGGTCAAAGTCCTTTCAAGTGCTGAATTGGCCAATTTGTTTTGTTTGTTTGTTGTTAATTTATTTCTTATGTATGCAATGATTAAAAATCAAAAAGAACTAAATATTTAATGTTTTAAAATAGTCGTTTGTTTTCTGAGTGTGACAATTGCTTTAAAGCTCTGTTTTTTGCACTTACTTTTGTTAGAAGTTATCAGAAAAAAATTGATTCATAGATAATAATAATGAACGATTGATTAAAAATAAATAGTTTAATCACTCTTTGATTTAATGGTAGACAATCCAATATTTATATTTATATTATATCCATTTATTTGTTTGTTTGTTTGTAAGTTAGTTTATTGTTTGTTTGTTTGCGTTTTGAATTTTTCTTCTTATATTTTACTATTTTGTGACTTTAATATAATAGTGACAAAATCCAAAATTATATATTCATTCAGCGCAGGATATATATGATATTTTAATATATATATTATCTTTGAACAATGAGTATTAAAGACTGTAAGTATACCCTAAAGTATTCGTCAAAATGTTGCCAAATGACCTTGAAAAAGTCTGTTAAAACGACCCTATACTAACCGCGCTGTAAGACGTAATTCTACGTCAAAACTACCTCAGATAGTAACTAATGCGTCAAAAAATGACTACAACAATAACAAAACAAGTAAAAAAAACCAAGGGAAATTTTGTACATATAAGCGAAGACAATTGATTTGGGTAATAGAATTGGATAATTATGTGGAGTGCAAATATCTGCCACATTGCTCTTATGTCGCTTCATCGTACGCAGTGTCACCTTCTTTTTGCAATTATTCAATGGTCAAAGTCCTTTCAAGTGCTGAATTGGCCAATTTGTTTTGTTTGTTTGTTGTTAATTTATTTCTTATGTATGCAATGATTAAAAATCAAATAGAACTAAATATTTAATGTTTTAAAATAGTTGTTTGTTTTCTGAGAGTGAAAATTGCTTTCAAAGCTCTGCTTTTGCACTTTTGTTAGAAGTTATCAGAAAAAAATTGATTCATAGATAATAATAATGAACGATTGATTAAAAATAAATAGTTTAATCACTCTTTGATTTAATGGTAGACAATCTAATATTTATATTTATATTATATCCATTTATTTGTTTGTTTGTTTGTAAGTTAGTTTGTTGTTTGTTTGTTTGCGTTTGTTTGTTTGTTTTTTGGATGGTTAATTTGTTTGTATGTTTCTTTATTTGATCGTCCTGCAATGTGCTGCAATATCGAACATTTGGTTGTGATAAAATTTGTCATTTTATTACTTGCACTTGCGCGTTGTTTGTTTGCACTTGCGCGAAGAATATATACGAAGTCTTATTTCGATTGGAAAAGGTGGCGGATATTGAATAACTTTGGAATTATTGGTTCACAGCCTCAGAGTCCGCTATTCGAACATAGTTTACACGTGTCAGTGAAACACTGGTACCATTTTATAGGCGAGGAGCGTGGAAGTTTTTCACGAATCAAAATTTTCGGTATAACTTTTGTATTATAATTTACAAAATTATGAAACACGGTATGAACTTACTGAGTTGTGTCGTCTGACTGGCAAAATTGAATAGCCGTTAAAAAAGGGCGTCGCACACCATCATTTCAAATTTTGGATATCGACTGGCCTTATAACTAAATGTCGAGTACAACGAATGTACACTGATTTGTTTATAGTTCTCAAGCGGAATACTTGGCTATGGCGAAATAAATATTTGGTTATTGAAAAGAAATATTTATTTGAGCTTTCTGGTTGAGGCAAATTTTTATTTGGTTATAGTTGCAAAACCACTATCTTTAGCAGTAAAAACATTTTTTGTAAAATGAAAAATAGTTGCGAATGAAAACAAAACAAGAATGTGCATGTTGGGAATAGCAATTGCAACCCAACGCGTTAGAATCGAAGGCTCAAACTCTGTGCCGTATTTCTACCTGAATAATGAGCAACAAATTGCAAACAATAACAAGCAATCGAATTTTTCAAATTTCATTAGCATCAACTGAGATTTGGTAATTATATCCAAACCATTTTTTGTCTGCACGGTTAAAAATTTTGGACTAGTTTTTAATCCAAAGGAATTAGTTTAAAGGAATTTTTAATCCAAAAAGTACTATTTTTTATTCCATACTTAAGTTTAATTTGTTTTTAATCCAAAAAAGTTTAAGTTTAAGACTATTTTTGGACCACAAATTTACATTAAGGTAGTATTTTTAGGAAAAATTATTTTTGTTATCTAAGATTGAAAACTACTACTGCTACGAAATTTACGCTAAATATAATAGTTAATGTTGTTAAAGCATCCGAAGTTTATTTTTTAATTAAAAGAAACAAATTGTTTCTTAAAATCTGAAAAAAAATATTATTATATTCATTATTACATTGAGCAGTGTTTCATAATACATAATAAGGGTATTTATGCAAAGCGGCAAGCTTGTATTTTGGGCAATTAGTTATTTTTATCAGTCGATTGTGCATTTGGAGAGATATGTCAGCTGTTAACTTGTTAACAGTCAACTTTCAGCATACATATAAACAGCTGATTGTTGGTTTGTGATATATCTGGTTTGTGTAAACGGTTCTCCATACATTTCCAGTCTTATTCAATATAATTCCTTAAACAGTCGTGCAACGCTTGCTTAGTTACGCACTGTTTAAACCTTAACGCAGCCTTTACGCAACGTTGCTTAAATTGTTATTCAGAATCATTTTTTATGTATTGTGTAACTAAACTATCGTTGTGTCAAAAATTTACGAAACTTATTACAATAATCTTGTACATTTAGAAAATGCAACCGAAAATTCCATTTGCAAGCAGCTGCTCTAACAGCAGCTGATCAAATAGCGCATAGCGATCATGACTTGCAGCTCCACTAGAATGTGACCATTTTTTGTGGTTACTGAATTCCGGGAGGATAATATTTATTAGCTTTCCATGTTAGCTTTGGAAATACGATCTTTTTCCCGAAGCTCCTTTTCCCATAGTTTCATAAGATTTAACCTTTTTTGTTAACTTTTCTTAGTTCCACAGGATGAAGTAATGATAGACATGCTTATCCTGTGCAACCAAATCAAAATTTACGTGGAATTTACGCAGCCTTTAAACGCCAATTTCGGCGTTTAAGTAACGCAACCCTTAAACAACGTTGCGTAAGACAAAAAATTCATTCTGAATAAGGTTTTGTTGCTTAACGCCTGCTTAAAATTACGCAGCCTTTAAAATGCTATTCTGAATAAGGCTGTTCATTTATAAGGCTGATAAACTTATACGGTTTATATCATTTATAAGGGCATTGCCCATTTGCATGAATACCCTTAATGTATATATAGTGAAGTTTATGACAATATAATAATATGTTCACACGAAGGCCTTTTGACTGAAAAGCCAACGAAAAGCAGCTCTTTATTTGACAGTTCTTCTATGGCGAAAAGGTGAATATTATGTAGCTTTTCAGCCATTGGCACGGACGCGACATTCGCACGGTTTTAATTACTCGAAAAACAACAAAGAAACAAAAAGAACCGATATGTATTTTAAGTGTTCTAACGCGATGAAAGACTGCTACATTTTATAAAAATATTGGCAAGATTAAGTACAAATTAGTTCAAAGTACGCGACAAAAAAAATAAGTTTTTTTAAGCTCGTATAGAAATATGCAAAATTTTGCATAAATTAAGTTTAAAAACTTTTTTTAATATATACATATATATGCTTATGGAGCTCAAAGGATAACTTTTCTTCGTAGGCTTATGAAATATGAGAATTATCTCTTACCTTTTTTTCTCACGAGTTCTCACCTTTGTGGATTAAAAAGTAATCCTTTTATATTTTAAACTTTTTTGGACTAAAATCGAATCCTTTTTGGATTATAATATTTTATACTTTCTGCGGATTAAAAATTATTTCTTTTTGGATTAAAAAATTTTAAACTTTTTGCGGATTAAAAATAAGTCCTTTTTGGATTGGAAAATTTAAAACTTTTCATTGGATTAAAAAGTAATCTTTTTTTGGTCGTGTCCTTTATGTAATCCAAAAAAGATTAAAATTTAGCCCAAGATTTTTAACCGTGTGAAAACACATAATATTGTATTTGAAGAAAATAGGAGTTATTTGTACAAACCATACATTATATATAATAGAATGTTAAAAATATCATTCAAATAAATAACTGCTTTAACTTAACACACACGAGTTTAACGAGCAATTACTAGACTTAGTAATATTAACCAAAATTTCTTAATAGTGATTACATATTATTAGACAGACGCCAACTAAATGCATTGAGTTCATGAAACAAAACAAACTCTTTTCTCTGGGTAGTAACTACTTGACTAAGTCTTTCTACTGGAAAACTGACACAAGCATTGGTAAACAGGGTGTGGTTCTGTCCAAAAAAGTAAAATGTTCTATATATAGTAGCTATATAAATAAAAGTTATAAATAAAATAAATATTATAAATAAAAGGTGGTGACCGTAGCATGGAGGTTAAGTGTGTGGATTGACATGCTCGGAGCCCGAGATCAACTATAACAACAATAGAACGAATCAGTTCCTTATAAATCTTCAATGAGTAGCTTGTGAGGTTTTTACCCCGTTACTACATCATTACCTAATCAAATCAAGTAAAGGGTGATTTTTTAAGAGCTTGATAACTTTTTTTTTAAAAAAAACGCATAAAATTTGCAAAATCTCATCGGTTCTTTGATTGAAACGTTAGATTGGTCCATGACATTTACTTTTTGAAGATAATTTCATTTAAATGTTGACCGCGGCTGCGTCTTAGGTGGTCCATTCGGAAAGTCCAATTTTGGGCAACTTTTTCGAGCATTTCGGCCGGAATAGCCCGAATTTCTTCGGAAATGTTGTCAAATGTTGTGAATCGTGTTGTTGTTGTCAGATGGGGCTATGTCAAGTCTAAAGTCTACAGAAATAAGCCAGCAACTATTCCAGCTTTGGAAGACAACATTTCCGAAGAAATTCGGGCTATTCCGGCCGAAATGCTCGAAAAAGTTGCCCAAAATTGGACTTTCCGAATGGACCACCTAAGACGCAGCCGCGGTCAACATTTAAATGAAATTATCTTCAAAAAGTAAATGTCATGGACCAATCTAACGTTTCAAATAAAGAACCGATGAGATTTTGCAAATTTTATGCGTTTTTTTTAAAAAAAAAGTTATCAAGCTCTTAAAAAATCACCCTTTATAAATTAAGTTCCGGAACATAAGAAATAATTTAATAAGAAACAAACAGAGCCAGTCCATGTGCGGATTTTACCCCGTACTCTTTTAAACGTAATAAAACTACAACATAACCAATAAATAAAATAATCAATAATAAAAAGCCAAAGCCACCGACAGACCAGCTACCAGCACCAATCAAGACTCCAGGTGATATAAAATAATTTTTGTATTATATAATTTTGTATCTTGCTATAATCCATTTGAATTTTCATTAATAGTTATATAAAATTATATAAAGTTGTATCTTAGGCTATATGAATTATTGTTAGTTACATTTTCCTTAAAACCGAACAAACATTGTAACTACGATTGAAATCACTGCGTTATGATTTAGTGTTTCACCAAATAAATATTTGGAAACGACCCTGGAAAGCCACGTTGCCTATCCCAGCTAAAGACCCCGGTAAATGGGGAGTCGTTTCAATAGGTCGAATGCGAATAAATTTTATTTATTCAATATAACAAGTCCGAATCTCGACTGAAAGGCTTTTTTGATTGAAAGCTGTCGTATGTATGTAAAAGTTGGCACAAAAAATATAGACTAACTTCTTCTGGAAATTTAAGACGTTGCAGATAAATTTCTTGAATATCAAAAGAAAAAATAAAAAGTGGACTCAGTAGCTTTTTGGCACAATGGACGAAGAAGTCAGACAAAACAAACAAAATCAATTATACACATAAACCACTATTTAAATGTTACCTTACAACAACTCAAAATTGTTATTAATAATGATCGAAAAAAATCATAAAAAATGTAATGTTTTGGTTGTGTTTTAATCGAAAACTTTTCACTCAGATGAAGAAATTTTGATAGTGTTAAAAGGATTTGAAGTTGCCCTTGGGGCTGCATGAATTTTTGGCAACATTTGCTTGCCACTCTCAAAATTTCTTCATCTGAGTGAAAAGTTTTCGATTGGAACACAGCCATAACATTAAATTCTCTTGTGTTTGGTCAATACACAGAGGAAAAACCTATGTTGTCACTACATTAATTTATCTACTCATGGCATAGTTTTCTGCACACATAAATTGTACATTTTTCTTGTATTGAGTACATGTTGAAATCTGTATTGAGTAAATAATGCCCTTAAGAGGTGCAACAGGCAAAAAAGAATTATATGTACTCAACACATAAATATTTGTCTGGATGTTTGTGGTGGATATATTCACAGTGTGAATAAAGCCCTGCATAGGTGCATCTATTTCAACTTACACACAGTGTGATTTATTGCATTGCTCTCAATTGCTTGTCATTCAAAACACTTCTGAGTTGTATTTGCTCAACACCAAACGTAAACAAGACAACAACAAGCACTACCTACTTCTTTCGTTAGTCAATCAATGCACGACCTGTTTGCGTTCAGCAACACCACAAGCAAAGCAATTTCATCATAATGAGTCAGAAGACAATAAAATACAATAGATGACAATAGATCATTTGGATCATTTGAATTGTTGAGGTGCGAGGAAACGCAGTAAAACAATCTTTAAACCATAATACATGATAATTGAAACATGGCAACATGATCATTTTGAACTATAAAATTAGATGGAAACCAAATCATCTATTGCCATTTATTGTTGTGCATATGTTTTCATTGCATTGACTGCAGTGTGCTCTCTGACAACGATGTCTCATAGTAACAATATCTTGTGTCTTGTTTCACTTGCACTTATGTGTTTGCTTGACTTTGCTGCAATTACACACTTGATTTGCTTGCGGGAAGCAAGATAGTGATTGTAGTGTGAAAGAAGCAGATGTCTTGAAACCCAAGTGCACTCACGCAGGCCTTTAATTCACACTGTACTCATCACAAACTGTTGTAAACAATTTTATGTAATGAGTACAGTTCTGACGTATTACATATATAATTAGCCCATTACACAAAGTAATAATTACACATACATAATTTACTCATTACATATTTTATGTAATGAGTACATACATTACCGCAACCAAAGAAGGGTTTCAGGGTTGTTATTTTTCGTTCTTTTTTATAATAATTTTTTAAACATAAACTAACCCAAACTCTGCAGAAATTAAGTTTATAGTGAAGTCATGTGATTCAATAAAAAAATAATTTGGATTGATTTCTGCAACTGAGCAAAAATTTAAAATTCATAATTTTCCATCACATTTTCCCGAATCTGTTTCATAAATATTTCTCTTTATTGTCAAATATTATTCGATTTTAAGAAATATGGGCTTATTAGAAAAAAAGATGTTGGTTTAATTTGCTTCTGTTCATCCGTTTATCAGAGATATAATAAAGTTATACCAATGAGCATAAATTAGGAAATGCTGACTTAAATCGACTTAATATCTTTTTTAACGAAAGTCTTTACGACACTCTTCCAAAAAGACATCATTCATCAAAATCGAGGATTTTCATGAAACTGATTTGAAAATCCAATGGAAGTTTATGATTAAAAAAATATTTTTCACATATTACATACAGAAAGAGTTAGTATGTTAGTGTTAAATATGACGATATCAAAAGTCGATATTAAAGGAAATTTCATCGGTTATTTTGATGGCGAGAGACTCAAACGATTTTTTCATATTTCGGCTCTTAGTTTTTCATCCCAAGGAGTCAGAAATTTTGTGTTTTATACTTTCGGAAATGAGCTCCATTAGTACTCATCAAAGGCCGAATTTTAAGGCTAGCGCCAATTGGTTATTTTTACAACGAAGTGAAGTATTCAGTCATTGTGGGGAGACAAAATTGCATTTTCCCGAGAAAAATTGAAAATATTGTAGCTCAAGCCTTAAAACCTTCGTATAACTGCCTCAAACCTTCGTTTAACATTCTTAGAGCAAGATAAAATCGATTTCAAAACATTTTGGCCGATTCTAAAGACCCTAAGCAACGCAGAAGCAAGTTCATTTTAAACTGACCGCTACCACTGCTGTACGCTTCTGCACGGCCAAAATGTCCTGACAGTGCCTGTTGTACATCCGTTTTACAACTTGTTTCTTTTTTCGTTGCTCGGCCGTTGTACAGTTAGAACTAAAAAATTTTAACTTTTACTCGGTAAAGTTAAATATATATATATAAAGTATACAATTGTAGCAATTTTTGAAATATTTTTTAATATTAATAAAATACTATTTATAAAAACTTAACTTAAATTTTAAATATGACTGTTTTCTTAGGGGTTGGGTCGGTTTGAAAATTAATTTTGTTTTTTCCTTATGGCATTGTACAATATGTCCAGAATATTCTCCCTAAAGCTGGAGTCCAAACTTATTTTTGAAAATTAGCTGTCATGATTTGCCAAAAAGTTATAACCAATCTTGTTAAAATTTGGAACCCTTCTACAAGATACATTATCTAGTGCTTCAAATATTTAGTTCTTATATTAACAAAAATTAATTATCATATTCTTTGATTGAGCCTTCGAAACCCACCTAGCCCATTGACTTAACCCATTAACACCCAAGAGTTGAAACTTATTGCTGTGATTTGAAGCCTTTGTAAAATTGATTTTATATATAAGTCCAAAACTCGACCGATAACCGTCAAACCGTTTGGACGTGATTTGAATTAGCTCCACAAGTTTCGCTTTTTCCGCCAAAAAAATTAAATTTCTGAACATAAAAAATCAACCCAATAAAATACAACAATAAAATCTACGAAAAAGTAAAAATTAAAAACCTATAGTGTTAATTTCATTGAAAACTGCAATTTTGAAACAATAAAATAAACAAAAAAATCAAAACTTAAAAAAAAAATATACAGCGCTAATTTTGTATAAAAACTGCAATTTTGCATCCTCGAGAACTTTTTCGGCGACCTACTAAAAGTTATCAAACAGTTCGTTTCAGTGACCCACTTCTCAGTCTATATGCAGAAACAGTAAACAAAAAAAGAATGGAAAAATACTGTGCCTCATCTCTCTGCTCATTGGAAGACCAAAATGCACCTAGGGTGGCATGTAAAGGTCTTTGTGGAAAATATTTCCACGCAATATGTATAGGATTATCCAAGCGAAGCCTTACTTCTTTAAACGACTACCTCGCGAACTTTATTTTTTACTGCGATGAGTGTAAAGAAATTACACTCTCGCATGTCCTCCGTGCAGTGAAGTGTCTGAGTGACAACAAATTCCATTCGGTTGGATAATAAACAATTTGTTAAAAAAATAGTTGACCAATTTACGAAGCTTGATGAAGTTATGAAATCTGCGGAAGATCTCGCAAGATTCTTTGAATCTGCTAAAAAAGACTTTGATCTTAAGATTGGTAAATTATCAAAAAGTGTGCCAAAAGTAACCGCAAATAACTATTGAGAGAAATAACAATACTGACAGTGATAGTTTAAAAAAGGTAACTGAAAGCTTAAAACTTTTAAGAAATGATCTAAACATAATGATGCAACCAACTTCAGAAAAATATACGCCACTACCACATCAGCCAGATACATTGAAAGAAGTTTTATACAATAAAATAAATGAAATCAGTGACGATCTAGGCATGCTCCGCGTGTCGATTGCAGAAATAACGGATGTCATCAGACTTGCTCCCGAAAGAATTCAGAACACACCAGATTCTCCTAATCAGAACATTTCTTCCATCTTTGAAGAAATCTTGGAAGCCACTGTTCTCTCTCCATCAGCTAACTCTTTTTCATAACCACTGACTTCTGTCTCTAAAAGTGTTAAAGAAATACCAGCAAATTCTGTCGCTGCACCAAGGAAATTAATACAGCAGTTTGGAACATCATGGACAGTATCTGAATGGGACAATAGGATCAAAAAGCTGAATAATGTGAACGGAAATGAAAAAACCACTCTGTTCATTAAAGGCACTCCAGTGATGCGCAATTACTTTCTGGATAATTTTGGCGTCTCAATTTCAAACTGCCTGAAGATGTCTAGCAGGAGAGGTAAATTTTGCAGTTTACAGCTGAACATTTCAACACAATATGCGTGGATGTTTCTGAATGCCTATGGTGGCAGTGTGGGGAACGGAAAGTGGACAATTTCCGAATGGATCGACAAGCCTAATAAGCCTAATGAGTCTAATTCTAATAAGACTCATTACAATACTACTTTTATTGATAAATATAATTATAATTATACTTCAAATTCTAAATATAATCTTAACTCTAGTAATGTTAAGAGTATTCCTAAAAACCTTTGTCAGATTCTAACTGGACTTCCAAAACTAATATCTTCCCTAACTTTTCTTCTCACCATAAGCAGCCTTTTACCTCTTCCTTCTTCGCTTATGATAAAGGCGTGCAACTGCCATCTAAACCAAAGACTCCGAAGCAGAACCGAGTATCTTTTAATCTTGCACCAAAATCCAATCCTATGTCATCCTTAACCAGTACATCTTCCATAGTTACGACTTCCACAACACCAACTCCCCAACCTACCTAAAACAGGCATATCAGTAAAAGTTATCCCAATTTCATTCGGTCTCATGTTCTGAATCCTGCCCAGTCATATGCTCCAAGAACATCTAAAACACAAACAAGTTCCGTTAGTCCTCAGATATCCATGTCTACAACTTCAGAAGTTCCACCTATCACAAAACAACAAATATCTATTGCTACATCGTCTTTAGACGTGCTAAATTAACCAAAAATCTTGCCGACATAAGTAGTGATGGCCGGTTTATCATGTCACGTCTTCGTGACCGGCGTTTATATGATAATGTTCGCTTGTACCTTGCCTACCTACATAACAAATCGGATACTATTTGCATTGATGGTCTAACAAAAACTAGTGTTATGGTGCCGATACATCAAGAAGGTTTTCCAACTGATCCAGTTGAGTTGAAGAAAATTTTTATAAATTACCATGATAGCTTTAACTTATCCCCAAAAGATGTGGAAAATGATCTATCTGCATTTGCATGGCACACACATTCAAAGAGAATTTGGCATCTACAAAGATCACGTGCGAATACAAAAAGTTACTATTGCTCCTAACTTTCACCCGACCACGACCCCTATCTCCAAAATCCAGCCTAACCCTTCAAGTGTCTTAAACTTATTCTACCATAACTGTGGTGGTATAAGAGGTAAGCTTTTTGTTGATGCTAAATCATGTCAGTTTAATGTCCTGGTCTTTACGGAAACATGGTTAAATGATTCTTTTAAAAATGAGGAAATTCTTGATAGTAATTGGAAAATATATCGAAACGATAGGGACTATATAAAAACAGGACTTTCTCGTGGTGGAGGCGTTTTGATCGCCACTCACAATTCCTTATCTAGCGAGCTTATTACAACTCCCTCCCATAAATATCTTGAACTCCGAATAATTAAAGTAATGCTTGATAAAAATATTTATGTTTATATCGGTGCAATTTACATTCCTCCTAACTCTACGGAATGTTCAAACAATGAGTTATGTGAAACTATAACCTCAGTAACAGACACCTTAAACGAAGAAGATAAGATTATTATTTTAGGAGACTTTAACCGTCCTAATATTTCTTTTATCACGGATGAAAATGATAGGCATCTCCTTCCGGTTCATCTTTCTAATTCGATTGACTTTAACTTACCGAGCAATTTTTATAGTAACGATTGTCAGCAAGTAGCTCCAATTCCTAACCAGAACGGACGCTGGTTAGATTTAATTCTTACTGACTCTTACGACGAAATAAACGTCATTCTAACTTCAGAAGCCGAACATTTATTCGCAAATACCCTCCACCACACAGAGCTCACGGTCAAATTATGTTCTCCCCATATAACTTTTAGACAATCCTTTAATAACTCAATCGTGTACGATTTTCTTAACGCCGATTATACAAATATAAGAAATGAACTGAAGTGTATGAACTGGGAACGACTATTGCTCTTAGATTTGGATGATGCTGTGTCGTTTTTCTATCAGAGTATATTCTCCGTATATGATGCTTTTGTACCAAAAATAAAAAAAAGGAATAAATTATCTGAACCATGGCTGAATCCAAATCTTAGACAACTCAGAAATCGAAGAAATAGTCTCTACAAATTCATTAAAAACACCGTTATTGTAAGTGATGAAGTAAAGGCAAAGTACGAAGAGCTGTCTAAAGAGTTCTCTATAAAGTCTTATAGTCTCTATAATTCTATAAAGCTTACAAATTATACACCAACTTGATTGGAGAAAGAATTATTAAAGACCCGAAAAAATTTTTCGACTTCGTAAATGTCAAGCGAAAATCGACCGGGTATCCAATATCCATGTTTAAAGGAAATAATTATTTTTCTTACCCACAGGAGATCTGTAATCTCTTTGCAGATCACTTTAAAGAAGTCTTTCGTCCACCTTTAACCCGAATTCAAACTCCGTCCTTTTATTCCAATTCGTCTCCGTTGGTTAGCAGTATAAACATAACACAAGATGATATAATTAAGTCTATAAATGAATGACCTTATACTACCAACTTTTCTTGCTCAGTGCATAGGTGAATTAATTTCTCCGTTATATATTATTTTTACGAAGTCCTTGCAATTAGGCGTTTTTCCATCTTTTGTTTCATCTTACACCAATTTATAAGAACGGTGATAAGAGAGCCATAGAAAACTACAGAGGAATCGCCTTACTGTCATTATAGACTATTCCTAAACTTTTCGAAAAAATAATATGTTCTAAGCTCACAGAAATAGTAAATCCTCATTTAAATGAACAGCAACACGGATTCCGTAAAGGACGATCAACCACAACAAACCTCACAATCATGGTCTCAAATGTTCTTAATAATATGGAAAAAGGTCATCAGATAGATGCAGTATATACCGATCTTATCAAAGCATTCGATCGAGTTGATCATGCCCACTCGGCCCACTTCTCTTTAACATATTTATCGCTGACATATCTGTACAAGTTTTCTATGATATTCCACATCTTCTATATGCCGATGACTTAAAAATGTACTATGTCATTAAATCATAAGTGGATATAGTAATCTTACAGAGTAAACTTTTATCCCTGGAAAATTGGTGTGTTCAAAATAAGCTTTCCCTAAATGAAAAAAGTGCTACGTTATAAGTTTTTCCCGTAAAAAAAAATACTTTATAGACATTTTGAGTTTCAATCACATTGTGGATCTTGGAGTCATCCTTGACTTTAGACTGCGCTTTAACCTTCATTTCGATAATATCATATCCAGGGCTAACAAGCTTATCGGTTTCATTAAAAGACGTGCAAAAGAATTCAAGATTGTGTGGGTAACTAAAACCTTATATTGCACTTTAGTGCGTCCAATACTAGAATATTGTTGCACAGTCTGGGATCCAAGTTTTGAAGTGCATAGTGATAGATAAGAATCTATTCAAAAACAATTCTTACTTTTTGCCTTGAGAGACACTTATGACCCTCGGGATTATAGAAACCTGCCACCTTATGAGCACAGACTGAAAGCTATTAATATAATGCCGTTGTCATCAAGAAGAATGCTACTCTGTTCATGTTTTATATTCGATGTCATTATCAAAAACATTGATATTGAATATTATTATTATTATTTATTTATTTGCTAAGCCTTGTAGGCTTTTTAGCATTTTACAAAATTTAAACATTTATATAAATAAAATTGAAATTGTACATACAATTTAAAATGTACGTTAAAATATGTACATATAAATTATAAGATATTATAAGAATATTACACAGCAAAGAACATTGTGGTAACAAGGCCAACATGGTTATATCCACCCCCACTTAAAATAGCTTAGTGTCGGCATAGAACGGTGGGAGGTATCAAGACAAACAAGGTCTGTACGCCACACTGATAAGCATATGCATATATATAATATAAATCGTTCTTCTAAGCAAGGTTGTATTTCGACAAACTAGATCAAATACACCACACCAATTTCATTCTATACCAAGAAATGGTTGTGAACGCAGGCACTAAGACAACTAGGTGTCATTGGCCAGTTATATTATTATATATACAATACAAATCGTTCTAGCATGGTTGAAGAAAAAATATACAACCAGCATGGCACGGCCGAAAGATGAGTTGACATTCACTAAGCATGTTCAGTTAGATTAAGTGAAGAGGTCCAAACAGGTTCAGGTCCATTTAGATTATTTTTAGTTTTGTACCCATCACCAAGCGAAAATTGTGTAGTACAGACTCAGCGGCGATACTGCAGATAATCTAAAATTTTAAGTTTAATTGAGTACATGGATTCATTTAATGTTATAACATCTGAAACGGAATTAAAATCACCGCAAGCGCTTCTTAGTGGTTCATTTTGTAAGTAATTAGTCCTACAAAAGTTCATAAAAAGTAGCTCAAAAGATCTTCTAGGTCGAAGAGGAACATTCAAGTAAATTTTACTCAGTAAATATGGACTGTCGACATATCCATGTAAGAGTTTTAAAATCTTACTAATATTTAGCATAGTTCTCCTATTTTTTAAAGAAGGCAGGTTAATTA
Source organism: Tetanocera ferruginea (assembly GCA_958299015.1). Taxonomy (NCBI): domain Eukaryota; kingdom Metazoa; phylum Arthropoda; class Insecta; order Diptera; family Sciomyzidae; genus Tetanocera; species Tetanocera ferruginea. The sequence continues at coordinate 91,818,428 of OY282643.1, forward strand.
GCTGTAATCGATATTCATAAGAAGGTAAATTAAAGTTTGAATTAAAATAAAGATCACGTAAGCAGAACAGAAGAAATTGCTTTTGAACAGATTCTATATCGTCAATGTAACACCCATAACGAGGGCACCAAACAATTGACGCGTATTCTAGAATGGGCCTTACTATTCATGCAATTAATTTCGCACCAGTTACAAAGATGGTCAAGATCAGTTTGTAGCAATAAAGAGTCTTGCACATCTTTGTATGATAGAAAAAGTTTAACATCATCAGCGTATAGCAAGATATTGCTATGCTTTACTACAGATGGAAGATCATTTACATAAAGTAAAAACAATAAAGGACCAAGATGACTTCCTTGAGGTACCCCAGAAGTAACAAGAAACTCATCTGACTTTATGAGGTTAAATGTAACGCTTTGTCTTCTTTTTAATAAATATGATTCAATCCACCGCACTAAATGCGTTGGAAAACCAAGAAGAGACAGTTTTATAACCAAAAGCTTATGAGTTACAACATCAAAAGCTTTACTAAAGTCTGTATAAATAACATCTGTTTGAAGACCTTTTCCAAAATTCTCAATAGTTTTAGATGTAAATTTTAAAAGATTAGTGGCAGTAGATTTTCCAGATAAGAATCCATGTTGAAATGGAGATATTAAAGATTTAACGCTATGTGATTATTGTGAGGTTACAATAGCCTCCACAAGCTAAGGTAGGGCGCTGAGCTTTGCAATTCCCTGATAGTTGTAGTCAAAGACCTATTGCCAGATTTATGCAGCGGAATAATAAAAGAAGATTTCCATGCTACTGGAAAATAGCAAGATTGCAACGATGCAGTAAAAAGCATAGTAATTGGAACTACAAGTTCTTCACAGCAATATTTCAATATACAAGAAGGTATATTGTCAGGACCGCTTTTATAAGATGTCTTAAGATTTTTCAAGTAGGTGGAAACAGTGTTAATATCAATTATTGGAGAACAAATATCGCCAGGTTGCAGATTTAAATAATAACATAAACTATCGTAAGAAGCAGATGAATATTAAGAGTCTTAAAAAAATCTGCAAAAAGGTTACATATAGTAATATCAACATCCGACTCAAAGATGGATCCGAATATCAAAGATCCGAATATCAAAGATGGATATGAATTTATCTTACGTATAGTATTAACGAAGGTCCAAAATGATTTTGCATTAGACTTTATGTTTAATTTGACTTTTGTTAAATATATGCTATAAGATTGCCTACATAATTGACGGTACTTATATTTAGTTGAGGTATAAGAAGCAAAATCACAAATATTATTCCAGTTCTTTGGTATACCAAGTGGGACCAGATATAAGAGAGGCTTTTCTCTGAGGAACTGAAGTTGAAAAGCAATTATTAAGAGTATTGTTAAAAGCAAACCCGGCAGAATCAAGGGATGACCAGTTAATAATTGACAAATTATTTCTTAAAATTACATGATTTGTTCTTTTAAAGTTGAACTCTGAAAGAGGATTCAAACAATTTGATATAGCTTGTTTGGGAAAATTCAGAGTGATTTCAACAGTCGGATCATGTGAGTCCTCAGGATACACAAGTGGATCAGACCTATTAGCTGAAACAATATTACTATCATCAAAAAATATAAGGTCTAACAAACGGTTATTTCTATTATAGTGATAGTTGATTTGAAAAAGTGCTTGACTCAAAAGCTCATTTAAAAATGAGTTAACAGATGATTGTTCTGAAGACGGCAGTAATACTGCAGAATTTTCAGCACTACGGTTCCAAGAAACGTTAAGAAGGTTGAAGTCACCAGTTATTAAAATGTGGTCGTGAGGTTGAAGTTGTGAGCAAATTTTACCAATCGACAATAGATGTTTCCCGTATACCTCGACATAAGAAGCAGGAGGAATATACGAACATGAATAATAAATTCTCAAAGAACCAAACTTCACAAGAACACAGCAAAATTCAATATCTTAAGACTCAGATATTATTATTTCTTGTGAGAAGTGTGAAGACTAGGGCTATGACTCTTATTCGATACACTTCGAATATAAGAAAAAAACATGAGATCCTGGGTGTGGAGCATTTATACTAAAAGTTCTGATGCTCAATCAACGATTTGCAATCTATGCGAGCGAGTATTGTAGTCGCATGGGTCCACGAGTTCACTTCGTGCGCATCTAAAGATGCATTCAATTTTTCCAGAACAATTAGTCGAGACCGTAGCGAGAAAATTGTACAAGCATGTACAAAGTAAGAAGCCTGCCGTCGGCTGCCATTCAACTTTACGTCCAGCCGCGAATTCAAGGAATTCATGGATGTTGTCGAAACTGGTTTTACATGCCCTTCGAGTGAGACAATTGCATAGCGTCTGCGCGTGCTCGAGGATGGAATAAAATGAAAAATAGTTGCAATATTGCAGAAATTCGAATTTATTGCATTGGATACAGACTGCTGGACCTCCGCGCCATGGATGGTCTTCTAAATGTGAATGCATATTTAATTGACGATCAATGGCAGCCGCATATGTTGACGCTTAGTACGCAGGAAGTAGAAGAAAGACACACATCCGAAATTTTAGTCGATTATCTGCAAGTGATTGTAATTTGTTATATCAAACTGGGTATCATTCGAGTACTCGAAGAATTAAATTCTTCGAAGTTTTTCCTATTCGAATAGTAGTATTTGAAGCTTCGCCTCATAAACTTCGAAGTTCCGAAGTTTGCTTCGAAGCTTCGAATATTCGAATACTTCGAAGCTTCGAAAAAACCGAACATGAACAGCCCTAGTGAAGACTTAACGGCAATAAAAACGCCACCAACATTGCAAAAATTACCAGAAATAGCGTTTCTATCTTTACGGTATATATTAAAATTGTTAGACAGAATTTCAGTACCTAAAATATTAGGTTTAAGCCAAGTCTCACTGAAAGCAATAATGTCAAAGTGAAGATTATGGCTTAAAATGAACAAATCTGTCAACTTGGTATTTAAACCTCGGACATTCTGGTATACGACTAAGAACTGATGGCAACAATCTAGTTTTTTGAGTTAGTGGTGTGGGAAGGTAAAGAAGCTAAAGACATTTTAGGAGGTGATCTAGGAATAAATTCATGAACCACGGTATTTTCAGGCCAAAAACGTTGATCCATGACTTTACCAAAGAGATCACCTGGTAAATTAATTCTAAAAGAAGAAGAGAACCGCTCATATGAAAACTTGAATTTGTGAACCGAAATGTTTTTATTAACCAGTTTCAACTTTGAGTTTATGTGATGTAAAACATCTTCTTGAGATATATCAGGAGCAAAGCGTGAGGCAAATATAGACCTAACAGGCTGGACAATAACAAGTTCCTTATATATAGGCTGGTCACTGTTTTTTATTAATATCTGTTTAGGTATAACACCAGTAGAGCTAGAAGCGATACAAGAAGACGAAGGAGCCGAAATTGGAGCAACACAGGCTTCGGCGTAAGTTTTTTTTCCTACCAGATGGACTTGGAGAATCACTTACGACGATAGTTGGTGCCACTTCAGGAGCTTCAGCTGTTTGTAAAATAATGTCAGCTGTTGCAGGTACATTTGAAGACACAATCTTATTAGTATTTTTGTCATCACTGACAGACTCAGTTGACTGCGCTTCTTGTTCTACGTTCAAATTAGGTGAAAGTAATATTAAATCGTTATATATTTCTAACAAAGTAACAACTAATGACCCAATAAGAAGAACTAGGCATACAAGATTTCTGAGTGAATCACAGCACCACACCACTTACGCTAGCAACGAACCCATAAACAGATGTTGTAAGATATTTAATACTATCAGTGAGCACTACACTCCACCAATGTCTAAACTCATATTCAAGCGTTCCCTATCCAAACACCTCTTTCCACCCTAAGCCTTTAGTCTTGTCACAACCCATGCCTCTTTAATTATTCCCCCTTAATTGTAATTTAGCATGGAATTATAATATGTACATCCCTATGCATAATATACGTTAGTATGTTAGTTCCCCTTTTACTTTAAATTTTCTTCTCACCTTTTCGCTTTGACATGTTCTTGAATCGTGTCATTCAGGTGGGCGGATTGTGCCCACCTGGATTTGCATATCAAAGAACCCCAAAACAAGGAAAAAGGAAAGAGAAAAAAAAACAAAAATAAACATAAGCCTGTTAGAATAAGTGAGTTGCCTTGTTTGGCCAATAAATAAATAAATAAATAAAATTTGATACAACCCCTCCAAAAAATATCCTGGTTGTGCCTCTTAGTACATACATAATTTACTCATTACATGTCATATCATATCAGCAGCTATAATCAGCAGATCATCTAGATACGTGAACACATTTGACTTCAAACGCTGTGGAATAACTTTATCCATCAATCGACACAGACGTCACGCTGCATTGCATAGGTCGAACGGCATTACGTTGAATTGGCTGAGCGGCTGACTTGGCACTGTAAATGATGTGTAAGCCTTGCTCTTTTGCTCCAGTTCTATCTACCAAAAAGCAAACTTTAAATCTACGCTGCTTATGAAGTATGTCTCATCGATCCTGCTCAGAATTCCATCAATATTTTGTAAAGGGTAAGCGTCTTTCACTATCCTTTCATTTAGCTTTCTAGCATCCAAACAAAGCCGGTTTTTATTCGGTTTGCGTAAGACTGTAGTGCGACTACTCCAAGGACTCTGGCTCTCTTCTATTACTCCTAATTCTAGCATCTTGTATACCTCTTCATACACGATTGATTGCACCGCTGGAGATATGGGGTAGTGACGATCTTTCACCGGGACTGTGCCTTCGACCACCTCAATGGTATGCTGCTCTAGATGAGTGCGCCCCAAGCCGTGCTCTTCGTAGGTTCGGAACTTCTTGATGAGGTCGTGCAAATGACTTCGCTCGTCATATGTCAGCTTGTGTGCTGAGCCTGCTCGAGCTGGCTCCAGATGTTTTGCCACTTTCTCTATATTCAGCTCTTCTACTCCTAAAACATCAGCTGCTAGTTCGAATACTCTTCAGAAGTCGACACCAAGGTTTATCTTTTATTTTAGATACGGACATAAATCATATAAAATATCACGTTCTTTATCTTTAAATTTGACAGGCAGTTTTGCAGTTTTACTTTGCCCAAGACGTTGTGCTGGCGGCCTCCGGCGGTTTTAACAATAGAAAAGTAATTTTCTATGTTGACGCCTAAGCTTTCAACCAACTCTCTGCTATCTTGACCCAATATACTCACGGAAGCACCAGTATCTAATATTCCTCGCATCTTTCTACCACAAATTTCAATTTCGGCATAGGCTCTTGGGTCCTCTGTATCAGTCTTGGAGACTGCTTCCAACACTAGCTTTCGAATTTGTTTCCGTTTAGCAAAATTTGCTCGAGCTTTTTGCATTTTTCTAGAATCTTCCCGCTTTCCATCGAGACTGCCGTTATTGAAAATGCGTTGTCTTGCCACATAATAATCGCGAATTCGTTCTTCTATTGGTTTGATTATTTTGTATTTCATATTTCTGTTAAAATATTTTACGAGTTTCGTACTACTGATATTTTTCTTTCTTTTCAGACTCTTGCTTTTCTGCATCACCTTCTACGCTGTTTTTGTCGATGTCGGTTCCGCTAGTGCTAAGCCTTTCTTCTGCTCCACGGGATCTTGACTGGAGCGTGGCACTTCCGTTGCTGCCGCGTTCTTCCTTCCATTTCCCAGACCAAAATTTGGACATTTTGGAGTTATTACGTTGTACATTTGTAGCAAAATATGTTTTGCTCCAGCGACATGCAATCCATATGCATGGCCTTGCTGACGACAGCTCCAGCACACTAGCATCCGTATTACCTTTGGCTGTTGCTGCAAGCTTATCCCCAAAGGCAGTGCTGCTATCTCTTCTACCATCACCTCTTCAGCGTCGCACGTTGGGAAGAAATGGGGTAAAACGCGCGCATGAGTCTGTGTTTGCTCTAATTTCAATATTAACTAAAATATAAAGCTGAAATATTGACACTTGAAAAAGAATTTTTTAAGGAATAACTTGGCATAATACAATTTTTTAATTGCATACACCCTACACTTATACCCTACACTTGAAAATAAAATTTGTTTATGATAGATAAAATAGTGAACAAAAAATATAAAATACAGTACAATCCAAAAAAACATAAAATTGGAAAGATATCGTTACACTTAACGATTTTCAGAATTTTAAGTGTCCTTTTATACTCAAAAATTTAGTAATCTACATTATATAAAAATTAATGTCCGTTTGTTTGTATGTTAGTTATAGACTCCCAAACCGCTAAACCAATTGATGTGATTTTTCAGGGTACCTGTCACAAGGTCTCGAAAGTGTCCCTGTGAAGTTTGGTACCAATCGATAAAAGAAGCGTGGCACCTCCGATGTAAATCAAATTTGCAATATCGATTAACTTTGAAATTACAGGTCCCACAATCTCAGAATTAGGAATAAAATCTCAATCCATAAGTGCCGCCCATTGGTAACATTTTATGGGTTTTACACAAGGGGCGTGTCACTTTTTGATCAACTGAAATTTTAGGTATAAATTTAGTACTATAAGTATGAAAACACTTTGACTGGCAAAAGAGAGCAAGCATTGGTCGAAAGGGCGTGGCACCGTCCATACAATACAAAATATTCATATAAGATCATTGGAACAAAATGTGGGATAATATAAAAACTCAGTAAGGAGTAACTTATTAATCAGGTTTTTCTACTAGAAAACTAGCACGAACATTAGAAGACTGGGTAAGTCAAATTCTTTTAATAGATTATCTATGGAAGTAAAATAAGATCGCTCATATATATGATAATTGCCAAAGATCTCTAAAGAGCGCAAAACTTTTAAAAGTTTTTAGAGCTGATGCTTGACTTCATCATGATATTAAAAATTCTGTGCAGATTTGAAATTATTTATTACTAGCGGATGTAACCCGGTGTTACTCGGGGTTGTGCCTCGAGCACAGAAAGAGGACGATTTTCAAAACTGCTCTCATTTTTACGTTTTTAAAATTATCAATTCAATTTTAAAAATTTTTAAATTATCGTTTTTTGCGGTTTTGCCCCCTCCTTCCGTCGAAAGTCTTTAGTCAAATTTCCGTAAAACTGTACCTGCCAGACATGATTAAAACAAAAAATGACATCTTCAACGTATCGATCTGACGTCTGGTTTCTGAGGAAAATGAACACCCGCACTCAGAAAAAGACACATATCTTCCTCCGGTGAAAAATTTCTCTATTTTCGATAAAAGCAATTTTCTCTTTTCAAATAAAATTTTCTTCAATTAGAATAAATTTTCACATTTTCGAAGAAATATTTCTTCATTTCTAGGAAATGGAAATATTTCAATGTCTCTTATAATGACAAATATTTTTCTCGCACAAAAAAATTCTAATTTATACAGAAAATTTTTTGAAAATGATAAGTTTTTCATATATTTTGATAAATAATTCACTATGAGAAGTTTTTTCTTCAATAAAAACAAATGTTTTCTCAAAACTAAAGAGTCTTTTTCTCTAAAATCGAATTATTTGTATGTGTTTCTCTATTTCATAGAAGGTTTTTATCATTTTTAGAGAATTTTAGGATCGCATTTAGAGAAAAGCATTCTCTGGAGCAAGGTCAATGCCAATTTTCTCTAAATATGATGCCTTTTTTATCATATTCCGAGAAACTCTTTTCTGAGTGCAGTTTGAAAAGTCATTTCGAGAAAAATGCGTTTAAAGTTTTTCTAAGCATGCATTTAATATACAATTTTATCTCAAATAAATTCCAATTTAAAAAAATCCTATAAGCATCGACTCGATTTTTGGACTGTCTTCGTTCAACTTCGGTTTTGGTCGATACTGTTCGGTTACTTTTTTTATCTTTATATAGCTTCTGCTGGTATTCGTTAAACTTATTTTTTTTCGTTCGTCTTTGGTTCTTGACTTCGTTTGCCTTCGGCTCATTCCTTTTTTTTGTCGAAAGAACTTTTAAAAGCATAGGATCTATTTCAGTAACAGATACAAATGCTTGCCAAGTTTCATCAAAATCGGTTCCTCCGTTTTGACGTGAATGAGCCGACCATAGCTGATTGAATAAAGCGCCCTCTAACGGAAGTTTTCTGAAATTTACATAGCCTCAATTCTATTGCAGAGTCAAGTTATTTCATGTACCAAATTTTAGTAAAATCAATCAAGTAATTTAGGAGTTATTGAGTTTTTACAATGCACTACTTAAAGTGCCCTCTTTCGGAAGTCTTTCGAATTTTTTATATTTTATGTTTAATCTTGAGTGCAGTTGAACGTTCATACCAAATTTCATTGAAATCGGTTCAAGCGTTTAGGAGTTATTGAGTCTTAAAAACGCACTACTTAAAGCGCCCCCTTACGGAAGTCTTTCGAATTTTTATAGCCTGTTATCTTGGGCGCAGTCGAACCTTCATTCCAAATTTCCTTTTCCTTATCTTTATCTTTGGTGCAGTTGAACCTTCATACTAAATTTCATTGAAATCGGTCCAGGAGTTATTAAGTCTTAATAAAAACGCACTATTTAAAGCGCCCTCTTGCGGAAGTTTTTGGAATTTTTTATTGCCTATGTTTTATTTTGGGAGCAGTTGAACCTTCATACCAAATGTCATGGAAATCGGTTCAGATACTTAGAAGTTATTACAGATTGCCACGCCCACATACTTCCGCCCACTTTTTTACCTATGCTTTAAATTAGTTGCAGTTGAACCTTCATACCAAATTTCATTGAAATAGGTCCAGGCGTTTAGGAGTTATTGAGTCTTAAAAATGTACTATTTACTTAAAGCGCGCTCTTGCGTAAGTCTTTGGAATTTTTTATGGCTTATGTTTTATTTTGGGAGCAGTTGAACCTTCATACCAAATTTCATTGAAATCGGTCCAAATGTCATGGAAATCGGTTCAGGCGCTAAGAAGTTATTACAGAGTGCCACGCCCACATACTTCCGCCCACTTTTTTACCTATGCTCTAAATTAGTTGCAGTTGAACCTTCATACCAAATTTCATTGAAATAGGTCCAGGCGTTTAGGAGTTATTGAGTCTTAAAAATGTACTACTTAAAGCGCGCTCTTGCGTAAGTCTTTGGAATTTTTTATGGCTTATGTTTTATTTTGGGAGCAGTTGAACCTTCATACCAAATTTCATTGAAATCGGTCCAAATGTCATGGAAATCGGTTCAGGCGCTAAGAAGTTATTACATAGTGCCACGCCCACATACTTCCGCCCACTTTTTTAATCTTTGCTTTATATTGGTTGCAGTTGAACCTTCATACCAAATTTCATTGAAATAGGTCCAGGCGTTTAGGAGTTATTGAGTCTTAAAAATGTACTACTTAAAGCACCCTCTTGCGTAAATTCTTTGGAGTTTTTTATGGCTTATGTTATATTTGGGAGCAGTTGAACCTTCAACCCATTTTTCATTGTAATCGGTCCAGGCGTTTAGAAGTTATTATAGAGTGCCACGCCCACATACTTCCGCCCACTTTTTTACACCCCTATGTTCTTTCTCACTATAAAAGGTACTCGGTGTCCAAATTTCAGCGCAATCGGATAAACGGTGCGTGAGCCTATAAGGAACAGACAGACAGACAGACAGACAAACATTTGATTTTATATATAAGAAAACAAATTTGAAACAAAAAAACTTGTAAGGTATATCTTATACCCCACGGCCGATTTGTAAGGTTAAACATATTTTAAATTGAAGCGCTTTTTGTATGAGATTTAAAAAGATTTTAATATTTTTATGACATCTAAAATACAAACATATCAAATTGTTTTCTGCAGCTTAAACATAAGACTTTTTATAAAGTTTTTAAATTTGAGCTTGTATGGGAGGTGGGCGTGTTAGTGGGTGGATGACGTCCATTTTTCTAAAACATCTTTATTTTGACATAGAATACTTAAATACCGAATTTCAGTTTTGTAACTTAAATATTATTCTCTTTATAGAGTTTTCATTACTGTGATTGTATGGGAGGTAGGCGTGGTTTTCATCCGATTCAGCCCATTATCAAACTTGAACTTTGTTTTTTAGAAAGAAGCAAAATATCGAATTTCATTAATATGCTTGAAAAAAACTTGAAAATTACGCAGTACGCGTAGGGTATAAAAATAAAAAAGCATTTTAAGGCTTTTATAATATAAAGAATAACAAAAAAGGTTGCAACAAGCAGCAAACAGATTTGGTACCATTTTGTTTATAAAGCATTATATTTTCATATGCATTGTTTTGATCATTAACCACGATTACCTGTGGAAGTTGCATTTGAAAGAAAATTGATAATTTTTTTATATTTTCTTAAAATTTATGGTATTTCAATGAAGTATATCTCCTTATTTTGTCACAGGATTAAACTTAAAGTGTACATATTTAAAGTCTAGTTTTTTGTGATTTATTGTTGAAAATTTCATCAATTTATTTTCAATTTAGTTTAATGTTTTTATGAGCATTTTAGAAAGCTGATGCGTTAAGTGAAATTATTGATTATAAATTTTTGAAGTTAGGCATGATTTTCGAGGTCCATACAAAAAAGTGGCAAGGCTTACGAACTTAAAAAAATGGATTTCTATCATTTAACATATCCAAAATCATAAAATCATTGTAAAAAACCAATAAAAAAAAGTTGATATGTCACCGCAATGCGCGCGTTTTGCCTGATTTTTTCCCAACGTGCGTCGTCATCACGAGTATACTCTAACTGGACCTCACCCACTTGCCGCTGAAATCTGGAACTTCGTTGTTGTATGCTCCGTATATCTCGGAGATGTTCTACAGAATGCACCGATATAGGGTAAACAATGCGACCCAGGTTTTCTCTGAGATTTTTTTTAAATAATTCTGATGATTTCGTATTCTGGTAATGGTTGCACTAATTTTGCCCATAGTTTCCAGATTGCTTGAAAGAATGCATCCACAGATTCGCCTGGCTGGTGCTCTCTTTCGACCAGGTCTATCATGACCTCCAATTTGGAACGAGTAGCTTGGTACTTACGCATGATTTCGTGGCGCAAGGCTGGCCACTGGCTCACTGCGCTTGTTTTGATGAAGAGCCAGCACCACTCCTTCGCTTCACCAGTAAAAAGAAGATGGAAGATTATGGAATACTCTAAATCTTTCTGTTGGTTGCCGGTGAGTTTGATTACTTTGATTTATATTACGCGTTTCATTATTATTTATCTTAGCTCGGATCTACACTAACCGGTATGCTACAATTATTGACTGGTTTAAGCAAGGTTTTAAGTTCCCCCATTATTTTATCTTATCCCGCTTTTATATCTTCCTGAATTTGGTTTCTAATCGATTTGTGTAGGGAAGCTCTAATTTCGTGACACTCTCTATTTGGTCTGTTATATCAGCGGTGTTTCTTCTGCAAACATAGTATGAGCTGCTGATAAAATTTGCCTATTTAACCCAACTAGACCCCTGCTTATTGGTGGAGGTTCGGATGAATTTGTAGGGAATTTCTTTCTCCCAAAACCTTTTGGTGTCGCTCCTGGATTCTTGACTGTATCATTTCTGTTTTCGGTTATCGTATTCGATAAATCATGAAAAACTGGTATGTTACTCTTCCATATTGCATTTTTTGTTTTTGGCGTGTTTTGCTTTAAAAATTTTCTCTGTGGCGAAGAACGGTTTAAGTCGAACGTAATGAATCGTTTTTTCGATGCAACCTTTTTGAATATTTTCTGTTCAGACTTCATAAGTTATAATTTGCTAACCAACAGCAGCAAAGTCTTGACTAATCCTACCCAATTATACTATTTGTTTGTAATAAAATAAAATTTTGTATTAACTGAATTAATATGTGGGGCCTTTTGTACAGGGTTCTGTTCGGTGCAAAAGGACTATTGTAAACAATTCAGTGGATTTTTGTTTCTTTACAATTAACGGTTTGTTTTGTTTTTTTTTTTGCAAACTTCTTAGGCTTTCGTTTGCTTCGCGGTTCGGACATTTCCTGCATCTTGCAAACAAACTCAAATTCATGTTTTTATAACACAAACATAGTTAAAGTGTTTTGCTCTGAATAAAACTCTTACTATATTATTTTTTTACAATTGGTGATCTTTTCCTCATAGCACGTAGTATCGCTACAACTTCGATGCTAGCGTTGACTTATGTCAACAGCTCACATTAATCTGTGCTTCGAATGCACTAAGGGATTATAAAAACAAATTTCATAATTTTCTGTTTGCTTTCACTGCCATGACAACGACCTAACAACTTGTGGTCCTTCATGGCATTCTTGCACGAGTGCAATTAGTCATATCTATACCGTTTTGACTAAGCCACCCGTAATCAGAAATACCATGAAAAGCATGGTTTTAAAACAATTCTTTTGGCTAAAACCTTCATTATTGAGACGAAAAAAAAAAACAGAAACGAAACTATTTATAGGGACATATTTTCTGTAGATGGTCTCCTGCTCCTATTTTCAAGAAAGTGCAATTAATTGTTTTTGAGGCATGTCACCTCTCACTTACCCACCAACTGAAAATACCCAAGAGAACACCACCGAAGGCAGCGCTTCCGTTTTAAAATTTGTGTGCTATCTTGTTTCAGCGCCCACCTGACCTTTAAATTTACTTCAATTTATTTTCCTGTTTTGGGGCCATATTGAACTGGCGCCGCTTGACTTTAGAACCGAACGGTCCTTTATATTTTAATGATTGGGCGCTATATTGTTACGTGCCTGCTTGATTTTTGATTTGCTCTATGATAAGTCTCGCACTATCAATAAATAGTCTCTCATGGTATTCTTAGTTAGGCGCAATTTGAGTAGATTTAGACTTCTCTCACCAAGCCAGCTTTGCTTCCGAATACCCCGAGTAAGCACGATTGATAGCCGAGCATGGTTTATTTAATGCTTGGACGCCATTTTGTTATGGCGCTATTTGACTTAGAACCAAACGGTCCTTTATCTTTTAATGCTTGGGCACCATATTGTTACGTGTCCCTAGCGATCGTACCTGGCCTGATTGCGCACCGACTAGCTCACGGTTTCCGGGCGCTGTTCTCAACCCTTTAGCCTAGGTCGAGGGAACAACAATAACTTCCGGCTCACACCGGAAGTGAAATAAATATAAAAACAAAATAACCGAAGAAACAAGAAAACGAAAAAAAACAAATTCAACAGAAAAATAATAAACAAACAATATCAAATCATAAATAAAAATTGATAGTGAAAGTTTGAAATGAAATAATTAATATTTTAAACAACAAGTTTTTAACGTGATTTTCAAATAATAGCAAAAAATAGCAAAACAAAATCTTGAACTGAAATAAACGCAAAAATATATTAACTGAGAGCAATAATAACGAATTTACCGTCTCCTAAATGAAAGGTCAAAACCCAAATAAAAACCGAACACGAAAATTCACAATATTTCAATCACGAACGAAACAAATACAAGCCAGCCATCGAATTTTGGGGGACCTTCTCCCCTTTCTCTATACCCACCCAACCATGGTCATCATTTAATTCTCATATCGATGACCCCAACTTTAAACAATACGTCCATATCGCCCTGTTCGATTTTTACGAACGCCCCTGTACTTCAGCCCCCACGCACTTTAAATTACAAGACCATTTTTGTTTTCATTTTAAATAAATTTTAATATGACTAATTTAAAAATTAACACCATTCTTTTCTTTTCAGGTATGTGGTAACCCAAGATTATTAATACATTGCAGCAAAACTACAGCAAATTTAATTATATAAAAACAATGCGATTAAAATATCATCTTACATCTAAACAAAAAAGTATACTTAAAAAAATAGAAAATTATATAATTATTAAAATCTCTATATAAATATTTTAGGTATTTCGATCTATTAAGTTAATACAAGCTATCTTTAAACTGCCATGAATTAAATAAATAAACAAAATGCATAAAAAAAATTAAACTTCGTCGTCCGAAATACTTACCAGTATTCAGGTAAGTATTCAGGCGTTTCAATATATGTAATTGTTTATATATATACTAGCTGACCCGACAGACGTTGTCCTGTCCAAACTTCAATATGTATATATCATTGTGTTTGTTTTCGGAGTAGGTGGTTTTCGGGTAGTCCATAGTCGGGCTAGACCATCTTTAGAGTTTCTTTACTTGTTTTTTATTTACAAATATTGTGTTATAACATCATTAGTGTCATTATAGCATTAATAGTTTTGTAGAAGAGCAAGTTTATAAAGTGTATTTTCATTCTAAAAACGGACATTTTTAAATTAGCTTCTAAAACGTACATATGATTTTAAAACGATCGGTTGATAGTTTAAAATAAAAATTTTAAAAAATAGCTTCTAATTATTCTTCAATTCTGAAATTTTCATTTTAAAATATTTAACGAACGTTTAATATTCATTCGCTCATTTTAAAATGTCCGTTTTGTAAATGAAAATAAATGTTAGAAGAACAAAATTTTCTCTGTGTAGAATTCGGGTTTTATGTCTGTCCGATGAAACTTTAAGTAGCTACAAAGAAACTACATAATTTACATAATTTTGTAAATTTTGATAAATTTAAGAAATGTTAAAATGTTATATGATGTTGCAATGGATACAGTCTTGATGGGTGAAAGAGCACTTTCGCATTGGTGAACGTATCGTATCTGAGCAATGAATAACTAACCATAAAAAGCCCCGATTTTAATTAAAAAAGGAAAGTTAAAGAGAGTTTCCTCATTAAGCTAAAAAAAAATTTTTAATTTTTATTATATTAAAATATAGTTATATAAAAAGGTACACTGCGCAACAGATGCAGTGGGTGAGGTTGTTAGAGGATCAAACTGGAAAATATCGTTAAAAAATATATTTTAAGGCCTCGGAGTACCACATATACCGAGGTTTTATACAGCAAAATTTTGAAAAAAGCAACACAAAAAACTTAAATTTTTTTAAACGTTGTTCAGGCTTTAGGTCAAAAAAAAACCACACACAAAGTCAAAGGTCGATAAAATAAAGTAACAACAATTTTTTTAAACAACGTATCCATAAAAAAAAATGTTTGCTATTTTCGTGTTAAGAGAGCCTAAATTTATAAGGGATATATAGTGGGATGCCATGTACAAAAACAGTGACGCATACTGTAATCGTTTGCAAATAGAGTTCTCCGGACCCTGTTCTACAACACTTTTTTACATATTTGCTTACCTTGTAAGAGTGAATTCTTTGATATTTACAGACTAAACATATGAACTTGGCACATCAAGACATCATTAAATAAAACAAATCCACATATTACACTTAAATAAAAGCACTTAAAATACCAAAAAAAGCACCCATAGCCAATTGGGGTGATTTAGGTTCAAAAGCGAATACAACACTTGATTTTTTTTACCTGTTTGCAAGTTTGTTATACCCTAAACCTGAATACCTCCCATACAACGCAAAAATCGAAAACTGCAAAACTAAGCTCATAATAAACTTCCAACAATAAAATTTGGTATGTATATACTTTATATCAAAACACGCCCATCTCCCATTCAACCAAAAAATTGAAAACTCACTTTATATCAAAACACGCCCATCTCCCATTCAACCAAAAAATTTAAAACTCAATATGTAAGCTTCTGTTCAACCTACAGAGATAAAATTTGGTACGTATGTTTTGTTTAACAAACCAAAGATGTTTTTGAAAAATGGACGTCATCTGCCCACGGACACGCCTACCTCCCATACAAACCAAAAAATTTAAAACTGTATAAATATGCTTATGTTTGTCTAACAGAGATAAAATTTGGTATGTATGTATTTTATACTAAAGCTAATGTGTGTTCAAAAATTGGGCGTAGTCCGTCGACTAACACGCCCACCTCCCATACAACCCACAATAGTGAAAGCACTATAATGGCATTAACATTTGAGTCTTTTATTTTGGTTTTTATAATAGTATTTGTAATTTTTGTTGACAGCGTGTTTATTATATATGCTTTCAGATAGGATCACAAAGTGAAGTGATTTTTTGTGTGCAGCCCAAACAAAGGACGTTATTGACCAAAAAACTCCCCGTTTCGTCTGCTCAAAAAAATCTTTTATCGTTCAGTTTAGCAGTGATGTCAACGTTCAAGAAAACACCACTGTTAATTTGGAGATAAATTGATACTATAAATAAGTTTCCAATGCATTGGAATGTACAAACTGGTATAACTTTTAACGGCACCACAATTTTCAGCAACGTTTCGAAATGTTAAACAAATCTAGCTAGACGCATTGCTTGCGGATCATATTTTTAGAATTCTTACATTTTTAATCCTTTGTCCATATTTCCGATATGGTAACTGATAATTTTGCCAGAACAATGCAGAAAATCTGATGACATCAATGCCTTTTCAGGTTAAATCGGGGGTTTTTTTTTGTTGATAGAAAATATACTGGCCATTTTATATTGAAGTGTTTTATTAGAACTTGAAAATTATAAAAATTATAAAAATGAAAATTATAGCGTCTGATGCTGCATGGCATTAAACTTTTAAATTAAAAACTGGTTGACTTACTGCAGATTTCTATGTTTTCCTTTGGTTTTCAAGCACAATACATTTTCGTTCCAAAAAAGAAATAATATTCGGTAAGGCCTAAGAACGTTTAATTTTTAATTTTCAATAAAATGCTTTCGAGTATCTAAATTTTTTTTTTTACTTTTTTAAAAATATTTTTTTAATAAACAGTTCATTTGCATACATAGTCCCTTAGAATCCAAGGAGACGCCGTGTCTACTGAAGGTGATCCAATAAGGACCAAATTTTGTTCGAAATGTTCTTAGGTGCAACCGAAGCTCCTGCGTCTGCTCTTGTACGTAAAACATCCCTTATTTAAAGCACTTTAAGTAAAAGAAACAATAACAACAAACACAATCGGAGAGGAAAAGAGCGAGAAAGCTTTACGCTGCAGCGCGCTGGCTGTGTATCTAACGATTCAATGCAGCAATGTTTTTTGGATTTGATTTTTTTGGCTACTTTTAAAACTCAAGTTTTAATAACTTTTAAAGAGCAGTTTTAAAGAAAAAATGTACGCCAACCACCAAGTTAAACATGTTGCTTTATGTTAGTGAAAGAATTACAAAAATCGGTTGAGTAGTTCTTGAGTTACACGTCTACGTAGATACGTGAGAAGCCTTTTATATAATAGTATAGATATATAGCTATGTATATAGATAAAATAAGAAAATTGTGACCGACTTCTCTGTTGGATGCGTTCCGGATGTTTTATTTTTCTTCCTTTACTTCGCCGTCCGTGTCGGCCATACTGTGAAAGCCTTATTTTAATTTGGTTTATTTATTTTTTTGTTGATATTCTACCTACATGTTCTTTTTGATGAACCCTGAATCCTCTTATTGTGTTTTACAGTTCTCAATAGCTTGCTACACTCAGGTTTTTCTTTCTTTCAGTTTTTATGCTAAAGAAAAACTTAGCTTTTATTACTTTTACTTGTACAGGAAAAAGTTCGAATATTAAATTTTAAAAGGTTCTGCCTAATAAGTTGCCGGCGCTTAAATACGCTACTGGCTCTACCTTGTTTCTTTACAGTCTGAAAAGATTAATGCTCGAACGTGATAAGTGTTCGAACGTTCCACTAACAGAACTTTTCCATATTCGAACCTGGAAATATATATCATATATAGTTCTCGTATATTCTATGTATGATATATTATCATCGCAAAATACCCGATTAATTGTACTTATTTTAAAAATTCATATATTTCTACATATTTTCTTACCAGGCGCTCATGATACAGTAGCACGTCTTTTTGCACATCATATATGAATGAGTGCACTGAAAGTGTAGCCTCTATATTTATTGGTGTATCTCAATGGACTTTGCCATCTGGCAACACCCTTCTACTAAACTGTTACATCTTTCACTTTATTCCCTGTTATTTCCATGAGACGAAAATAACAAATTAGCTGAGGTAAGTCTATTTAGTCAATTTTGTTTTTGATCATTTCTTGTAGGTTATCCTGAAAAAATAATCATAGATGACCCAATGGAAAGATCATCATTCGTGGACGCACACGTTAGTATTCACACACAAGGTGACCAGAGGGAACAAAAATGCTTGGAAAATCAAAGGTAAGTAAAAGTACTATATGTTATTCTGTTATTAATTATTTTTCTTTTACAGTTGCTGCTATTATCACACGTAACAGCCCTCCAGTTCGACTCACCAGTGACGAATGAGTGAGTTCACTAGCTATCGGTA
Source organism: Tetanocera ferruginea (assembly GCA_958299015.1). Lineage (NCBI taxonomy): Eukaryota > Metazoa > Arthropoda > Insecta > Diptera > Sciomyzidae > Tetanocera > Tetanocera ferruginea. Next base: position 91,836,653 of record OY282643.1, read on the forward strand.
ATCACCACTGGTTACCCACCAGATTACCTGCAATGCAATTCACTCATGAATTTAACACGGGGATGTCATTGCCGGTAATGATTCCATTACTCTCTGCATTACCATTCACTAGCTGTTTCATGATTCCTTTACTCTCTGCATTACCATTCACTAGCTGTTTTATGAGGTACACCAGGGATGATATTTTGAGTGGAATAGTACTTTTTTGAGTACTATTGACTCTACAAAAGTACCCGAGTACCTTCTTGCCGAAAAAAGTACTCTAGTATGTTAAAGAATTTTGCTTGAAATTTTGTCAAGAGTAAAAAAAAACATTTTTAAAAATTAAGTCATAAACTTGTTGCCAAAATTCTCGCCCAGTCACGTATTATTTGCCGTTGATTTTAGAAATGTTCCCAGAACAAGAACTTTAAAAAAAAAGTCAAACATTTTTATTAAAATTCGCAATATCTTTGGTCAGGCGGCAAAGATTTGAAATTTTTTGGATCAGATAGTAAGATCTTCTTCAGTACTACTATTTCTAACCATTTGTTTATTTGTAACTGCTACACCAGCTTATATTTTTACGAAAACATGGTTTGTGGTGGCGATGACTACTTTTTTTTCCCCCATAGAGGTCGAGACACCCTAATATACATATTTAACGGGTTCTGAAAGAAAGCATGATTATTTATTGTTCCTTTATGTGATAAATATAATGAAATTTCAAAAAGTTTATTTTATTTTAAAGAAATTTTTTTGGTTTTAATTTATGTATTTATTCACATATAAGTGTAAAAAGTACCCGAAACAATGAAAAAGTACTATTTGCCTTTGTAAAGAAGTACTCTCGAAAATGATCGGATATCATTACTGAGGTACACCCATCATTCCTTTTGTTATACAGTTGATGTGGAAGAAAAAACAAATGAAATAAATGTATTTGCATTACCTGCTACATTACCTCGGGTACTAGAATTCACTACCTACTATTCGTGCATGATATCATGACCGTTAAAAGACTAATTGTGATTGCCAGTACTGGAGGGAGTATGCGCAAAATGCCGCCCATGGGCGGATAGCTTACATACGACAGCTTTCAATCAAAAAAGCCTTTGAGTCGAGATTCGGACTTGTTACACTGAATAAATAAAATTTATTCGCATTCGTACTATTGTAACGATTCCCCGTTTACCGGGTTTTTAGGTGGGATAGGGTCTTTAGCTGGGATAGGCAAAGTGGCTTTCCAAGTATTTATTTGGTGAAACACTTAATCATAACGCAGTGATTTCAATCGTAGTTACAATGTTTATTCGGTTTTAAGGAAAATGTAACTAAAAATAATTCATATAGCCTAAGATACAACTATATATAATTTTATATAACTATAAATGAAAATTCAAATGGATTATAGCAAGATACAAAATTATATAATACAAAGTTTATTTTATATCACCTGGAGTCTTGATTGGTGCTGGTAGCTGGTCTGTCGGTGGCTTTGGCTTTTTATTATTGATTATTTTATTTAATGGTTATGTTGTAGTTTTATTACGTTAAAAAGAGTACGGGGTAAAAACCGCACATGGACTGGCTCTGTTTGTTTCTTATTTAATTATGTCTTATGTTCCGGAACTTAATTTATACTTGATTTGATTAGGTAATGATGTAGTAACGGGGTAAAAACCTCACAAGCTACTTATCATTAGATTTATAATTAATGGTTTTACGTTATTACGTTATCTTGTTTATTCTTGTTTATTCAAAGATACTAGTTTATACTGTCGAAACGGGTTAAAAAACTCATTGAAGATTTATAAGGAACTGATTCGTTCTATAGTTGTTTTATTTAATTGTATTATGTTATTTTCTTTTCCAGCGACTGAGAATCGATCTCGGGCTCCGAGCATGCCAATCCACACACTTAACCTTCATGCCACGGTCACCACCTTTTATTTATAATATTTATTTTATTTATAACTTTTATTTATATAGCTACTATATATAGAACATTTTACTTTTTTGGACAGAACCACACCCCGTTTACCAATGCATGTGACAGTTTTCCAGTAGAAAGACTTAGGGCCAATTTTTCAGTGCTGGTTCAAACTTAAGTTAACACGAGTTTAGTTAATCGTAGATTAAAATTAATCAGCGTTTAACTACACAATCAGTTTTTCAGTGCTTGGTTATGTTACCAGCAGTTTTATGCTTATTGATATGGCAGCACCATCAAACGTCAAAAAATAATCGATTCTTATCGATTATTTTAACAGCTGATGCTGAACTTACCAGGTCCTTTAAAATCAATAACAAAATAAGAGGTGCAAAGAAAAGCAACAGATTTATAAAACCGGAGGAGGTCCGAAACCGTCTTCATTAATGCAAATAAATTAAGAAATAGAGCTGCTAAAAAATAGTTCAGTACGTAGTTCCAAACTATGTCTCTGTCATCCAGAATTCCTTCTGTTGCTTTTCTGGAGCAATTTTTTTTGGCAGATTTCTTCATGTTGAAAGAATTCAGGATTTCCTAACTTCGGAATACACCTCAAAATGCGCTGCTGAAATACATTTCAACATTATTTTCTTACGTTTCCTTTTTCTTTATAAAGCGAATTAAGAATTGCGCATAAATGAACCAACAAATAATCTGTCACAATCATATGGCAGGTTAACCAAAGTTTAACCCACCAATATTGAGCGTTTAACCTTAGCTTAAACTTGAATCAATATTCACTGAAAAAGTTGCCCATTGGTTTAAACTTTGTTTAAACCAGAAATAGAGTTCAACTCGCACTGAAAAATTGGCCCTTAGTCAAGTAGTTACTACCCAGAGAAAAAGAGTTTGTTTTGTTTCATGAACTCAATGCATTTAGTTGGCGTCTGTCTAATAATATGTAATCACTATTAAGAAATTTTGGTTAATATTACTAAGTCTAGTAATTGCTCGTTAAACTCGTGTGTGTTAAGTTAAAGCAGTTATTTATTTGAATGATATTTTTAACATTCTATTATATATTTTGTATGGTTTGTACAAATAACTCCTATTTTCTTCAAATACAATATTATGTGTTTTCAGACAAAAAATGGTTTGGTTATAATTACCAAATCTTAGTTGATCCTAATGAAATTTGAAAAATTCGATTGCTTGTTAGTGTTTGCAATTTGTTGCTCATTATTCAAGAAGAAATACGGCACAGAGTTTGGGCCTTCGATTCTAACGCGTTGGGTTGCAATTTCTATTCCCAACATGCACATTCTTGTTTTGTTTTCATTCGCAATTATTTTTCATTTCACAAAAAATTTTTTTACTGCTAAAGATAGTGGTTTTGCAACTATAACCAAATAAAAATTTGCATCAACCAGAAAGCTCAAATAAATATTTCTTTTCAATAACCAAATATTTATTTCGCCATAGCCAAGTATGCCGCTTGAGAACTATAACCAAATCTTCGTTGACAGAAAGAAATTGTTTTCTCAGTGTATATTCGTTGTACTCGACATTTAGTTATAAGGCCAGTCGATATCCAAAATTTGAAATGATGGTGTGCGACGCCCCTTTTTAACGGCTATTCAATTTTGCCAGTCAGACAACTAAGTAAGTTCATACCGTGTTTCAGAATTTTGTAAATTATTATACAAAAGTTATACCGAAAATTTTGATTCGTGAAAAATGTCCATGCTCCTCGCTTATAAAATGTTACCAGTGTTTCACTGACACGTGGAAACTATGTTCAAATAGCGGACTCTGAGGCTGTGGACCAATAATTCCAAAGTTATTCAATATCCGCCACCTTTTCCAATCGAAATAAAACTTTGCATATATTCTTCGCGCAAGTGCAAATAATAAAATGACAAATTTTATCACAACCAAATGTACGGTATTGCAGCACATTGCAGGACGACCAAATAAAGAAACATACAAACAAATTAACAATCCAAAAAACAAACAAACAAACGCAAACAAACAAACAACAAAATAACTTACAAACAAACACCCAAATAAATGAATTTAATATAAATATAAATATTAGATTGTCCACCATTAAATCAAAGAGAGATTAAACTATGTATTTATTTTAAATCAATCACTCGTTTATTATTATTTTCTATGAATCAATTTTTTTCTTATAACTTCTAACAAAAGTAAGTGCAAAAGCAGAACTTTGAAACCAATTGTCACTCTCAGAAAACAAACAACTATTTTAAAACATTAAATATTTAGTTCTATTTGATTACATAAGAAATAAATTAACAACAAACAAACAAAACAAATTGGCCATTTCAGCACTTGAAAGGACTTTGACCGAGCTTCTTATGACCAAATTGTGTTATGTGTGTTATTAAATGTTTGTACACAATTGACCGAGAACTGAACATACGTGTTATATGCCGACTCCGTTCGCCTACTTTTCATGTTCTCAAGAAGCTTTACATGGCATTATTTACTCTCTGAGGTCCTGCATGCCACGATCACCACAAAGAAATAAATTAACTTTCTGATAATTTATTAGAATAAATTAATTATTTACGTAAATTGTTGTATAATCCACATAATAAGAATCGTTTACATTAAGAAAGTAGCGCGCCTGGTATAACAAATAATAGGCATCGTGGCATTTGCAAGATATGATGGCAAATATTTTCACCACAACAACAAAATGTATAGAAATGCATTTGGCCGACTGTGTCATATTTGCAACACTCGAATCCTATTGCAAACAGTCAAGCATGGGCAAAACTGATTTGACAATCAATCAGCTGTTACATTTTATCAAAATTCCTCTTCAGCAATGTACAAGTGAAAGGTCAGAATCAGCAAAATCAACTGTTGTGGTAACGATACCTAGGGGAGCGTTGTTTCCGCTGAATGTTTTTCTACGTGAAGCGCCAAAATTTGAGTACGCTGAACGTGGTCAATGGAATAAAAGCCAACGAATAAAAATTGCACTAACAATTGATGGCAAATATTTAGTAAAGCATACATTTGCAAAGCTATATGCCCGAAACTGGGAATAGCCCTATTGATTGTTCTACCGAAGTTGCACGAAATTACTCGCATGAAGTCTCAGCGCCAACGATAGTAGTATCAGCGATAGTATACCTAAATTATCTCCCTTTAAAAGCAAAAGCAACAATAAGAAACTCAATCAGAGGAAAAGAGCGAGAAAGCTTTACGCTGGTTGATAGCGATTCAATGGAGCAATGCGTTTGATTTTTTTAGCTTCTCAAATTTTAATAAATTTGCATGAGCATAAGTAAAAATTACTTGTAAAAATTTTAGTACTTCAAAAATCGGTTGAGTAGTTCCTGAGTTCCGGTGGTGACCGTGGCATGCGCGTGAAGTGTGTGGATTGCATGCATGGAGTGCGAGATCGATTCCCACTCGCGGCAAAGTTTTTTTTCAATAAAAAATTTTCTGGTCGATCACCACTTTCTGCAGACAATGGCTAAGCTCAGAAAGAAAATAATGCCATGTTAAGCTTATTGAGAAAATAACACAACACAATTGATCATAAGAAGCTCAATCAAAGTCCTTTCAAGGGCTGAAATGGCCAATTTGTTTTTTTTTAGTTCCTGAGATCTGCGTTACCGAAGATACGTTAGAAGGCTTTTATATAAAAGTATAGATGAGTTCAAAAGACATTGCTCTATTTCATCACACCAGAATATATATTATATATGTGTGTATCTTTACCTTTTTGTCAGTGAAAACTTTTTAATAAATTCTTAAATAAGTATTCATAACACATAAAAGATCATAATATTAATCATTATTCGGCACATTTCTCTGGTATAATGTACTCGGTTCACTGGGGAGCATATGAACCCCAGGGACAAAAAAAAAAATAAGCTACAGAATAATTTGACTTGATTTTTTTTTTAGTTTCTTAAAAGTGTATTTTAAAATAAATATAAGTTGCAAAGGCCAAAAACTTGATGAAGTAAGTTAAAAAAGTGGTGACCGTGGCATGCAGGTTAAGTGTGTGGCTTACCATGCTCGGAGCCTGAGTTCGATCCCCAGTCGCGGCGAAAAGTTTTTTCAATACAAAAAATTTTTCTGATCGGCCACCACCTCTCTGCAGACAATGGCAGAGTAAATAATGCCATGTAAAGCTTCTTGAGAACAAAGAACTTTAGCCGTTCGGAGTCGGCATAAAACATGTAGGTCCAGTTCTCGGTCAATTGTGTGCAAACATTTAATAACACACACAACACAATTGATCATAAGAAGCTCGGTCAAAGTCCTTTCAAAGGCTGAAATGGCTAATTTGTTTTTTTTTTTTGTAAGTTAAAAAACATAATAATAGAAAAAAGTGGACTCATTAACGGAACAGGAATCAAAGTAGCTTTTTGACACAATGGACGAAGAAGCCAGACAAAATAAAGAAAATCAATTATACACATAAACGACTATTTAAATGTAACCTTACAACAACTCAATATTTGTATTAATAGGCGTTTTCGTTTATTTGTTAAGAGCAGAGCAAAGAATGTCAAAAAACTTGTTCGTAATTTTTATTTTATTCAGTGCGATAAGAGCAGATTGATCGAGTTTTTGTTTTCACTCATAGCACAACGAGAGTACTCTCGATGCGACTCTATGTGCTCTGTATCAAACGTTCGAGCACGTAGAGCATATATCAGATAACACTTACATGAAATAAATGAAAACGAATATTCTGTAACAAAATTAAAAGAAAACAATAAAAATAGCATACAAAATATAAAATTGTGCAAAAAATATGATTTTTAATAATAATTTAACAAAAAATACTCTTAAATGACAGCTAAGGCATTTGATGCACGGTTTGATTTTTTTATTAATTCAGAGTTCTCTGAACTTACTCTGATTGGAGTATTTTTGAAATGTACTCCACGCGCTGTATCTCTGTGATCTGCTCTTCTCTCAACATAAAAACGAAAACGCCTAATAATAATCGAAAAAAATCACAAGAGAATTAAATGTTATGGCTGTGTTCCAATCGAAAACTTTTCAATCAGATGAAGAAATTTTGACAGTGGCAAGCAAATACTTGGCATTTCTGAGGTGAATATGATTGCCAAAAATTATTGCAGCCCCAGGGGCTGGTATATACATATTTGGGGTTGAATACAAATTAATCTTTTATTTAAATAAAAATCGTTTTATTATTTTATTTCAATTTTAATTCTGTAAATATTCGTAACAAGGGGGAGGAATTAAACTTTAAAAAAACTGGGGAGTCGCAATGAAATATAAATAAAAACACGAAAAAGGTTTTAATGATCTTAATCGACCGATGTCGCTTTCATTAGTACGCTAATAACGTACGCTAACACTCTCAATCCACGTGATAGCGAGGAAAAGCGCTCTAAAATATCTTCATATTTCGAAAGATATGCAAAGTGTATCTTTACAGCTTTGCGCTCAAGCGAAGTTTCTAGAGCAGGAGATTGCGTCATTATTGGCCAAGCCGATCGTTTGAGTGAGAGCCAAGAAGGTCCATGCCACCAAAGAGTATTATCGACTAACTCTTGTGGCGTAACTCCACGCGTTGCTAAGTCTGCAGGGTTCTCATGTGTGTCTACATGAAACCAATTGTGAATTCCGACCTTCTCTGCCACCTTCGAAACTCTGTTGGCTACGAAGGTCGTCCAGGAACAGGGGGGCTTACAAAGCCAGGCAAGCACTATTGTGGAATCAGTCCAGCAATATAAGCTTTGCCTTTCAATTTCAAGGTGCGATAATAATGTGTCTACCATATCCGCGAGAAGTGCTGCGCCACATAATTCAAGACGCGGTAGTGAGATCGTCTTGACTGAGGCAGCTTTATTTTTCGCATAAAGCAGATGACTGACAACACAATCATTTTGTTTTACGCGAATGTAAATCGACGCTGCGTATGCTTTTTCAGAAGCATCGCAAAAGGCGTGAAACTCAACGTCGGAATCAGGTGAAAACCCAACAAAACGTGGTATGCGAATTTTATTGATGTTTTCATAATCTAGCAAAAAAGATTGCCAAGATTGAAAACTGTGTAATGGGAGATTTTCATCCAACCAGATGCGCTGCTGCATTAGAATTTTTGCTATCACCACAATAGGTGCCAGCCAACCTGCAGGATCGAATAGTTGGGCTATCATTGATAATACTTCACGTTTTGTATACGATGGTCTAATCTCAAGACTCTTAGCGGTAAAGTAAAGATCTGAAGTGGCATTCCAACGAATTCCTAACGCTTTGGCGCAACTTGCATCTTCTAACTTTAAAAAGTCTTCATGAAAAAGATGCTCTGTAGGTAGGTCTACCAAAATGCTTGAAGCATTTGCAGTCCATTTTCGCATAGTAAAACCTGCAGAGTCTAAAGCAGCGATAAGCTCATTTCTAGCCTTAATGGTTTTCCACATCGTGAGCTCCAGCAAGAGCGTCATCGACATATGTGAAGTTTCGCAAAATTTGAGCAGCAAGGGGTATTGCTGCTGAACATCATGTGCTAATTGCAGCATGGTTCTAATGGCTAAAAATGGAACACAGTTTATGCCAAAAGTAACTGTCTTGAGCTCATAATCCTGAATCATATCATCAGGTGAGCTTCGAAAAAGAATTCGTTGGAACGCAGAATGCTTTGGATCAACAAGAATCTGGCGGTACATCTGCTGGATGTCACCATTAAAAACATATTTGCAAAACCGCCATTTCAATATTAGGAGCGTCAAATCTGCTTGAAGAACAGGGCCTGCGTGCAGGACATCATTCAAGCTGACCCCATTCGAGATGGGACTTGACGCATTTAATACTACCCGAACTTTTGTTGTAGTACTCTCTGGCTTCATTACTGCATGATGCGGCAAATAATAATGAGATGGTGACTTCTCAAATTTTGGAACAGCAACTTTTGGGAACCATGTGACCAAATTTGATTTACTCATTCACCACTTCTTTGTATTGCGTCTTTAATTCTGGATTTTTGTTCAATCGAGTTTCACTTCTAGCCCACTGCTTGAAAGCTATACCTCGAGAAAATCCAAGATTAATATCATCAAGGAATTCATTTTTAAATGGTAAGGTAACTATGTATCGACCTTTGTTATCGCGTTTTGTGGTTTTCTGATAGTTTTCCTCACAAAACTTATCAGACTGGGATAAAAATTGTTTTTAAGGTAGTTCCTCCAACTCCCAAAAACGTGCAATCTCTTGATCGATCTCAACTTCACTATAATGGCTCAAACATGTTGTAAAGCTGGATATTTCGTTACAAGGCATAGGGCCTGTGAAAATCCAGCCGAAAACTGTTTCTTGCGCCAAAAGTGATTCAAGAATATTGCGTTGAATGCCATCGAGAATGATGGCAGGGTACAAATCGCCACCGATAAGTACGTCAACTTGGTCACTTCTGAAGAAGGCCGGGGCTTCCAGTTGTAAATCCGGCAAATTCTTGCACAAAGAAGGATCAATGGAGCATGACTTCAGATTCCCAGTTAAGCGTGACAGCACAAATGCTGTAGCTTCTATTTGAAATTGCCTATTTATAGGAGAACTGAGAATTATTCCGCAAGCTTTCGTCACTTGCGCTGAAACTGCGTTATTAAGCCCCGAAACTTGAGCGCTTACGGCTCTAGTGGGTAACTTCAATAGCTTCTGCAATCTTTCAGATACGAACGTACCTTCAGAGCCGTACCTTCGTGAGTCGATCACAGCTCTGGTTGTGAACGCTGATCCTAGGTGACATACGATCACCATTGCTGTGCCAAGCAATACGTGCTTGGTAGTGGTAGCGAAGCATGATTGAACGTCATTACGAGTGGACTGTATTTGCGTAGAATGGGATTGTGTGCTAGAACCCGGGGGGTTGAGTCGAGAGCTCGACCTACTTGAGTCAACACTCGAAGTAGGGGATTGGGGTGGAGTCGAGTCTCGATGCAAGAGAGTATTATGACGTTGTTTGCACATCACACACGAATACTGACTCTTGCATTCCTTTACCTCATGAGAATAGGCTAGGCAATTGGGGCAAAACTTATTTTTGCGAATCATTGCGAGCCGATTTTATATCCATTCTCAGAAAACGGGGGCAAACGCGAAGTGCGTGCTGTTTGGTAGAGCACAACTTACAATTCGCTGAAGTAATTTTAACTTGGTAGTCATTTAATTTTTTACCAGATGAATTGCTCTGGTTTGGTTTAGAGTTGGAGGAAGATGTGGTGAAGTTTTGTCTAGGTATTGCGCCGCTAGAGCTGCGAATATCAGACACGGTTTCAAAAGTTTGAAACCGACTCATGCAATAACAATAGAGTTCAGCTACTACAGCTTTTTCGCACATTCTCAGCATTAATCTATTTGAAGCCACAATTCAGATTTCATTGAAATATTTCAATGTAATGAATTCCAGTGGCTCCAAACAAATCAATGTGGGAAAAATTTACCCACCACAGAATGGATTGGGCTCAGGGACAACACAGGACATAACAACTAACCATGCATACACAAACACAGATCTAATTACACAATAGCTTTCAATCTACTTTTGAGTTGACCTTTTGACAAACTAACATCAAAAAATGTACAGTTGTTTACAGAGGCACTCATGCGGTTCAAGGGAGCAGTAGCCATGTAATTTGTTCTACTAAATGGTAGATAAATTAAGTTGTTAGCATTTCTACTACTTCTACGGTTAGAGTTAAAGTTTACAAGAGAAAGTAATTCCGGACAATCGAATACACCGGTTATGAGTTGGTGTAAATAGATGATATCCGCAGACTTCCTCCGTTCACGTTGAAAATTATTCGGCCTTGTACGTTTATTAGTTGTAGTATTATGGGCTTTGGCCGTAAAACAAAGAAAACAATATTTGGGTTTTCTTTTGTTTTAATTTTATTTTTATTTACTCCGATATTTCGGCTTAATTTTTAAGCCTTCTTCCGGGACTAGAAATATAACACATTACAAATTTTACATTTAACACAAAACAACAATGTTACCATTTAAAAATTGAACAATTACAATTAATTAAAACTCTACTAAAAATTGAAGCTGCCTCTAGCTGTTCGGCGGCTTCATCGTCAACTGTGATGAAGATCTTCCTCCGTTCACTTAAAGATTGCATTTTTAAAAGTTTTAAACGATCCTCGTAAGGAGGAAGGTTCAAAAAATCAATCCCACCTAAGCCCCTAAGAGCAAACCGAACAAAACGTTTTTGGATTCTCTCTATACGTTCAACATGCACACTATAACTTGGGGACCAAACTTGACTTGCGTACTCCAAGTGAGGGCGCACTATTGCATAATACAACGTAGAAGTTGTAATCATGCTATTGAATTCTTTGGCCCAACGTTTTATAAATCCAAGCATTGAAGATGCTTTTTTACAAATGTAATCAATATGATTGTTGAACGATAGCTTAGAATCCATGCATATACCAAGGTCTTTGACGGCCTCAACACGACTTAAAGCAGTATCTTTAATATTGTAGTCAAAAATTAAATTATTCCTTCTGCGCGAAAAGGTCATAGTTTGGCATTTAACAGGATTTAGAAACATATTATTTTTAAAGCACCAAACTTCAAAAGATTTCAAGTCAGCCTGGAGTAGGTTGGAGTCGTCTTTAGCATTTATTGTTCTGTATATTTTCATATCATCTGCATAAATTAACAGGTGAGAGTGTTTAATAATGTGGGTAACATCATTAATGGCTAAAATAAACAGAAGTGGACCTAAGTGACTGCCTTGCGGAACACCTGATTCCGCAACAAATTCAGGAGACAAAACCCCTCGGAATCGTATTTGATAAGATCGTTCTGTCAAATACGATTTAATCCAGCTAACAAAATATTGTGGAAATCCCAATAACTTTAGTTTAAATAAAATTAAACTATGTGGTAATTTATCAAATGCTTTACTAAAGTCAGTGTAAATGCAGTCGACCTGGTTACCTGATTCAATTGTATTAAGGCAGAAAGATGTAAAATCGAGAAGGTTGGACACAGTGGATCTGCCATTAACAAAACCATGCTGACGAGTTGTTATGACTTCTCCACAGTATCTCTTAACCCGATCATACACCACTCTCTCAAAAAGTTTTGGAATCGATGATAGTTTAGCAATGGGCCTGTAATTAGTAACATCATTCCTGCAACCCTTTTTATAAATGGGGCTTATAAACGATTTTTTCCAAAATTGAGGAAAAAGGCCTTCATTTATAGATTTATTAAACAACAAAGAAAGTGGTTGACACAAAAAAGAACCGCATTGTTTTAACACAGCGGCAGGAATTCCATCAGGTCCAGCGCTAAAATCTTCATCTATCGATCCAATATAATTAAAAATATCCTCAGCGGTAAAGGATATAGATTCCAAAGAAACCTTGGGTGAAGAACTCATATAATCAAAATACCCAACATCAGGGTTAAAAGAATCGGAACAAAATGATTCTTTAAAAAGAGTAGCAAATAGGCCACTGATTATGACGGGATCATCAGTAAATCCGTCAAGAGTTTAAAATGATGAAGGGAATCCATCGGATTTCTTTTTTGTATTTATGAATCCCCAAAATTTCCTTGGATCAGACAAAATTCTCAGCTTAATATTGTCTAAGTATTCATTATATAACGTAGCTGAGCGATTTTCAAATTCCAGAAACAAACATTTGTAAGTTTCTAGGTCATTTGAGTCTAAGCTACAGACATATTTCTTCCATGCTCTGTTTCTGTTGTTGCGAAGTGTTTTTAATTCCTTTGTGTACCAGGGGTACGTCGAATTATTCGCAAATTTGAGGCTATATGGTACGGATTGAGAAAACATAGCAAAAAGTTCCAAATAAAAATAACTAATGGAACTATCAAGATTATTTTCATTTATGTATTCTAAAATTACATTGAGTTTACTATGAATCAAATTATTCAACTTCAAAAAGTCAGCTTTTTTAAAGTTGAATTCATAAACTTTGTCTATGGAATTTGAATTAACTATATTTTCTCTATCTGATTTGTACCAAATACTCAATGGTGGATGGTATTCATCAACAGTTGTAAGAGTATGGAAGGCCCTCTTAACAATGACATTGTTACTGTCTGTAGTTAAGACCAGGTCAAGAAGTCGATTAAGACTATTATAAATACAACTAACTTGTTGTAAGTCAGAACATATATTATCAACAAATATATGTTCTTGGCGGGTCTTCGAATTAGATACACATAAATATGTATCATCGTCAGAAGAATGCCATTTTAAGTCAGGCAAATTAAAATCGCCCAACAATAAAATGTCGTCATTAACGTCAAGTAAATTTATAATGTATTCTATGCAGTCTGCAAGGTTTGCATAGACGTCAGCACTGCTCTTTGGAGGAACATACGCATTAACAACATATACATTGGAATTACAATGTACAACCTTAACGCATATAAGTTCGATATTGAAAGAGCAGGGAATATCAAAAAAGGAACTAACAAAGGAGTTCCTAACAGCTACTAAGACACCACCACCAACAGCAGAAGTATTGTCAGTGTGCCTGTCCTTTCTAAAAACTTGGAAACTATTGTCAAACAATTCCAAGTCTGTAATGCTTCCGTTCAGCCACGTCTCCGTTAACGCAATAATATCCTCAGAAAAATTCTGAGTTGACAAAAATATGTCATGCGTCTTAGAACGTAATCCCCTTACATTTTGATAGTAAAGGGATAGCCTATTTAGTTTTTTTGAGCCTGACGCACGGGTTTGTTGGACCTTCTAGACTTATTTTTAGGCTGAAACTCAGAAACGAGAATATTATTGCCCCACAAATTAGAGTTTAAAACAGTTGCAAACTCTTCAGCTGCAACTGTGAGAATGAAGGACGCGTGGGAGGGTTTGTTACCTATTTTTTTGCATGAACAGAATGCATTATGGCTTATTAAATTATTTTGTTTGACAAACGTCATAACATTTTCAGTAGTTGTGTCAGGTTGAAGGCGTGAAATAAAAATCATTTTTCTCCTCGACACTGCCCTAAAAATTAAATTTGATTCATTGTTGGGCTGAGTTAAAATTGGACTATTAGTCAATGGAGGAGTAATTGATGGCGACGCAGAAATAACTACATTATTCATTTCTAAAGGCATAGCTGAGGGCTGCATAGCTTGTTGGTTATTAAGAGACGCCTTGCGACGCTTGTTATTTTTATTTTTATTTTTCCTCTTGTTTTTGGTTTTATTAAGGTCTTTGTTAGTTTGTTAGTCCCGGATGAAACTGTCTGAGACAGAGAAGGAATGGTATTTTCCGGAATATAAATCTCATCGTAGACGCTGGTATTGGGTGTGGCGTTAACTTCGCTGAAAAATGTTACAATTTCTCTGAAATTGTTATTCAACGAGTTAAGTCTTTCCCCAAACAGCTTTATTTTTGAATAAAGTTCATCTGGGGAAAGGGCCCTGCACGAAGCACAATACCAACGAAGACCTGATCTCGTTGATATTAAATCATCAAGACATGACTTGGAGATACCCGCGCAAGAAGAATGGAACATTTGCTCGCAAGGCCCAGAACAATTGAACATGGGGTTCAGAATATTTTGGCTTTTGCAAAGCTCGTTTAGAGAACAAGCAGCCATATTATCTGAAGAAAAATAAACCATTACAAAAATAAACAATAAAACAAAAAACTATCAATATAAAAAAAATAAATAAATGGTTTTAATTATTTTTTGTGAGCAAACGTGTTAAAAATTAAATAGCGCTTAAAGGGTTAACAATTCACTTTAAACAGTTTAGAAGCAACAGCAACAGTATGCCTGTGCTCTAATATGTATATATAAATAAACAAATAACGCACAAAGAGGAATGCAAGAAAATAAAAAACAAGCAGCTAGCACAGAAGTCAAGCACGAAAATAATAAGTTAAACTAATTTATTAAAATGACAAAAGATGTAAAAATACAAACACTTACAGGTACCACATAATAACATATACATATATTATTTTACAAAATTTCTTTAAACAACTCAACAATTTAAAACACAAATATTGCACAAACATTTAATGACTCTACGTCAACATCAACTGACACCGGCTAATAAACGAGATCAACTCAGACTCGTGAGGAAGGAATCGAGATCAGTCAGTTTATTCGAAATAGACTGCTCCCATAAGGAGAGCGTGACCTCTGGCAATCTTGTCGAACATTGGTAAACAAAGATTGCATCCCAGTTATTGATATCAATGTTGTGCTTTTTAGAGCAAAAATACAACCATTGATATCTCTTTGTAGTTTTTTAAGTTCTGTGCCAGATTTTTTTGGCACATGGGGCAAATTAAATAATATTTTTAATTGGCTGTGACCTTGATACGCTTGTTTTCGTATCGGTCAGATAAATCTTGCCAAGCTTTTGCAAAACCATCATTGGTTAAAGGAGATTTTCGTACAATCTCTTTTGCTTCTCCCCGTTTTTTTTTATTTAAGTGGAATTACTTTTCCACTGACGTAAGCCGTGATTTCATTATATAAATGGTCGTAAACATGTCTCTGAAGGACGGCCATGACAGGTAATCACCACTGAAAACCTCAGTATCGCATGGTGGCACAGGCATGCTGTGGCCCATGACTGCCGCCAGGTCTGAAGCAATTGTTTGCTTCGAGGGCTTATTCTGAGAAAACTCAGAAATTCTTCCTGCTACCCGTATATAGGATTGATAGCAGCCGCGATACTTTTTTTAATTGATTCAAGATCTGAATCCTCGTCATTGGACATTTTGTCCAAACAAGCATCATATGCGGCTTTAACTTTTCTCCACTGGGCTTTTAGCTCTTCACTTCGAGCCTCCAGGGAGAAAACGTCATGAGTTTCCACGGCATTAAAGTCCGTTTCAAACTCGACCAGCGCATCAGACAGACGAATAAATGCCTTTAAAGCGGACATTTTATTTTGTTTATTAATAATTTAGTTTTTATAACAAATGTTAAAAGTAAAAAAAAACAAAAATCTATAAATGTATAGACAAATATGAACAACAAGTAAAAATATTTTTTTTTTTTTTTTTTTTAAATAAAATATAAAATTATATATACATATGTCTATATATATTGCAGTAAGACCCGTAAAAAAATTAATAAAAGAACAGAAAAAAATTTATTTTGTGTGAATGGACACAAAAAATTAATTTTAAAAATAAAATTATTTTGTTTAATTTATTTTTTTTAATTTATTTTTTATTTTTAATTAATATAATTAATATATTATTATTTTTGTTTTTAATCCAATAAATTTGTGCTTGCAAAATATCGTGTTTAGCCCACAGTTCAATTTTCCTATGAAAATAGACTGTCAATTTTGATTGCAAATTGATGCCTTAGTCCCACTGTGCAGCTTATTTTTTCACTCACTACAAGTATATGCATCCGGATAAAGAGCTGTATATCAAGCGCAGCAGGCACGAGATGCAGTCTTAGCTTTGAACGCAAAGAAATTAATTGAGTGCGTGAGAGAGTAAAACTCTTTAAACACAACTTGGGGTTGCTATTAGCAAGCACAAAGCACGGTTCTGGCGTCGATCGCTGCGGACACCACACAAAGAAGAATGCAAAAATTGTTGAACAAGAGTGAAGAAATGCTGCTGAGACTCTTGCTCCGTACAATTTTTGCCTATTTTTGGCTCCAAAAATATTAACTCAGCCCAGTGTGCTGATATTTTTGTTTTTGTAAGTTTAACAAAAATAACACAAGTTTGACTTTTTACTAAAAGTCAACCGTGAGCACAAAAACTTTTTTTTTGTTTTAAAGAAATAGACGATAAATAATTCTTCGCAAGCTTGTTTCAAGTTCAAAGAACTTTGTACATAAAATTATATATATATGGTTTTCCCGCCAAATTTGGTTAAAACCGATATATATCACTTTATATACAATATAAAACACTTACTTGCAAAATATAAATAAAAAAAAAAAAAACAAATTGGCCATTTCAGCCCTTGAAAGGACTTTGACCGAGCTTCTTATGATCAATTGTGTTGTGTGTGTTATTAAATGTTTGCACACAATTGACCGAGAACTGGACCTACATGTTTTATGCCGACTCCGAACGGCTAAAGTTCATGTTCTCAAGAAGCTTTACATGGCATTATTTGGCCATTGTCTGCAGAGAGGTGGTGACCGATCAGAAAAATTTTTTATTGAAAAAACTATTCGCCGCGGCTGAGGATCGAACCCGGGCTCCAAGCATGCTAAGTCACACACTTAACCTGCATGCCATGGTCACCGACTGCAAAATATAAATAATAAGTGTAATATATTCAACTATATTTGTTAAATACAATATTATACTAAATAATATATGAAAATTTTTGATTTATAAGAAATGACAATATTTGAATTCTTAAATAATAATTGTTTAAATAAATGTGTAAGTGCATATTTCATAAAGTGTGTATTTTGTATGTTGTGATGTTGGTGCTTATATGTGGTATTTGAGTATTGAGTCACCACATTATTCCCCCTCCTTTCTGAAAAATTTTGATCGTGTATCCTAATAAGTTTAAGTGTACTTTTTTGTATTTTTATGTTTAGTTGAATGTGTCTGTGCTGTTTCAGTGTCTAAGGAGGCGGGCTTAAGCCTATCAATGTTGACTGTTATGTTAGTGTTATTTTTACGAATTGTGAAGTATTTCAGTGTTCTCTCAATAACTTCGAAGGGACCATCGTACGGCTCTTGTAGTATTTTACGAATTGTGTCGTTGCGAACGAAGACAAAGTAACAAGAACTGAGGGCTCGAGGTGTATATTGTTGGAAGTTGGCGCTGTTTGACTTTTGATCTTCTACAGAATATCAGGCCTCTCAGTTTGGATAAGGTGTCCGACGAATTAAAGTTCTGACTGCTGTGTATTAAAATTTTTTGTGGTAGCCTGAGTATTTCACCAAAAATCATTTCAGCTGTTGAAGCTTTAATATCTTCTTTGACCGTGGACCTGAGTCCTAGAAGAACTAGTGGTGCTCTGCGTACCAATTTGTCTGGCTGTTACTCGCTATTAGAGAAGTCTTTAGTTGGCTGTGAAATCGTTCTACAATCCCATTAGCTTGTGGATGATAAGCAGAAGTGGTAATGTGTTTGCTGCCTAGATTCTTAACGAAGTTTCTTAATGTTTGGACGTAAATTGAGGTCCTCGATCGGAAGTAATTTCCAGACGAACTCCAAAACGTGAGATGTATTCCTTTATCTACGTGTATCTACGATAGTACTGGCGCTGGTATCTTTAATTGGATACGCTTCGGGCCAACGTGTGTTTCGGTCAAGTAGGGTAAGTAGATACCTGTAACCATTTGATATTGGTAAAGGGTCAACTAAATCGACATGAACATGCTCAAAATTACCGTGTGGAATGTCTATTTTGTGTGGAAATGTCTTCGTGTGTCTATGTTTTTTAGCTCGTTGGCATTTAACGCATTCTTGTGACCATTTGTTTACTTGTGTGTTCATTTTGGAACAAAATATTTTTGTGTTATGAGACGTCGAGAAGCTCGTGTACCTGGATGTGAAATGTTATGTAATTGTTCAAAACTTGTTTGCGTAATGTTTGTGGAATGTATGGACGTTAGGCCGGATCATTCTTGTATGGATAAAACAAATTTCAGCCGGTCGGGGTCTCAAAAGTTGAAAGAACTTATTGAAATAATTTCTGCATACTTTTTTTTCAAATCGGAGAAAAACCGCCGAAGCAATTTTGATTCTCCTGAAGATCCTTTTTGGTTAAAAAACATGTTTTTTGCTTGTAATTTCTTATTTTTCCAAGAACGCATACCCACATCTGCTTAAATGTTAAATTTCTTGCTCATACTAACATTTTGACATAAAAAACTTGTTAAAATTTTGTTTCATTATAACTCTTATTGACCACCAAACATTGAATTTTTTGCGAAAGACACATTTTTTATTAGCTTTATAGCCTAGACACATTGACTGCGGCTGCAACATTGCGTAAAACGTCAAACTTTTTTTACATGCTTTTCCTATGAAGGTGAATGTGGTGAAAATGTTGCAACGACAATGCGTCATTGCAACAATGTTGCTGTGTTCTTGTTTCTGAATTGTTTTCGAATAGTGCATTAAAAGTACTAGTTAGTTTTAATTTCATTTGTTTAAATTTTATTCTTTGTAAAATATAAAATTTACTTTGTATTTTAAACGTATCTATTAATATTCTTTTATGAAGTTCTTTTTTGTTTTGTTATGTTGTTAAAAATTAATGAACATCAATAAATAAAGTTATTTTTTTTTCATCTAAGAAGTTTTGTTTGCTTTTTGTTGTGCTAAAAACTATTCAGAAACTGTTCAAGTGCCCATAATTATTTCTACGCCAGCCAAAGATAGCGACGGCTTTGAAGGATATGTTTGAACCCTACTTTTTTTTATAGGGATTACTAAACAAATTTAGAGAAGTACTGGAGCGCGTTTTAGTAAAGACTTGTTATCTTGAGAATGAAACTATATTTAAAACAATTTATTTCGTGGCTGACTGAAATGGCCAATTTGCTTTTTCTTTTTTTATTTCGTGGCTGAAGCCAAGACCAAATTAGGATCGGAAAGTTTTCTTCAATACCTTCATATTTTATTATACCCTAAACCTGAAAGGTCAGGATATATTAACTTTGTGCAAACGTTTGTAACGCATAGAACGAAGAGAGTCCGGTATAGAAAAGTATATATATTCTTGATCAGCGTCACTACGTGAGTCGAGCTATCCATGTCCGACCGTCCGTCCGTCTGTCCGTCTGCATATAATTTCTGCATATAATTTCTGTTCTTGTTTCTGAATTGTTTTCGAATAGTGCATTAAAAGTACTAGTTAGTTTTAATTTCATTTGTTTAAATTTTATTCTTTGTAAAATATAAAATTTACTTTGTATTTTAAACGTATCTCTGAATATTCTTTTATGAAGTTCTTTTTTGTTTTGTTATGTTGTTAAAAATTAATGAACATCAATAAATAAAGTTATTTTTTTTTTCATCTAAGAAGTTTTGTTTGCTTTTTGTTGTGCTAAAAACTATTCAGAAACTGTTCAAGTGCCCATAATTATTTCAACGCCAGCCAAAGATAGCGACGGCTTTGAAGGATATGTTTGGACCCTACTTTTTTTTATAGGGATTACTAAACAAATTTAGAGAAGTACTGGAGCGCGTTTTAGTAAAGACTTGTTATCTTGAGAATGAAACTGTTATATTTAACGTCCTATGGTCTCCGTGCTTTCACTAGGAGAAGAGCGACCATGGACGGAAAGAAAAAATACGTTTATTTGATTTTGTGGATTATGGTTTATGTTTTATTATATTTATATCAACGATGGCCCGCTGTCGCAGGCGTGGCTGCGACCAAAGTTTGATTTTTATTTTATAATTTTAATCTAAAAAGGTCCGCTGTCTAGGCGAGGCTGCGACCAGTTTAGATATTGTAGGCTTAAAACTATCTTTCTTTCTTCCATCGTTTCTACGCCGGTCGGTGGTTTATAAAGGAAAGTCCTCAGTTTTCGAGGGCGTTTCCTTATTCCAATTATTCCAATAATTTACAATAAGTGGAAATTGAAATTGATACCAACCAATCAAAATCAATACATAAGCTACATATATTTAGGAAATGTAAATCATTATGTAAATTTACATATCGTTCTACTTCCCCTTAGTGATACGCGATCACGTACACTTTGCATGTTACGCAGTTGCAGGCAATGCACCTTACAAGCAGCGCAGTAACTAGGCTAGGTAAATGAACGGCCTTTGCTGACCGTGCAAGCCAATGCCGATGCACCCAAACAGTCACTTGCTTTGTTTTTGTTGTCGCCGACGTTTAAGTCGGAACCACTTGACAATAAAAACAAAGCATTGGTTTTGTTTATTTTGGTAATTGAAGCATATGCGCTTAAATTAGGTTAGTATGTTTTACTTTTCTTGAACGCCGGCAATTTGAGTCGCTGTACTCAAATTGGGTTGTTGTCGTTCGTAGTATTATATTTTTTGTTTATTATTTGTGTCGAAATGCAGATCGCTGCATTTTTGATATCGACATCTGGTAATAATATTTATTGTGTTGGTTCTTTGGAATTGGTGTAAGGTCGGGTGTACAAAGTGTACATGTAATGTTGTGGGATACAACATCCCTCCCCCCTTATAAAAGAACATTTTTCTCCTTGAAGAGGTTGAAAAATTTTCTGTCGCGATACCACCGATCAGTGAGCAGAAATGAGGATTACATGAATTTTATAATAATGAATATTTTTTTTTTATAATTTTTATATACAAATACGTTTTAAGAATTTTATACAAGTTAAGTTGTATATATGAAGTTAAATTTATCTTATAATATAGGTATAATCATGTGATTAATTTTTAATATTTGTTGTTAAAAACAAAAAAAAATTTTTTTTTTGTTTATTTTTAAAAATTGTGAATAATATATATATTGTTTTTGCGTTTTTTTTTGTTTTTTCTTATAAAAATATCTTATACATTATGTTTTTTGTTTGTTTTTTTTTTAAATATGTATACATCAATTTTGTTTTTTTTTTTTTTATTATTATGATAATTAAAATTTAGAAGAAAAAGTTGATTTGTTACCTATAAGTATTTTTTCAAAATATGTATTGTGTCCTATGTTCATTTATATTTTTCTTATATACGGACGTATTTTTTTTTTTCTTTTGCATTTGAAAATTATTTTTATATATAGTTTGAAAGTTTTTGCTTTATTGCTCCATAATTTCAATTTGTTAATTTCAATTTTTTGTTTCAATTTGTAAGCGGAATATATTTTCTTCGTATGAATCAGCTAAAATTTGAGAGAAGTCGAAAAGATCTGGTTTACGAGGAAAATACTGCCTGTTTTAAAAAGAAAGAAGTAAAATAACATGTTTCCCTAGGCTTGTAAATATCTCAACAAAATTTGTAGCTCTGATTTTAAGATGTGTTCGTATTAAGTTGTTTTTATGAATGTGTTTTATGTAATATTGTAATGTTAACCAAATGTTGTATTTTAATCGGAGAATAATTTCAGGTTGTTATTGTGTATTACATTAATTTTATTGCGAATTTTTATAGCGGTATTTTCGGGTGAAATAATCTTAATAACTTCAAATGGACCTTCCCAAAGAGATGAAAACTTATTTTTCCTGGTCTGGTTTCTAATCAAAACCTTTTCTCCAACGTTAAATGTTTTTGGTTTGGAACCTTTATCATACTGTTCTTTTGATTTTTCCTTCTTATATTTCAAAGTTTGGCCTGCAATTTTAAATCCGTGTTGTAGGCGTGCCTTTAACTCATTTGCATAATTTTCGTAGTTATAGTTTAATGATGGGTCTTTTTGTAAAGTGGATGGAATTTTTGCAGGGTATGCATAGAGTAATTCATCAGGGCTGTAATTGGTGCTACTGTGAGTCTCAAGTCGACTCAAACCTCCGCGTGGTGTCTCCTGGTAACGTCAAAGTACTATCGCCCGATAAACTTTGGCGGCGAATCTGAGCGGCGGGCTTCCTTTGGCCATCAAGCAAAGGTTGTGCGTTGGGTTTGAAGCCCACCATGTAATAAAACCATTTCAATGAAAGTTTAAGAATAAATAAAAGAATGATCCCCAAATCTGATGACGACTACCGCAAACGAAAAACTGATAATGATTTACGGATATGCACCTGGAATGTCCGAACCCTAAATTGGGATGGTGCCTCTATCCAACTGATTGATATCTTGGAAAGATATAATTCTGATATCACTGCAATCCAAGAAATGCGATGGAAGGGACAGGGTTGCTTACGGCAAGCATCCTGTGATATCTACTACAGCGGCCATGCGGAGAAGCACGAGTTTGGATGCGGATTTGTAGTTGGCAAGAGAATACGGCATCATGTCCTGCGATTCACTCCTGTGAACGAACGACTTGCCATAATCCGCTTCAAGGCAAAATTTTTTAACATAAGCCTAATATGTGCGCACGCTCCGACAGAAGAAAAAGATGACGAGACCAAAGAAAGTTTTTACGAGCGCCTTGAAGACGCATACGAGCGCTGCCCCCGTCATGACATAAAAATCGTGCTTGGTGACTTCAACGCCAAGGTGGGTAAGGAAAACATATTTGGTCCAACAGTCGGAAAGTTCAGCCTCCACGACAACACATCCGATAACGGAATGAGGTTGATTGACTTCGCCGCAGCACGAAACATGGTCGTTAGTAGCACTAGATTCAAGCATCTCAATATTCATAAGGCCACTTGGCTGTCCCCTGATCAAAAAACATGCAACCAAATTGATCACGTTTTGATTGACGGAAGGCACTCTTCCAGTGTACTAGACGTACGCACGATCCGTGGTGCTAACATAGACTCGGATCATTATCTTGTCGCAGCCAAGATCCGCACACGTCTGTGCGCAGCTAAGAATGCTCGCAATCCTACACAAAGAAAGCTAGACGTCGATAAGCTGCAGTCAAAACGGACGGCCGAAGCCTTCGCTAATCGACTCTCACTCCTGCTTCAAGAAAGCACTCCTCCTATCGACGATATATGCGGACAGTGGACGCACATATCCCACTCTATGCGTACGGCTGCCGAAGAGGTGATAGGCTACCACCGCCCTCGCCGAAACCAGTGGCACGACCAGGAGTGTCGCGACGCCACTGCAGAGAAGGACATCGCCTACAAAGCCACCCTGCAGTCGGTTGTAACGCGTGCTGTTATGGAGCGATACCGAGAGAAGAGGAGGGAAGAGAGACGCATTTTCAGGCGAAAAAAACGAGAGGCGGAAATGCGTGAGTGCGAGAAAATTGAGATGCATGGCGACAGGAATGAGACTCGAAAATTTTTCGAAAAAATAAGACGCCTGGCCGATGGTTTTAAGACCGGAGCCTCTTCCTGCAAGGATGAGAATGGGAATCTAGTGACAGATATCCAGAGTACACTGATGCTATGGAGGGAACACTTCTCTAGTCTTTTAAATGGCGACGCTGACAACAATCCCGCCAGTGGAGATGATATCCCGGAAACCCCAATCATGGATGACAGCGTTGAAGTTCCGCTGCCCGACTATAACGAGGTCTTAACAGCTATAGCTCGGCTTAAAAACAACAAAGCCGCAGGAGCCGATGGTCTGCCGGCTGAGCTGTTTAAGACCGGTGGCGAAGCTCTGTTTAAATGCATTCACAGACTTCTATGCAGAATATGGTCGGAAGAATGCATTCCAGATGATTGGAACCTCAGTGTGCTCTGCCCAATCCACAAGAAAGGCGATCCCACCATTTGCGCCAACTACCGTGGGATTAGCCTTCTAAATATCGCATATAAGGTCCTGTCGAGCGTATTGTGTGAAAGACTGAAGCCCATCGTCAACCAACTGATTGGACCTTATCAGTGTGGCTTCAGACCTGGAAAGTCCACCATTGACCAGATCTTCACGCTCCGACAAATCTTGGAAAAGACCCTCGAAAAACAAATCGACACGCACCATCTCTTTGTCGATTTCAAAGCCGCCTTCGACAGTCCAATAAGGAGTCACCTATACTCCATCATGTCTGAATTTGGTATTCCTGCCAAGCTAATACGTCTTTGCAGGATGACACTGTACAACACCAGCAGCGCAGTGAAAATCGGGAAGGACCTCTCCCTTCCGTTCGATACCAAGCGAGGTTTCAGACAAGGTGATTCCTTATCGTGCGACTTCTTTAATATAGTAATGGAGAAGATCATCCGAGCTGCTGACCTGAGACGCAGCGGCACAATTTTCTATAAGATCGTTATGCTGCTGGCGTATGCTGATGATATTGACATCATTGGCCAAAATACGCGCGAAGTCAGTGCAGCATTCTCCAGGCTAGAAAAAGAGTCGAGTCGAATGGGTCTTGCAGTGAACGCAGATAAAACGAAGTATCTCGTGTCAACAAACAAACAGTCCCAGCGTCTTGGAAACCACGTCACTGTTGACAACACCTCCTTTGAGGTAGTGAAGGACTTTGTTTACCTGGGATCCAGTATTAACTCCTCCAACGATATCAGTATTGAGATTAAACGAAGGATAACTCTTGCCAACAGGTGTTACTTTGGGCTCAGTAGGCAATTGAGAAGCAGAGCTCTCTCTCGACGAACAAAACTGACGCTCTATAAGTCAATAATCATGCCCGTCCTACTATACGCATCACAAACCTGGACGTTGAGCAGCTCTGATGAAAGGACTTCGGGAGCGTTCGAGAGAAAAATCCTTCGCAAGATCTATGGTCCAATCTGCGTCAATGGCGAGTACCGAATACGATGGAACCACGAGTTGTATGAGCTTTATGCCGACATCGATATAGTCAAGCGTATTAAAATAGAGCGGCTTCGCTGGCTAGGTCATGTCGAGAGAATGAACGACGAAGCTCCAGCGAAAAAAATATTGGATTCGGTACCCAGCGGTGGCCAACGCAGACGAGGAAGACCGCATCTCCGTTGGAAAGACCAGGCATTGGATAACCTGACGACGCTTGGAATTTCCAACTGGCGCCAGCAAGCGCTCGACAAAAGAGGCTGGCGCAAATTCTTAGACCAGGCCAAAACCGACCAACGGTTGTAAGCGCCATCTAAGTAAGTAAGTAAGTGAGGTGTGTTGTTGAAAACAAATATTGCATAAGGGATCCAATCGTCCCAAGTGAGAGGGTCATTATTGACATAATGCCGAAGATATTCCGCAAGTGTGCGATGGCTTCTTTCAAGTGCTCCATTTGTTTGTGGATGATATGGAGTTGTTTGTAATTTTTTAATTTTTAATAATTTACATACTTCTTTAAATAAATCGCTAAGAAAATTAGTACCTTGATCAGTTAAAAGTGAATCTGGGAATCCAAATCGACAGAGTATTTGTTCTACAAAAGCTCTTGCAACTGTGGTTGCCTCTGCATTCTCTAAAGGTATAGCTTCAGTAAATTTGGTTAAATCATCTTGAAAAGTTAAGATGTATTTATTACTTTTGTAAGTCACTGGAAGTGGACCTACTATGTCTAAAGCCACTCTTTCAAATGGTGAAGAGCTCGTCGTTGTAATCTTCATTGGCACTTTTGGAGATTTATTTAGTTTATTTTTCTGGCATGATTCACATTTTCTTATGTAATTTTTTATATCAGTTTTCATTGTGGGCCAGTAGTAGTTTGCTTTTAATCTTTTTAGCGTTCTATTTACACCTTGATGTCCTCCAAGCGGTGATTCATGATATTCTCGTAAAATTGTTTCTATTTCATTAATGTTTTCCAAAATTGTTCTTTTGTTGATATGCAAATTAATTGTTTTGTCGGAAAATATTTCTTTAGTCATTGTTTTAAAATTTTCTTTAAACTGTGGGTTAATGTTTGGGATTGATATGGCTATAGAATTATGATTTTGTTTGTAACTTTCGCTTTTTATTTTGTTTAGCGTTTTCTTTGCTAATTCTTGATCTTTTGAAGTTTTAAAAGGAATAGGTAATGTCGTCGTATGCAAATTTTCGTTATTAAATGAGTATAACTCTATTTCACCTATTAAAGGTTTTATAAATTGTGGAATTGAGTTTATTATACATATTTCTTCTAAAGATTCTGTTAGAGGTAATATTAATATTTTTAATGCAGATTTTTTATTGAAATATATTGAATCTTGGGTTTTTATTATTTTAGAGATTGCCTCGTTTCTTGTGTTTTTGGGCTCTTCAATTTTTGTATGTACATTTTCTTTTTGCTCCTTTTTATTTGTCATTTGGCGTGTCATAACTAAAACTTTGTTTACTATTTCTGAAAGTTTTTCATCTTCAGTGATTCGACTGAGTGCGTCTGCATTTGTATTGCTTTTCCCTGCTTTATATTTGATCGTATATTCATATTCTGATAGGAGAATTCGCCATCTAGCTAATCTTGACATTGGGTCTTTTAACTTCATTAGCCATTCAAGTGGTTTGTGGTCAGTGTAGATTGTGAACTTTTTACCGTAAATATAAGGTCGAAATTGTTTTACAGCAAAGACAATTGCAAGCAATTCTTTTTCCGTGGTGCTATAGCGTGTCTCTGCATCGTTCAATGTTCTACTTGCGAAACATATTGGCTTGTCTTTTCCAATTATACCTTGAGATAAAACTGCGCCAAGTCCTGCATCACTCGCATCTGTCGTTACTATGAACTCTTCATTTAAGTTTGGATATGCTAATATTGGAGGGTTAATTAGTTTTTCTTTTAATTTTGAAAATGCTTCATCGCAGAATGCGTCCCAATTGAATTTGATATATTTTTTAAGTAGTTTAGTTAATGGTTTTGCTGTACTGGAGAAGTTTTCAATAAATTTTCTGTAATATCCTGCGAATCCTAAAAATGATTTTATTCCTTTCACATTCTTTGGAGTTGGATAAGTTTAAACTACTTTAATTTTTTCGGGATCTGGTTTTATACCGTTTTCAGAAATTATGTGCCCTAAATACGTTAATTCTTGTTTGAGAAAATTACATTTGTCAGGTTGTAGCTTAAGGTTGTGTTGACGCAATCGGTCAAAAATTTTAATTAATTTGTTGTTATGATCCGATAAATCATAACCGTACACAACGATGTCGTCGACGTAGACAAAACATTCAAATCCCTGTAAACCCATTAGTACGTTGTTCATGAGTCTTTGAAAAGTTGCTGGAGCGTTTTTTAAACCAAATGGCATTCTGTTATATTCGTAGTGTCCAAAAGGTGTGCTGAAAGCAGTTTTACATTTGTACACGTGAGGTGGTCTCCTTCGAAATAAAATAAATCGTTATAATTTCTACAAATTTCTAAAATTGATTTCTTTTCTTCTTTATTACAATGTGTTAGTTCAATGCTTGTTTCTATCTTTTTTAATCTATCCTTTATTAAATCTTTTGTTTTATCCAATTTTATTTCATTGAAATTTTCTATCTTTTCCCACTCATATTGAATTTTATTTCTTTAATATCTTCTGTTGTATTCATAAAAAGAACTTTAACTTTATTTTTAATTGGGCGTACCAGGGTTTCCGCCAAATATACTCCTGGATTTATTTGTTTCTTGTGGATCACTGCGTCTTTTGAATAAGCAAAAGGGATCTCTACAAGTTGTTTGCAGCGAGGTTGTAAGGTAATGGATTGCAGCCCGTAGACATCAGGTTGAGTTGACTCAATCCTGTTTTTACAATTCCTTTCCTTATCCAAGAATAATGCCTTAGTTTCCTGTTTATTTGCCTTCACATTATTTTTTATGATTTTGTTTCTACTTTGAGGTGACAATGTGATGGATTGCGGCCCGTAGACATTAGGTTGAAGATTCTCAATATGGCTTATGCCATTCGGCGCATATTCCTGCTCTTTATTCCTATTTTCACAATTCCCTTTGTTACCCGTAGGCAACACATTGTTTCCCTTTTCTGTGTTTTTACAATAATCTACAATTGATTTTAATATTTGATTTTTACTTACTGCTGTGTTTGAGCAGTCTACTGGTATTTCCAGTTGTTTATTCTTGAAATCTATTTTACGGTTAAATTTGGTGAGAAAATCGCTTCCTAAAATTCCATCATAGGATAAATTAATATTTTTATTTAGAATATGAAAATTGTGACTCAGTGTTATCATCTGGTCATTATATGGAACATTTATTGTTTTAATCTGTTCACCTAATGTTTGCATTGAATTACCTGAAATGGTTGTAACTGTATGTTTACTTTGTTTGTTAATTCTATACTTTTGTTCTGTGTCTTTTAAAAGGCTTATCTGTGCGCCTGTGTCTACTAAAAGTGAAGTTATATGTTTGTCTGAAGGTTCGAGTTTAATACGAAGCACTGGCTCATCGTATCCTTCGCAAAAAGGTATTATAATTGAATATGTTAATTTTGTGCTTGGTGCACATCGGCTTTTATTTGCATCCGGGGAGAAACGCCGCTGATTTCTTCCCGTGCTATTTCGTTTCCCGATGCATGATTTACGTGGTGAGTTTGATAAGGAGGATTGTATAGACCTCTGAATTGGTTGTTTTCTCTAAACGGATTTGGATATTGTCTGAAAGCTCTATTATTTTCTATATTCTGTGATTTTGGTGTTCTTTATATTCTTGCCTTGGCCGCAATCTACACTCTTTGTACGTGTGATTCGACCGTTTGCAGTATGAACAAAATATAGATTGTATTTCTTTCTTTATATTATGATGTTTGTTTTGATAAGAATTTTGACTATTATAATTAGAGTAGACATTATTATTATTGCGATAGCACGAATTTTCAGTGTGCCCTGACTTTTTACAATATTGGTATGCGGGTTTAAAAGGTGAGGTTTGGTATTGCGAATTTTTTTCCAGCCGTACTGAATGATCCTCGGCATACATGATGGCTTTCTTCAAGTCCCGCTCATTGTGAGCTTTAAGAATTAATCTTAAATTATGATTTCGCAAACCATCCTCGAATACCCGTATTGCCAAGTGATCGTTCTCGCGTTTTAAATATGTACGAATCGAAATTTCGCTAGTGCTAGAAAATGTAGCTGAATTTAGTGAATGCAGTAATTTTCCAATTCGTTCACCGAACTCTTTAACAGTTTCTCTCAAATTTTGTCTAGCTGTCATAAGTTCGTTTTGAGCAGAGGCTCGCGTTTTTATTTCTTTGAACTCATTCTCCAAATCTTGTACTAAATCATTCCATTTGGTAAAAGATTTAAATTGGATGAGCTCAAAAGCTGAGCCTTCTAGCCGTGTTTTTATAACCTCTAGAATGAATTTATGTTCTGCGTCGGTTTTAGCAGAAGAAAAAAGTATATAACCGCATGCAATGAATTTATTTAATTCGGCTGGATTGCCGTTAAAAACCGGTACGATATTATAAATGTCGTTCAACGAAAACTTGAGATCCATATTTAAGTACTCAGGATCAGAATCCGCGTCGAAACAAAAAGAATTTTCGAAAAATGGTAGAGAAGCAAAGTTCTGTACTACCTTAGTCGCGTGTTGACGAGTAAACATTTTGCAAATATTTTTATACCCCCACGCGTACTGCGTAAGGGGTATATTAATTTTGTCATGACGTGTGTAACGCCCATAAGGAGGCGTGGTAGGTATAGAAAAGTATATATATTCTTGATCAGCATCACCACCTGAGTTGATTTAGCCATGTCCGTCTGTCTGTCCGTCTGTCTGTCGACACGATTACAGCCGTAATTTTCAAGCTATCGTAATGAAACTTCATATTTAAGCTTTTTTCTAAAAAGCGAAGATCAAGTTCGAGAACCTCCGATACAACCCTAATAATGAAAACTCTACAAAGAAGCTAATATTAAAGCTACAATACTGAAATTTTGTATATGTGTATTCTATGTCAAAACTGAGATGTCTTAGATAAATGGGCGTCATCCACTCACTAACACGCCCACCTCCCATACAACCCCAAAATTGAAAAATCTATAAAGAGGCTAATATTAAAGTTAGAAGACGGAAAGTCGGTATTTGTGTATTTAATGTCAAAACTAAGGTGTGTTATAAAAATGGGTGTCATCCACCCATTAACACGCCCACCTCCCATACAACCCCAAAATTGAAAAATCTATAAAGAGGCTAATATTAAAGTTACAAGATGGAAACTCAGTATTTGTGTATTTAATGTCAAAACTGAGGTGTGTTATAAAAATGGGCGTCTTCCACCGATTAACACGCCCACCTCTCATACAACCCCAAAATTGAAAAATCTATAAAGAGGCTAATATTCAAGTTACAAGACAGAAACTCGGTATTTGTGTATTCTATGTCGAAACTGAGGTATGTTAGAAAAATGGGCGTCATACACAATCTAAGACGCCCACCTCCCATACAACCCCAAAATTTAAAACTTTATAAAAAGGCTTATATTTAAGCTGCAGGAAAACAATTTGATATGTATGTATTTTAGACACATAAAAATAATAAAATCTCTCAAAATCTCATACAAAAAGCTCTCCAGTTTAAGATTCTTCCACCCTTAAGAATCGGACGTGGGGGTATTTTAACTTCGGCCAAGTCGAAGATATACCTTACTAGTTTTTTTATCAGATCAGAAAATTATAAAAATATATTTTTTTTTTTTTTCGCAAAAACTTTCAATTGTATAGTCTACTTAAATATTATTAAAATAAGTGAATATATATAATTATTTATTTATTATTTTTTTTCTTTGCTTACTATTGTTTTCAATTCTTCCTGGTGTTGTTGATGAGTAGTTGTTGATGTGTTGTTGATGTGTTCTTGAGTTATTGGTGTTGTTGATGTGTTCAGTCCTTTTTCCTGCTTGACGTTGTTTTTTTTTCTCTGATTGTTGTTGTTGATGCCAGGAGGCTCTTAGTAGCCCTATAGTTGGTTATCCTGGTCTTCGTTTATAGATGGGCCAGGAGACTTCACGTCTTAGAGCTGGTTAACCTGGGCTTTTTTTCCACTTTTTATTCACTGTTTTTTTTTTTTTCACTGCCGCTGTTATAGCCTCGGCACGCTTTTTTGTATTTTCACTTTTTTTTAAATTTTCAAATCCGATGTTGAAGCCTCGGTACGCTTTTTTTTTAAATTTTCTTTATTTTCCTTTTTTTTATTTTTGGGATGTAGCGTATCCCACCGCTGCCACCAATGTTATATTTAACGTCCTATGGTCTCCGTGCTTTCACTAGGAGAAGAGCGACCATGGACGGAAAGAAAAAATACGTTTATTTGATTTTGTGGATTATGGTTTATGTTTTATTATATTTATATCAACGATGGCCCGCTGTCGCAGGCGTGGCTGCGACCAAAGTTTGATTTTTATTTTATAATTTTAATCTAAAAAGGTCCGCTGTCTAGGCGAGGCTGCGACCAGTTTAGATATTGTAGGCTTAAAACTATCTTTCTTTCTTCCATCGTTTCTACGCCGGTCGGTGGTTTATAAAGGAAAGTCCTCAGTTTTCGAGGGCGTTTCCTTATTCCAATTATTCCAATAATTTCCAATAAGTGAAAATTGAAATTGATACCAACCAATCAAAATCAATACATAAGCTACATATATTTAGGAAATGTAAATCATTATGTAAATTTACATATCGTTCTACTTCCCCTTAGTGATACGCGATCACGTACACTTTGCATGTTACGCAGTTGCAGGCAATGCACCTTACAAGCAGCGCAGTAACTAGGCTAGGTAAATGAACGGCCTTTGCTGACCGTGCAAGCCAATGCCGATGCACCCAAACAGTCACTTGCTTTGTTTTTGTTGTCGCCGACGTAAGTCGGAACCACTTGACAATAAAAACAAAGCATTGGTTTTGTTTATTTTGGTAATTTAAGCATATGCGCTTAAATTAGGTCAGTATGTTTTTTTTTTCTTGAACGCCGGCAATTTGAGTCGCTGTACTCAAATTGGGTTGTTGTCGTTCGTAGTATTATATTTTTTGTTTATTATTTGTGTCGAAATGCAGATCGCTGCATTTTTGATATCGACATCTGGTAATAATATTTATTGTGTTGGTTCTTTGGAATTGGTGTAAGGTCGGGTGTACAAAGTGTACATGTAATGTTGTGGGATACAATAAAACTATATTTAAAACAATTTATTTCGTGGCTGACTGAAATGGCCAATTTGCTTTTTTCTTTTTTTATTTCGTGGCTGAAGCCAAGACCAAATTAGGATCAGAAAGTTTTCTTCAATACTTTCATATTTTATTATACCCTAAACCTGAAAGGTCAGGGTATATTAACTTTGTGCAAACGTTTGCAACGCATAGAACGAAGAGAGTCCGGTATAGAAAAGTATATATATTCTTGATCAGCGTCACTACGTGAGTCGAGCTATCCATGTCCGTCCGTCCGTCCGTCTGTCCGTCTGTGTGTTGTCCGTATACACAGGATAAGAAGAAGGAGTTGAGATAATTGAATGAAACTTGGCACACATGGCCAAATAAATCCAAGGATCTGCACTATTGAATATTTTTTTTAATCCACCCACGGACACGCTTACCTTCCATACAGCGCAAAAATTGAAAACTGCATAAATAAGCTCATAATTAACCTACAACAATAAAATTTGGTGTGTATGTGTTTTGTATCAACACAAAGATGTCTTCGAAAAATGGGTATCGTCCGCCCACGGACACGCCCACCTCCCATACAACCTAAAAATTGAAAACGGAATAAATAAGTCTCTGTTTACCTTACAGAGATAAAATTTGGCACATGTGTTTTTTATAACAAAACAAAAATGGTTTTGAAAAATGGACATCATCCGCCCACGGACACGCCTACCTCCCATACAACGCGAAAATTGAAAACTGCATAACTCAGCTCATAATTAGCCTACAACAATTAAATTTGATATGTATATGTCTTATATCAACACAAAGATGTCTACGAAAAATAGAGGTCATCCGCTCACGGACACGCCCACCTCCCATACAACCCAAAAATAGAAAACGCAATAAATTAGCCTCTGTTTAAACTACAGAGCTAAAATTTGGCACGTATGTTTTTTATGACAAGACAAAGATGGTTTTGAAAAATGGACGTCATCCGCTCACGGACACGCCCAACTCCCATACAACCCAAAAAGTTTAAAACTCAAAAAATAAGGTTATGTTTGTCATAGAGAAATTAAATTTGGTATGTATGTATTTTAAACCAAAACTAAGCTGTGTTCGAAAATTGGGAGTAATCCGTCCATGAACACGCCCACGTCCCATAGCGAAAGCACAATACAGGCATTAACTGTGAGCTACAGGAATAAAACTTGGTATGTGTAAATTTTTCATCAACATTTAAATGTATATAAAATAAAGGCTACTTCCACCCACGGACACGCCCATTTACAATAAAATTTTTTTTTGCTTTTGAAAAGTGGGTATTTCATAGTCGGCCCAGACCGACTTTAGACTTTCTTTACTTGTTTTTTTACTACATCTGATTAGAATGAATTCAATGGCTGCTGTTGTTGTTGTTGGTGCTGCTGCAGCTGAATTCGATTTTGTTACAACTATTGATGTTTTTGCAACTGTTGTTCGAATTTTGAACAGTTGATGCTAAATGTGTTGTTGTTATTGTTTTTGATGTTGTTTTCGCAACAACGGCTGTAGTTGTATTTTTTGTTCCTGAAAAAGTTGCTACTGTTGAATTGTTTGTTGCTGCAGTTACTGCATTTGTTGTTGCTGGTGTTGTTGAATATTCTGTTGCTGCTGCTGCTGAACTTGTTGTTGCCTCTATAGGTTGTGCCTCTATAGGCTTCTACAAAGTTTGCTGCTACTGTTGCTACGCTGGTGCATGCTGGCGTTGTTGTTGCTGTTGTTGTTCAAATGGCACTTTTATTGTCTCCAAATAATTATTGGCTTCGTAATAGCATTCAAGTCAAATTCCTTTGGAGCTGGAATTACATTCAACTGCAAAGGCTCGGCGCTGGATTCAAATAAAGCAGTGCTTATTATCCAATGATATTGGTAGTTGTAGTGGTGGCGGAAGCTCAGCATAGAGAGCAGGTACAGCAACTGGTTTCGGTGGTTGTGGAATGTGATGTTGGGATACTGAAGCAAATAAAAGATATGCTGATGGACTTAATTTCGGTGGTGGTGCTGATACAATACTGAACATTGGTCGAGAAGCTTGTTGAAGCTGCTGATGCGGTGGTGGTTGCAAAGACGTTGGTTTAAGCAGCTGCTGCTGCATGTGCGGCGGACGCACTAAGCTATCCTTCAACATATCAAATGCGATATGCAGTGAAATTTTTGGTGGTGCTGCTAATACTAGTAAATGTTGCGTGTTGTGAGGCCCAAAATTCGATTCACTGGTTAAATAAAAATTTCTTGTTTGAAAAATCAATTTAACAATAAAATAGAATTTAATATTATTGTCAAAAACAGCTGTTTCTTCCGTCGTGTTCAAAATAATCAAGTTGAAGACGAACATTTTTATATTCACCATGTTGCTGTTGCTGTTGCTATGTTGCAGCCGCAGTCAACGTGTCTAGGCTATTACGTGGAATTGTTATTGTTGCTAAGGTATTAAGTTCTTCTTTCTTTCTGTATACCGCTTTAATCAAAGCTATGTGATTTAAAAAAAAAATTATCCAAAACTGGACGATAAAGCAGTATTATACTGGACGATAAAGCAATAACAAATGAAATGAATTGTTTGTATGGATAAAAATTTTATGAACTCGATTTCTAACGTTCTGTCAGTTTTCGCACACAGCTTTAACTGAAACGATATACAGAAAGAAAGAAGAACTTAATACCTTTGTAATAGTAACAATTCCACGTAAATCTAATAAAAAATGTGTCTCTTATAGCGGTTATAAAAAAAAATCTTTTTAAAAATAGCAAAAAATTCAATTTTTGGTGGTTAATAAGATTTATAATAAAACATAATTTTTAAATTTTTTTTGTGTCAAAATATTTGTATGAGTAAGAAATTTAATGTTTTAGCAGATGTGGGTATGCGTTCTGTGAAAAATAAAAAATGACAACCAAAAAACATGTTTTTTTTACCAAAAAGGACCTTAAGGAGAATCAAAATTGCTTCGGCGGTTTTTCTCTGACTTGAAAAAAAAGTATGCAGAAATCATTTTAATGAGTTCCTCTAACTTTTGAGACCCCGACCGGCGGAATCTAAATTTCGATCCGGTCTAATGGACGTGTTCCTGAACTTGTTTGTTCGCACCAAATTTTTATGTTAAGTATTGGAATGTGTGTTTGTTCGAATTTGTAAGTGTGTTAATTTAGTATCTCTTGTAGTTCTGAATCTGTAGTCTGCTCTTTGTATAGAGTTCTGAGGTTAATCTCTGAGGTTGTGAAAGCCTCTATCTCAGCTCTTGAAAGTGCGTCTGCTACGGTGTTAAGTGTACCTTTAATGTGTCTGATGTCGTTGGAAAACTGTGCAATGAATTCTACGTGCCGCGTTTGCCTTGGGCTTCTTTCTGTTTTTGAATGTAATGCTGAAGTAAGTGGTTTGTGATCTGTGTATATTGTAAATGTTCGTCCCTCTAAATAGTGTCTAAAGTGTTTAATTGTAAGTTAAATTGCTAAAATTTCGCGATCGAACGTACTGTATTTTGTCTCTGATGGTGATAATTTCTTTGAAAAGAAAGCTAGTGGTTCTGTTTCCTGATTGTGTTCTTGTTGTAAAACTGCACCTATAGCAGTGTTAGATGCATCTACAACGAAATAAAGTTTTGCTTTGCTATTAAAATGATTAAGTAGCACTTCCTTAGTAAAACTTTCTTTTATGGTTGTGAAGGCTTCTGTTGTGTTCTGTCCATTTTAAGTATTTGTCCTTTGTTTTTATTGCTGATGCTATCATATCATAAATGTGTGTGAGTGTGTGTGCTAATTTAGTAATGCATCTGTTGTAGTAGTTAATCATCCTGATGAATTTCTGCATTTGTTTAACTGTATCTAGTTTTGGATAGTTAACAATGCACTAAATTCTATCGGGAGATGGTTGTATGCCTTTGTTTGAAATGTCGTCACTTGAAAAATTTATTCTGTCTACGCCGAAAATAAATTTGTTTGGTTTAATGTTTAGTCCGTAATTGTCTAGTCGTTTAAAAACAAAATTAAGATGTTTGAGGTGTTCTTCTTCTGTCTCGCTGGCCACCAGAATGTCGTCAAGGTATACAAATACGAAGTCTAGTTCTCGTAATACTTCGTTGATAAATCGTTGGAATGTTTGAGCTGCATTTCTTCAACCGAATGGCATTCTCAGAAACTCAAACATTCCGAACGGTGACGTAATCGCGGTTTTATGTATGTCTTGAGTGGCCATGGGGATTTGGTGGTATGCTCTAACTAGGTCTATTTTCGAAAATATGTTTTTGTTGTGTAAGTCAATAGATAGGTCGTGTATGTGTGGTAGAGGGTAGCGGTCTGGGACTGTAATTGCGTTTAGTCTTCTATAGTCACCACAGGGTGTCCAGTCGTTCACATCTTTTTTTGGTACTAGATGTAGTGGAGACGATGACATGGAGTCTGAAGGACGGCAGATGCCTGCTTTGATTAAGAAGTCAAATTCTTGTTTGGTGATTTTGTATTTGTTGGAGTCAAGGCGTCTTGGTCTTGAAAAAGGTAACTGTCCTTCTGTAGTTATATGGTGTATTGTGTTCAACTGGTTTTTGTAGTCGGGTTCTGCTGTTAGTGATGGGTAATTTTTGAGTATATTTGTATATTTGTTGTCTAGTGTAATTAGTTTGGGTAGTGATGTTTCTGTTAATACTGGGATTGCGTTAACTGATAGTTGTGTAAGTGGATCAATGAGTTTCTTGTGTTTTAAGTCTATCAAGAGTCCATATTTCGTAAGGAAATCTGCTCCTATGATGGGTCTTGTAATGTCTGCTAGTATAAATGTCAAAGGGAAATCGCGTCTTAGTTTCAAATTTACGTTAAGTAATTTCTTGCCGAAAGTTGAGATTATAGTACCGTTAGCTGCTGTTAGTGTTAAGTCTGAATTTTTTTGTGGGCTTTAAATTTATTTATTGGAAGTACTGAAACTTCTGCTCCACTGTCTATCAAAAAGTTTATGTGATTGTCGTTATCGTATATAAAAAGGCGGCGTGTAATATATAAAATATTGCTTGACGTTATGTTGTGTTGCGTTGTGTTGGGTGCCTAGCTGCCCTACCGAACCTAAAATGGTATCTACATACTCAGTTGGTAGATCGTTGTCGTGACACACTTCTTGACGGGGATCAACGTCTTGAAAATCTTCGGAAATTAGTCTCTCTCGAGTTCGAACGCGAATGATTACGGTAATTTATAACTCATGTAAACTGTTGCGAGCTAAACCTACGAAAACATGATGAGTAATTATATGTTTCCGCATATAATAAACATCTGCTTTAAAAAAAAACCTTCTTCACGCCTTCTATGGTTTAATACTAACAAAATGTTGGAACCTAGATGGACAGTGATAAAGAAGTAAACAAAAAGCGCAACTACAAAATCTTTGCAGAATCAATGCAGTCAACTTTTTGAAATTCTGCGACTAGCAGAAGAGTAGAAAAACACTGCTTTGATTAAGTGAAAAGTGCATCGGAATTCCATTTTGGTTTTGCGGCAGTTGCACTTATTAGCTTATCAAAGTTAGTGGACTGCATGAACCACCAGAGACTACTGATAAGTCGGAGTAGCGTCCGACGAAACCATGGTCTAGTCTGCTCGGTTGTTCTGCGTAGGATTTAGTTGTTGTAGCAAGCCTGTTACTTCATGAAT
This sequence comes from Tetanocera ferruginea, assembly GCA_958299015.1. Taxonomy (NCBI): domain Eukaryota; kingdom Metazoa; phylum Arthropoda; class Insecta; order Diptera; family Sciomyzidae; genus Tetanocera; species Tetanocera ferruginea. Next base: position 91,874,759 of record OY282643.1, read on the forward strand.
TATTTGGCATTAAAAGCTCAAAATATAATTCTTAAAAAATATGTTTTTTAGGAATTATAAACTTAAATAAGGTTTTTTTGTTGTCGTGGTGTGTTGAGAACGTGGTGTTCTCTTGTTTATAGGAATTTTTAGTTCTTTGTGTATCTTGCTGCGCTTCACGATCTGGTTCTGATGTTGTAGATTTTGATGCTTATATGAGGAGATCGAAGAGGCTTAAATTTTTTTTTTTATTTTTTATTGGTATTAATTTCTTTTGCATTGGCTTCCTTCTTGCTGTTTTGTGTGTGCTGTTCGGAGTTTCATCAATTCGGTTCTCAACTATGTTGTCGTCGTCGTGGGCGTTTATTGTGTGCCTCCTGGCAGAATCGCCAGTTGTGGGGTTGAATACAAATTAATCTTTTATTTAAATAAAAATCTTTTTATTATTTTATTTAAATTTTATTTTTTTTTTTAAACATTTATTTTTAAAACAACTATTTTCCTTGAGCACAATTTTATACCGAATATATGAAAATTTTTGATTTATAAAAAATTACAATATTTGAATTCTTAAATAATAATTTTTAAATAAATGTGTGTTTTGTATGTTGTGATGCTGGTGTTTATATGTGGCAGAATTGAGTCAGCACACATAAATGTATAAAATGAAAACAATTATGAATAAATATTATAAGTTTTTTTTTAAATTTGTAATTTTTACACAAAACTTTTTCCAGTAATGTTATTTGACGAAAAACAACAGTATTAATTAAAACTCATATATAATTTTAAATAAAAAAAAAATATTGAAAACACAGCAGCTAAATGCGTCTTAAGAAATATCGTATTAGAAAAAGTATGATATTTAGGCAACTGAGTACTTTTATTGTCAAATATCTGGATAATTGTTCATGCTTTCTTTGGCACAGTAAATATTACAATTCGATTTCAACAGTCAGAAATTTTCTGTAACACTAAATTTTCTGTCCTACTATGAGTAAAATATTTTCGGCACACAGCCTATATAATGCATTGTGAGCGAAGAATATGAGCAACATTTTTATAAAACATTAAAATAGAGCAACGATGTTTTTTTCGAGCAACACCCAATTATTGTAATAAGAAGAAAACTGAGATATATGAAATTGGCTATGATAAACTTAAATGTTTGCAAGTAGGTAAGACATTATGTAATAATTCATATTTATTTAGGGTATAAAATACTTTAAAGCTTCTTAACAGTAAAATTAAGGCATATTAATTACACTTTTTTCCCAATATATTTATAGCCCCAGGCGTACTGCGCAAGCGGTATATAAGTTTTTTTCTTTTGTATACAAAAGTATATATATTCTTGATCACCATAACCACCTGAGTTGATTTATCTATGTCCGTCTGTCGACACGATTACAGCCGCAATTTTCAAACTAGAGTAGTGACACTTGATGTTTGAGCTTTTTCCTAAAAAGCGACGATGAAATTTTAAAATGTGATAAATCGAATAAAAACCACGCCTAACCACCCATGCGACCCAATGAATCTTAAAGCTACAGAAAAAAAATTTGGCTCGTTTGAATTCTACATCAAAGCTAAATCATATAAGAAAATCATGGGCGTCATTCATCCACGAGTACGCCTACCTCACATACAACCCAATAATTGAAAACTCTATAAAAGGGCTATAATAATAATATGATACTATTCATTTTAGACGTCATCAAAGAAGTAAAATCTTTAATAATCTCAAACTGAATCGCACACAGAGTTACAATTTCAGATTATTTACTCTTACGAATCGGCCGTAGTGGTATTTTAACTTCGGTCAAGTCGACCTTACAAGTTATACCCCCACGCGTACTGCGTAAGGGGTATATCAATTTTGTCACGACGTGTGTAACGCCCATAAGGAGACGTGGTAGGTATAGAAAAGTGTATATATTCTTGATCAGCATCACCACCTGAGTTGATTTAGCCATGTCCGTCTGTGTGTTCGTCTGTTCGGCTGTCTGTCCGTCTGTCTGTCTGTCGACACGATTACAGCCGTAATTTTCAAGTTATCATAATGAAATTCGATATTTATCCAATCCAATCCAATTAATCTTTATTCATGATTCGTTTGTAAGTAATTACATGATGTCATTAACAATTTAGAGACTTAGCTTATGAGCTATTACAACTATGAAAAATAATTTTGAGTTTTAACAGTATTAATTTCCAATTACATTGAGTATTATATGCAGAGCTGTAAAAGAATGCATTCAATTTGATTGCTTCTTCAAAATTTTGAATCAGTGAATAACGAAATAAGAATACATTCAATGAATGCAAAATTGATTCATGAATAAAATTTTGAATTCACAATCAATTTTTAAAAATTGATTAATTATTCATTTTTATTATTCATTTGTCGTTATTCTGAATAATGCATTCATTTTGTTATTCAAATGAATGCTATTCATAAAGAATGCTATTCACAAAGAATGCAATTCACAAAGAATCGTTATTCATTTTGCATTCATGCATTCATTTTTTATTCATTATTCATTTTTTATTCATTATTCATTTTTTATTCATTATTCATTTTTTATTCATTATTCATTTTTTATTCATTATTCATTTTTTATTCATTATTCATTTTTTATTCATTATTCATTTTTTATTCATTATTCATTTTTTATTCATTATTCATTTTTTATTCATTATTCAATTTTTATTCATGCCTGTTAATTGGTGTTAATTTTGCAACCAAAGTAGTATATTTTTAGTTTGGTGCAACAGCGCAATTACCGGGGCCTTGGGCTAATTGTTTTATATTTTTAATTGAAATAAATTTTCAGTTTTAAATTTGCAACTGGGTAGCTTCGCGTGAATTGAGTGAAAAAAGTGTTCTCTCATGAATAAAATATGAATAAATGAATAAAAAATGAATAATGAATAAAAAATGAATAATGAATAAAAAATGAATAATGAATAAAAAATGAATAATGATTAAAAAATGAATAATGAATAAAAAATGAATAATGAATAAAAAATGAATAATGAATAATGAATAAAAAATGAATAATGAATAAAAAATGAATAATGGATAAAAAATGAATAATGAATAAAAAATGAATAATGAATAAAAAATGAATGCATGAATGCAAAATGAATAACGATTCTTTGTGAATTGCATTCTTTATGAATAGCATTTATTTGAATAAAAAAATGAATGCATTATTCTGAATAAAGAAAAATGAATAATCGAAATGAATAATAAATCAATTTTCTGAAATTGAATGTGAATTGAAAATTTTATTCATGGATCAATTTTGTTTTCAATGAATAGCATTCTTTTGTCCTTATTCACTTGTACTTAGAATTCTGAATATGAATGCAAATTTTACAGCTCTGATTATATGTATATACTTAATGATAATAGACTTATAAGAATACAAAAACATTATTAAAATATCACAGTTATATATTATTCCAGTCTGGATAAAAAGCGGGTGCTTAAGTTTGAAAAATATTTGTTTATTTTTTCGATTTCAGCATCTTTATGCGCTGCATCTGTGGATGACCACCATCCACGCTTAAGACACATTTTAAGCAGTTTGTTTTGCGCGATTTGTAGCTTTCTTAAGCATAGCGTTTTCGCTATGTTTTTAAAAATTGGGCAGCCATAGCTTATCATAGGTCTAAATACAACTTTGTACAAAAGTAATTTATTCTTAGTACTTAAGTTAGAGTTCTTATTGATTAAACTATACAGTATTTTAATAGATTTGTTTATTTTTTCCAATACGTAGTTAATGTGACTATTGAAAGTTAATCTTTTGTCAAAAACTACACCCAAATATTTAACTTCTAGCTCCCAGCTGATTAAGATATTATTAATGCGAAGAGGCCTTTTGGGAATTTCGAGAGTTCTACGACGTGTAAATAATATTGCTTTGGTCTTAGAGACGTTTATTTTGATTTTCCATTTCACATAGTACTCCATGTAGGTTGACAATGCATTTCGAAGTGCCAGAACAGTGGGAGCTCGAAACCTCGACGTGGCAAAAAATGCTGTATCATCAGCAAAAAAAGCTCGAAAGCCATTTGTGAGACAAGGTGCGTCGGATATGAAAATGTTGTATAATGTAGGGCTAAGAACAGCTCCTTGAGGGACTCCAAACTGAATTTTGCGCTGTTGGGATTTTGCATGACTAATGGACACTACAAAAGACCTGTCTCTGAGAAAACTGTTACAAATATTTACTAAATATCGAGGAAACTTATAGTTAATCATTTTAAATATGAGACCGGAGTGCCAGACAGAGTCGAAAGCTTTCTCGATGTCGCAAAGAACCATCCCTGTAGATTGCTTTTGTTCCAGATGATTTTTAATATGACTCTGGATGCGGTAATTCGATATTTAAGCTTCTTTTTAAAAAGCAAAGGTCAAGTTCGAGAATGGGAAAAATCGGATGAAAACCACGCCTACCTCCCATACAACCCCAATAATGAAAAATCTATAAAGAGACTAATATTTAAGTTACAAAACTGAAATTTAGTATTTGTGTGTTCTATGACAAAACTGAGATGTGTAAGAAAAGTGGGTGTCATCCACCCACTAACACGCTCACCTCCCATACAACCCCTGAATTGAAAATTATGTAAAGAGGCTTCTGACGAAGCTACAAAAATAAAATTAAGTATTTATTCATTGTGTATCAAAACTTAGACGTGGTAAAAAATTGGACGTCATCCACAGACGAACACGCCCACCTCCCATACAACCTCAGAATTGAAAACTTTATAAATAGGCTTCTCTTTAAGCTGCAGACATAAAATTTGATACGTTTGTATTTTATATCAAAACTAAATCGTGGAAGAAAAGTGGTTGTCATTCGCCTAAGGCCACACTCACTTCCCATACAACCCATTGTAGTGAAAACTCTTTTAATAGCCTAATATTAACAGTGTAACAATTTAATTTTGTTATCCTTACGAATTATCCTTACGTGGTGACCGTGGCCTGCAGGTTAAGTGTGTGGCTTAGCATGCTCGGAGCTCGGGTTCGATCCCCAGCCGCGGCGAAAAGTTTTTTTCAATAAAAATTTTTCTGATCGGTCACCACCTCTCTGCAGACAATGGCAAACCTCAGAGAGTAAATAATGCCATGTAAAGCTTCTTGAGAACATGAACTTTATAGCCGTTCGGAGTCGGCATAAAACATGTAGGTCCAGTTCTCGGTTAATTGTGTGCAAACATTTAATAACACACACAACACAATTGATCATAAGAAGCTCGGTCAAAGTCCTTTCAAGGGCTGAAATGGCCAATTTGTTTTTTTTTATCCTTAGGAATCGGCCGTGGGGTATTTTAACTTCGGCCAAGTCGAAGATATACCTTACTAGTTTTCTTATAGATTTGGGGACTCTTAACACGAAAATCGCAAAGAAAAATTTTTATGAATACGTTTTTGTTTAAAAACTCTTCTCACTTTTTTCAAATATAGTCACATGTATTTAAATATCTCTTGCATACTACTTTTTCGATTTTTACAACCAAGTCTATCAAATTAAAAAAATTTTTTTGAATATATTGGTTTTGTACGTAAAAACGCAAAGTCAAAAGTGTCTTTAACAATTCATACATAATCGAAAACTTTGCGTTTAGTTTGAGTTCAACCGAAGGTGGTCACACAGAGATACGTTGGCAGAATTGAGTATATTGTGGACTGAAATTATCTCATCTTCCTAATCCAAGTTCTTTATCTTCTTTTTTTGGATCATATTTGTAAATACTAAATAAATTGCAAATATCAGCTTGCACAATTGAGAAGCAGCTGTTGTTCGCATTTCTAAGCACAACAACGTTCAATATTGTGAAACTTCACCACCTAGCCATGACGAGGGAAAAATTTGTTATCCAGCGGTGCTGACGGCCTGGCTGCTAAATTGTTAAATTATCAATTGGAATATCAGTGTGCTTTGTCCTTTACTTAAGAAAGGAGGCCCGACAATCTGCGCCAACTACCGAAGTATCAGTCTTATGGTTAGAAGGTTCTTTTGAGCGTACTGTGTGAAAGAGGAAAGCCGCCTAACAAAACACTGATTGGACCTTATCAGTGTGGCTTTCGACCTGGCAAGTCCACCATACCCCAAATTTGTACACTACACCAAATCCTGGAAAAAACCCACGAAAATCAAATCGACACCCGCCATCTCTTTGCCGATTATAAAGCTGCGTTGAATAGCCCGATTCGGGATTGCCTCTACGCAACAATGCCTGAGTTCGGTATACCTGCAAAGTTGATAAGGCTCTGCTGGATGACGTTGAGCAATAAATGCAGCTCCGACAATGTAGGAAATTACCTCTCCGCAACCTTTAATACCGAAAGAGGTTTTAGACAAGGCGACCCGCTATCATGCGATCTCTTCAATTTCATTATGAAGGCGATCTTAAGAAGGCATGTGTGCATCGCAATAGCACCATATTCATCAAAGGTGTCCAGTTCCTTGCGTACGCTGATGAAATCGATATTATCGGTCGAACCAAGAGAGATGTAACTATTTCTTTGAAATTTGGTATATATAGTTCTTCTAATCTCTTATTGATTTTGTGTAAAAATGGGAGTGGTCATTCACCAATTACGCCAAAATCCCAGCCATATCTTAGGTTCCTATTCGAAACATTATGTATTCTGTATTCTATGTGTCAAGAAGCAAATGATAATTTGGATATATGTCAGCATTGTGAGCTCTGCTTCTAAGACGCATCGTCTTTCTACATAAGATAAAGACGATAGATATAAGATATTTGTCTACAAAAAAGGTTAACGCTTCGTCACAATGCATTCTAATAGGCATCTTATTTGTTAAAGACAAATATTTTTTTTTTAATTGCTGTTGCTCTTTAAGGAGAAAAACTGGATACTTGCCCAACTATTTCTGCAGCATCACTCCTACCTGCGGATCTCAGGCTCATTTCAGCGGCATAAGTAATCTCAGATGATGTATGCGCTTCCTAAAGTACATTTATCTAAAATGAATGTGTAAACAGAAGCTACGTTTTTGATCCTACCATTTCATTAAGCCAGACGTAAAACAGGTCTTCTCTTACTAGCCTTCAGTCATGACTAAAAATTAAATTTGAAGAAAGAGGAGGTGAAAGTAGCATAACGGATTAATTTTTTTGTAAAACCGTTACTTCTGCATTAATGTACAAATAGTTGCCGAAGATTATAAAACTCAAGAGTATATTTTAAAACACTCAAAATTTTGACTTTTGTCCAGCTAGATTCGTCATTGGAACCACTGTGTGGCGCTGAGGCATGGGTGGTATCCCAAATAGATGCAGCCACTCTTGGGGTGTTCGAGAGGAAAGTTATCTGCAAAATCGTTGGTCCTGTTCGAGTTGGCGTCGTCTATCGCATTCGAATGAACCACGAACTGTACGAGCTCTACGAAAACATTGACTTAGTTCAGCGTATGACAATTCAGCGACTACGCTGGTAAAGTCATGTCTATTGTATGGATGAAAAAGCTCCAGCGAATAGGTTTTTGAGGAAAAAGTCGAGGGTCGACGACGCATCGGAGATGATGCCTCCGATAGATTGACCAGGCCGAGGAAGCTCTAACCGCGCTTCGTGAATTCGAGAAGTCACACGCAAGGCAGTAGCGCATGGCGAGAGCTGATGAATTCGGCCGTAACCCAACCACGGGTTGTAATGGCCACCTTAGCAGGTATATGAAGAAAATAAACAAATTAAAAATAAGGAAAGGTTGTATAATTATAATTAACTCTTAATGTAAACTCGTAAAAGATATAAAATAATTAGAACTAGAAACCGACAAAATTATAGTTAAAAAAGCATTAAATCTTTATTTAAATAAATCATGTAATTTAAATTTAACTATACTGAATGTAAACAATATAATAAGCTATAACAATTGCTCAATATGAATTAAGTTCTACTTTTCTGAACTTTGTATGGGAGAACCATAAAATTGAAATCACTTGTTAGGGGGTTGTATTTAAGCTTCAGTAATAATATTAAATATGTAAGTATTCTATATTAAAACTTAAAAGTACATAAAAACTTGGCGCTATACACCCACGAACACGACCACTGCTTCTATTTAAAGGGACATTACGCCTTCTAAAAGGTTCTTTTAATGTATCAAAATGCTGAATAAAAAATAGGATATTATTTTGAAAAATAAATATATATTTTTTAGTTAAAAAAATTACACAAGAAAAATGTTTGTTGATTTTTTTATTAACATATATGGGCATTTCCATAGTCGCGCACGTAACGTTCGTACGCCTTTCATGTTGCTAAAAATTAAGATAAAGCAAAGAAAAATTGATCCTATTTTTGTTCTGTTTTAAGTTTTGGATAGCTCTCTAGCAGCACTTAACTAAGTGCAAAAGCCGGAAACGAACAAAGAAAGGGTCCAAAGATTCAAAGTAAACAAAGAAGGACGCGTTAAGTAACAAAAAATAGAAGTGGTTTTTATCTGCATCAACATAAACGAAAAAATCTGCGAAATGTGCACGATTTTTTTTATGAATTTTTTTTAATGTGTTCTGGAAGGATGGCGCTAAATATTCCTACTTGTTTCGTTGAAAATTTTTTTTAGTCATTTTTATACAAACCAAAATATGATACGTGACGCTATACACGTTACGTAACACATTTTTCCATTATCATATACTCAATAAATTCTTCATAATATTTTGATTTTAGTATTTCATTATATGAAAAAAAAACGAAAATTTGGATTCTGGTCATTAATAATATGAAAGTAAAAAGTTTTTGTCTTAATTATATTAATTCTTTTATATTAAGAAATATTGATTTTTGAAGAAAGTGCGGTTCGAGCTGCTTTTATTTTGAAAAGTCACATGATAAGAAATGAAGTTTTTGGATTCCAGATATATTCGGCACTTCTTTCCATTTCTCACTCAATCGAAAAGAAAACTCTTCTATCTGCCTTGTAGAAATATACTTTAATCTAATTCATTAATGTGTTCTCGAGCACATTAAAAAAACGACAAAGCATCAGGTAAAACAATGTTTTTTGATTTTGTAATCTGCCAAAGTTTTCTTTTTATTACAGCTCCTACTCCATCAACGGCACCTTTCCCATGAGAAGTTGCAAAGTAGTGTCATTCAATATTTTTGCAGCCGAATTCAACTAAAAAAACGGATAAGCTCCGAGCTATATATTTATTTTTAAATTGACTGCTGCTTCCGTCAGAGAATACAAAGATATTTTGAAAATATCAATGCTGATCTTGTATCTGCTGTACAAGATGTATTAAGAAACAGTAAACATCCTCCGAATTACCCCGAACTTCGTCCAATCGAAAGATATTGGGCTTTAATGAAAAGAAATCGTAAGAAAACCGTACAAACTGCGAAAAACATCGAAATACTTCGACGTAAATTGCGTCGGGCATATACTAAGGTCAAAGAAAGGTCGGTAAAAAACCTAATGGAGGACCTTAATCAAAAAGTGCATAATTTTTCAAGTGTATTTTTTCAGTGTCAATAAAATTTTAATTTATTTTGTAATGTTCACTTAACAATAAACTGAAAGAATTTTTAAAAAAAACATCATTGGTGTTTTTACAATAAAAAAACAAACGGACAGTTATTTCTACGACAGTCTTTATTTCCACCTTTTCCAAGTCCATTGGTAATACTTTTTCTACTTTTTGTATAGCTTTTCTTAATGTTTGCTTACGGTATAAGACTCACAGTTTACTTCTATTTGGGCTTCATTCTTCTTTCATTAAATAATTTCATATTATTTTTTGACAATTTCAGCAGCTTCTTCCGATATTTTTGCGCTCTCTCTTTGGCTTTTGCACAATAAGCATCTAACTTAAGTGGATCTTCTTTAACTTTTTCGCTATACCGCTTTGCTTTTTGTTTAATTTTTTGCGAGGAAGGTTCCATCTACATAAAAACACACATTGAATTATTTAATACATAATTTGAATACATTATTTTTAGAAGTGGTCGCACTTACGGTGACGTGACGATACAAAATTTGAAATTAAAAAAAAAAGTATTTTCTAGTTAATTTGCAAAAACAAAACTTTTTTTAATTCTATACACCGAACTTGCTTAAAGTTAGAATTTTTAATCGCTTGCACCCGACAACGCAGACATAATAACACTGGTTTACAGCCAATATGTACTTTGAATGCCACTATTCTTTTCTCATGTAAAATCGGTCGCTAATTCCGAAAAAAATTTTTTTTTTTTTTGTTACTCCGTTTTCGAGATATTGCCCACTGTAGGGTTTTCAACGAAAAAAAAAAGTTGGTTCCACTTAATTGCATATATCTCCAGAACCAACAACAGTAATCAAACAAATGATATATCAAATAAAAGCTAATAAAATTTCGTACAAACAATGCAAACATCATTTTTTGGTCGAGCTGTTAGTTTTGGCAGAATAAATTCAAATTTCGGGGATTTTTTTTATTTTTCACAAAAATTTCCAAAAAAAGACAAAATAGTTGCAAATTTCGTGAAGAAATCAACATATTTTGTTGCTTTTGATATTTTTTACTAAAAACCTTTATTTTTCCAAAAAAAATAAGCTATTGTTGAAGAAAATCTATTGAGAAATAAAAAAGTTGTGTTCAATGGAACGAAAGAACCCAAATGGTGTGATTATCAATTTACGCATTTGGACTTATTTTATTGCCATAAAAAAAAAAATGAGAAGTAAAGGTTGTTGTTATAAAATCATATATTCTTAATTTTTATTGTTCTTTTAATAATTAACATTATTCGTCGCCCATCATTCCTTTGTCCCAAAATCCTTGGTACCGATTCTCAATTACTTTCATCTGTTGGTGGAATCTTTCCCCATGTTCGTCGCTCTCGTCACCGAGATTCTTCGCTTTCTTTGTCTAACGCCTTGTCAGTGTTTTTCATAAGTCCAAGTTTGATGTGCAACGGTGGGAGAATTATGTTTTCCTTTTTGACGAGTGGAACGTTTTTGACGTTGCTCTCTCCAACTTTCGACTCAATTCTTTCTGGCCAGTCCTTTTTGTAATAGTGGTGTTCACGTGCTCGACTATCCCACTTGCAGAGAAAACAGCAGTACTTTGTGTAGCCACTCTGTAAACCACAAAGCATACCAACGACTTTGAGATCAGAACATATTTTCCAGTCGTGTTGTTCATATTTAATACATGTCAATAGCTTCGCCATTGTTTCGTACGTTTCCTTTGTGTTGACTGCATGTGCGATCGGAATCGATGGCCTTTTGTTTCCTATATGAAGTAATACCGCCTTCAAGCTCACTTTGCTGCCATCAATAAAAAAACACCACTCTTTGGGAATGTACGGCTGACCAAAGGTTTTAAATAAGCCAGGAATGTCTACGCAATAGCAGATATTGTCATTCTTAGTAATGTGTATAGCAAACGGTTTTTCACGATTTCTGTAGTATGTCACCTTAACATCGGGTGTCAAAAAGTTGAATTGTTACAAACGAGAACCATGCAATTCCGATTTTTCCTTTGACAGTTCCAAATCTCTTATCCAATCATTCAACTGCGCTTGCGATAAAAGGTGAGTTTTGTTTTCAGTTGTAATAGTACTACCACCTGTGGTTCCTTCCGACTCCATTGAATCTACGGATTTTCGATTGTTTTCGCGTGTTGAATCGGGACAAGTAGGATATGGAACATCGTCAGAATGAGATACTGGCAACGAAACAGTCGGGACAGTGGCGTATATCACTCGTTTGTGTTTTCCAACACCAGTCACTTTGGCCAGACAAAAATAGCAATCGTTTAGGTGGCAAAACGGTTGTCTCCAGATCATCGGAACATCGAATTTCATGTATCGTTTTTTACCCGAGCTCCATTCAGACAATATTAATTTGCACGATTGACACAAAATACTTGGCGTCCATGATTCACCAATGTTCTCAGCCGCAATACCAAAATAATGTAGATATGACATTTGGAGTAAATTCGTAAAATTGACTCGTTTCTTTTCGAAAGTTAATTCACCGCACACGTAGCAGAAAATATCTGGGTAGTTTTTACACTGGAATTCTCGCAGTCTTTTACTCATTTTATTTTGAAGTATATCTTATTTTTTCCTTTCGTTACAAATTGTGCGTCCCTTTGTTTGCCACGTTTTTTAGTATAATGCATGAATGTTTTTGCTTTTATGCATCTCGAAAGTGCTGCAGGTACAATAAAGGTAGGTAGGTCCACGACTCAGAGCGCGACCGCCGAAACTGTCAAAAAAACACAAAATAAGTATTCACATGGCATAAAAAAACCGGTAGGCTCTTTTTCTTATAGCCATAAGTGTCGAAATCAGACGTTTTGCTGTGACGGTTTCGACGGTTGCACTCTCAGTCGTGAGCCTACCTGTTTTTATTGTAGCGTGTTTGTTCTTATCTTTTCTTTCGCAAAACTCTTGACTCCTATGAACAATAAAAATGAAAAATAAAAAACTATAGTACAATAACCCAATTTATTTATATGACAATAAACTTGGGTGCTTTCGTTCCATTAAACACAACTTTTTCATTTCTCAATAGATTTTCTTCAACAATAGATTATTTTTTTTTGAAAAAATTAAGGCTCTTAGTAAAAAATATCAAAAGTAATAAAATATTTTGATTTCTTAACGAAATTTGCAACTATTTTGTCTTTTTTCGGAAATTTTTCTGAAAAATAAAAAAAATCCCCGATATTTGAATTAATTCCGCCAAAACTAACAGCTCGACCAAAAAATGATGTTGGCATTGTTTGTAAGAAATTTTATTAGCTTTTATTTGATATATCATTTGTTTGATTACTGTTGGTTCAGGAGATATATGCAATTAAGTGGAACCAACTTTTTTTTTTCGTTGAAAACCCTACAGTGGGCAATATCTCGAAAACGGAGTGACAGAAAAAAAAAAATTTTTTTTCGGAATCAGCGACCGATTTTACATGAGAAAAGAATAGTGGCATTCAAAGTACAAAAAACTCTTCGTTATTTGTATACCAGTGTAATAAAAAAATGATGTTTTTGGGTAGCGCACGTAACAAAAGAATATCAAAGAAATCAAATTAAAAAATTACCGTTAATTGATCTTACTTTGCTCTCTTTACAATTTTTTTAGTTAGTTTGTTTTGAGTGCATCACTTCCTCTAACTCTCTTAAAGTAGTAAATATTAAATGCTATTAAAAGTTGCTCTCGGCGAAAAATATATAAGTCAAATTGCAATGAGTTTCCTTATCATAGAAACTGAGTTAAGCTGCAAATTGCTTTAAATAGTAAAATATCAATATTTATAGTATATGAAAACATGTCTACATTTTGTTTTTATTAATTTTTTATTTTTCGGTGCCGGTGGACTTTTCAAAAAAACTAAAACAAAGAAACAAAATGAAAAACTCTTAAAAGCAATTACTATTATCGATTTAATTAGCATTTAAGCAAATTTTTAGCTCACGCTATTATTATACATTTTTTGCTATTTTTACTGTTTGTTTGCCACTTCTCAGCGCCAACCAAAATTTATAAAACAGCAATGGCGAAACTAACGTCTTTCATAAGAAATGCCGACACTATTTTTGATATGGAGAGAGACTTCGATGATATTCCTCACAAAGAAGTGAAGTCTCCTGAGGTGACCGTGGCATGCAGGTTAAGTGTGTGGCAGCCGCGGCGAAAAGTTTTTTCAATAAAATATTTTCCTGATCGGTCACCACCTCTCTGCAGACAATGGCAAACATCAGAGAGTAAATACTGCCATGTAAAGCTTCTTGAGAACATGAACTTTATAGCCGTTCGGAGTCGGCATAAGACATGTAGGTCCAGTTCTCGGTCAATTGTGTGCAAACATTTAATATAACACACACAACATAATTTATCATAACAAGCTCGGTCAAAGTCCTTTCAAAGGCTGAAATGGCCAATTTGTTTTTGTTTTTTTTTGTTTTTTGAGTTGAAGTCTCAAAAAGTCCTGAAAACTTCATATGACGCTTGCTTGCTGAAATTATTGGCAGCGAGTGGTGACGATGATGAAAACGTCCCCTAGTCAAAGTGAAGTATCGCACATGCTATCAAAGATAGCTGTCTATCTAACATGAACGAACTGAGCGATAAGTTGTCCATGCCGAAGAAAAACAATTAGGTGGATTTTTCGAGCTTTGATATGCCGATGTCTGGGCACCATATCAACCTACCACCATGCGATACTGAGATATTTCATGGAGATAATGAAACATGACCGTCCTTCCGGGAGATGTTTTCCACTATTTACATTTCAAATAGTCGGCTAACACCCGTCAAAAAATTATTTCATCTTAATCAGAAAACCCGTGGAGAGGCAAAAAAGATTGTTTAAAAATCTCCCCTCACGCATGAGGGGTTTGTAACAGCCTGGAAAAACTTGACTGACCACTATGAAAATAAGCGGATTTTAGTTAACATTCTACTAAAGGTTTTATTCAACCTGCCAGCTGTTGCAACTGAATCTCTAAGTGGAATTAAAAAATTACAGAGAGATATAAATAATTGTATCTCAGCTCTCACAACACACAAAGTAGACGTTAGCAACTGGGGTGCTATTTTTACATATTTTCTGTTCTATAAAATTGCCAGAAACAACACTCTCCTTATGGGAGCAATCTATCGAGAACAAGGCAGAAATCCCCAAATGTGCTGACCTTGTCAAGTTTCTTACAAGTCGTTTTCAGACTTTAGAAACAGTGTGTGACTTTAGAGGCGCGGTACTAAAAGTACAAAACCGAGCGCATCTCCACCAAATTTGAAGAAAGTCAACACATACCAGGTAAAAGTGGCGAATAACAATTGCAAGCTATGTAAAAACCAGCAACATACATTGAAGTTCTGTCAGAAGTTTTTGGCAATGAACGTGAATGACAGATCATTGGCGGCAAGACGCTTGCATTGTTGTCTCAGCTATCTGTCATCCAGCCACGTTTCAAAGAATTGCAAAAGTAGCTACAACTGCTCCACATGTGGACAACGACATCATTCGTTGCTCCACAGGGATTTTAGAGGAGCAAGTGGTCCAAGCACGGCTACTATACAGTCCACTAGCGAAGTCACAGTGCCATCGCAATCATCTGCAAGCGCTCGCCGCAATTATCAAGCGTGTTTTGCCTCAACCAGCAAATTAATTTTGTTGGGTAACGCAATGATTAATATCTGCCACCGAGGATCTTGTTTCACAGCCAGAGCACTTATTGATTCTGGCTCAGAAGGCTCATTTATTTCTGAGAGGTTGCAGCGACTTATTCAGCTGCCTACTTAACGCATGTCCGCTCAATTCTCTGGACTTAATAATATTGTTTCGGCTAGAGTACAAAAAGCTTGCCCTTAAGTCATAGGATGACCTGTTGATCTTACCATTCGGCTTACTACAAATGCGCTCATTCTATCAAAGATCACAGGGAATCTTCCTACTTGCTCAGTGGATCCTTTGTTGCAGCAAGCTTTTCCAGAGCTTATTCTTGCTGACAAACGTTTTTACTGCAGCGACCAAGTCGATGTGCTATAGGGTGGTGATTTATATCCACAAATACTTCCTGATTCTATCCGTCGAAATGTTCTTGGGTCACTTATTGCTCAAGAAACTATTTTCGGCTGGATTTTAACCGGCTCCGCTCAAATCATGTCTCAAAATTCTCCCTCCTCTTCTGTCGTGTCGTATTTTAGTGAGGTTTCACTTGACTAGCAGGTAGCTTCTTTTGGGAACTTGAGGAGGTATCGCAAAAGGTTGTGCATAGTCTTACGGACAAATTTTGTGAAGATTATTATGTTCAAACGACCGAGCGTAATCCTGATGGGCGATATGTGGTGAGTTTGCCTTTTAAGGAAAACTTTCCTCAGACAACCTGACTAGGAGATTCACGCTACATTGCGGTTCGTCACTTTCTTCGCAATGAGGTGAGGCTTACTAAAAATTTGGACTCCAAGAAGGAATATGATGGAGTCTTAAGAGAATATTTGGAGCTCGGCAACATGATTGAAGTGACAGCAAATGTAACTCTCAGGGACCTTCTCAGGGTTACTACCTTCCTCATCACGCCGTCATGAAGCTTGATAGCACGACTATAAAGGTTCGCGTGGTTTTCAATGCCTCAAGCCTTTCATCAAATGGCGTTAGCCTTAATGATGTTCTGCATGCGGGGCCAGTTTTGCAAAGTGATTTGACTTTACTAATACTGAAGTGGCGGTTCTTCCGGTATGTTTTCAATGGCGACATTGATTGATATATGTGTCGCCAAATACTGGTAAAGAAAGAGCACCAACGAAAAATGTACTCCAAGATTTTCAGCTCAACACTGTTACTTTTGGCGTCAACTGTGCTCCATTTTTAGCACTTCGAACCCTTTTACAGCTGGCTGATGATGTCGAGCCTAGTTTACCACAAGAGTCAAAAATTTTACGTAACCATATGAACGTAGATCACGCACTGGCGGGAGGTCATGACGTCAAGTCAGCAGTTCAAGCTCGAATCGAACTTGAAAAAGCTGCGGAATCAGCAAGCTTTTGTCCTGCGCAAATGGACGTCCAAATCTGATGATGTACTTCAAGGAATTCCCTGTACTTCAAGCTCATCGGTAACACGATGACTTTCTGCAGTTGGAAGATACGAGCAACGTTAAGACGTTAGGCATTCGATGGAACTCTCGGTCCGACCATTTTATTTTCATGCGCGTCCGCTAGATCAAGAGGGAAGCTTCTCTAAAAGGGAAGTGCTGTCTGCGATAGCAAAACTCTCAATAATTCACAATTGTTAAGTCTATGCTATCGAGCGCAAACGGTTGCAGACCCAAATGATGGTATCATTACCCCCAGAGCGAACAAAATTATCTCGCCCGTTCGCGTCTACTGGAGTGGATTTCACTGGGCCATACGATATTAAAAATTATACGGGACGAGCATGTCTCATAACTAAGGGCTATATATGTGTGTTTATCTGCTTCACTACGAAAGCTAATCACTTAAAAGCTACCCGTGATCAGCACTGTTACTTTTCTTGCAGTGTTTTCGAGATTTGCTTCACGCTGAGGATGTCTTGAAAAAATGTACTCGAACAACGGAACCAACTTTGTTGGTGCTTCTCGTGCGTTTAAAGAAGCTTTTAAAGCTTTTCTGAATGATTCGCAGGAAAAAGTGGTGTCTAAATTCGCACATCAACACATAACTTGGCATTTTATTGCAGCATGGGAGGTCTGTGTCAAAAGTTTTAAGCAACACATTCGAAAAGTAGCGTCGGACATGAAATACACATTTGAGGAGCTCGCAACATTGCTGTCGCGTATCGAATCATGTTTGAATTCACTTCCTTTAATTTCAATGTCGTCCGATCCAAATGATCTAGCGCCTTTAACTCCAGCGCATTTCTTAGCAGGGGGTCCTTTGCTTGCTCCGATTGAACCGGACATTGCTAAAAGTCCAATATCAATAATCAATCGTTGGCAAAAGTTAAAGGCATTGAACCAAAGGTTCTGCAAAGTGTGGAAAATTATTATTTAAAGGAACTTCACAAGCGTTATAAGTGGAAACATCCCCCCGAAGACTTGAAAATTGACGACTTGGTGGTCATAAAAGCCGACAATCTTTCGGCCACTGAGTGGCGATAAGGGAGAGTTGTGAATGTTTATACAGGCTCTGACAATCGTGTCCGAGTCGCTGACCTGCGCACTGAGCACGGTATTATTACTCGGCTTGTGGTAAAATTGATTATTTTGCCACCACCTCCGTAACTTGATGTCTTCGTCCAACAACGTCGTAGCTAGATGTCTTCGTCCGTCTTATTTGTGTGTGTGTGTTTGCGGTTCCGTGGGAATTCACCTATTTAATTTTTCTTTTTATTTTCTAGCCATAATGTTGAGTGTCGGAAAAATGCCCGCTGAAGTCGCTTTGATGACGGCACCCGTTACGTTTTTGCAAGGCGTTTGTCGCCGAGAGCGTTGCAGATTGGCTGCAGCTCGTGCTGTTGTTTAATTTTTGCTCCCGGTGCCTCTCCTCAAACCACAAGATCAACGAATGCGCCAGTGATCTTGCGGATGTTGCCGCAAGTGTGATGGGACACATCACACCAAGTTGCACCTCTGCCGGGCTAAAGACGCAGAAGAGTCATCACCGCCCAAGCCACAAGACCAAGCCAGGCCTTGTTTGCTTGAGGCTTCTCTTCAGCACGGGACGCGTACCGCGGGGAGTTTTGCTGACCGGCCTAGTTTGCCACAAGTCGCATTGAGCGTTGAGGGGGATCCGGCGCCTGAAGAAGATGAAGTGCGATTGGCTCGATGCCTTCGCAACGCTGAAGAGTTGAGTGCATTTCAACCGAAGTTGAGCGGCAATGTCACAAGAACGTCGCGTACGACGTGGCGCTTCTGTCGCATGTGGCTTCGCTCCTCCCCACGGCGGTCGTCAAGGTGATCGATCAGGATCACATGCATCGGGTTCGTTCTCTAATAGATCCGTGTGCCCAGATGTCTATCATCTCCCAGCGTCTCGTGCGCCAACTTGGGTTGTCATCAAGGATCGTTGGCTCTCAAGAAGTTTGCTCCCCAACCCTCCGAGCAAACTATGAGTCCAAGCAATCGGTGACAGCCCAAGCGAAAGTGTAACGGCATTTTACGCGAGTCACGCCCAGGCAAACTTTAGACACATCTATTAGAGCATAATTTTCGAATCTGATGCTTGCTGATCCAGATGGTGCTAGGGGGTCGGCATGGTGCTAGGGGTAGACGTCTACCCAACAATAATACAACCTGAAATTTTTCCGAGTGGTTTGGGGGGGGGTTCTGACGCACAACTCCGTCTTTGGTTGGCTGGTGTCGGGCACGGTTGCCAGTAACCCGTTATAAGCTTAAAATTATAAATAAATCTTATAACGTGTTCAAAAATAAAAATAAATTTATCTCCACTTAATAAGTCACGCATGCACCGATTTTTTTGAGATATAAATAAATCAACCCTTTTTTACTAGTATTTTAGAGTTATTCAAATTTATCTAACAGTAGTAATGCAAGGAGGCCGACATGTTAAAGCCACAACCCTAAACACAATTAGTAACAGATTGATGCTCACAAGAAAAAGTAAGAGATCAACTACATATTTACAGACTCGTTCGAGTATCAATTCTCGATAGCCATCTTTTTAAAGCTTTTACTCTTATTTGTGTGATCAACAATTATGCGTGCTATCCATCGGCATATCTTGCCTTTTTACTCAAATGCACCTATTGGAAGAGGAAAAAGTAAGTCATAAATAAAGCTAATTGTTATTAACACAAATTTTACTTACCGGTGTTATTTCTTCTTGTTTTCTGCAACTGCGAGTAATTTCTTGGGCACTTATTGCACAAGAGCTTACGCGCAAATTTAGGTCTGACCTCAAACAAAAATATTGCAGCGCATATTGCAGCGAATTACCAGCCACGGTGAAATAATCAACAGGAACAGCACCCTATCACGACCGTCATGATTTTTTTAATGATTTTTTTAAAAAATTCCAGTAGCAATATATGTGATTAAGAGGACGTGACACCTTCAAACATTTTTTTATTTTAATGTTTAAAAATGCGTTTAAGTTGAAGAAAAAATAATATATCATTTTGATAAATTAAATATATATTTTTTTGTAAAAAAATTTCGCAAAAAACATTTTTTTATTATTTTAATCACATATGTTACTACTGGAATTTTTTTAAAAAATCATTAAAAAAATCATGGCGGGAGTGATAAAACAAAAATTACACGACCGATCGTACTGAAATTTTAATATGTTATTTTCAAAAAAATCTTTTTTATAATTTTTGATGTTTTTTTAAAATAATATAATATTTCGTCGACCTCTCTTAATGTGTTAATTTGTTATTTGTTTGGGCTTAAGGTCCGGTCACTATTTTTTATTAAAACAAACTAATTTGTTTATAATAAAATGTTTTATTATGTTGTCCAATATTTCGAACTCCGCCGGAGTTCATCATCAGGGACACTGATCTGTTTTTACAAAGAATTTACAATTATACATTTTTACAACAATATTGAAAACACGAATATTTCAACTTACATATTAAAACATTAAACATAAAGTTTAACAATAAAAATATAAAACTGGTAGACATCACAGGAACATAAACGAACAGGTATAGCCTTAAAAACTAAATTGTAGCAACCCGCGCTTACGCCGCGGCCGTTTCGTTGTCTACTGGTATTTTATTTTGTCGTTTGTTTTGTTATTAGGTGTCGGTAGCTTTTAGCGCATCTTTCTGTGTCTGTTTTGAAATTGATTCTTTGTTTTGGTGGTATGTTTATTATATGCAGCATTTCTAACATGTATCGTCTTGCATAATTCGTCTCTTGTTGTAGAATTTTTACATTGTCGAAGTCTGGACAGTGGTTAAGTGTTGCACAGTGGGCCGCCAATGCTGTTTTTTGTTCTAATGGTTTCGTGCTCGATTTGTGTTCTGATTTGCGCGAAGATATTCTTGTCCGTAATTTCGTCTTTGTAGTGCCCACATAAACTTTGTTGCATGTTTCTGCGCTGTCTCCTTTGCATGTTATTTTGTATATTAGATTTGATTTGTCATTTTTGTCAATTTTACTCTTTGTATTGCTGTATAATTGTCCAAGATTATTATCTGTGCGAGGTGCTATATTGTATTTACTCTTGTCATAGCAGTTTGATCCAATAAATCTTTCCGACAGTCCAGGTATATACGTCATAGATTTATAAATCTTGGGTGGTTCTGCCGCGCGTGGCATGTTAGTTTTTTGTTGTTGTTTTTTTTTTTTTTAATTAAGTCTATCGTCGTTTTTTTGGGGAATCAATTTTTATTAAGGATCTTAATTATTTTTCCAATTTTGTCATAATGAAATTCTTTGTCGCTAATGGTCAATACTTTTCTTATAAAATTGTTCGCCGTGTTCATTATCGTTCTTTTAGGATGTTTGGAATTATAATTTATGAGACGTCCTGAGGCTGTAAGTTTATGATACCAGTCTATTTTTAATTTGTTGTTCCTTTTAATTACTAGCGTGTCTAGGTATGGTAGTTTTCCTTCTTTCTCTTCGTCCTTCGTAAATTGTATGCTTTTATGAAATTTGTTTAATACATTTAATGTCTCATCAATTTTGTCCACTTTAATAATTCCAAATAAGTCATCTACATATTTTGTCATCAATCTTGGTTTTTCGTCTAGTAGTTCAATAGAAATGTCCAAAAGCTCTTCCATGATGATGTCTGCAATAACCGGCGATAGCGATGACCCCATTGGCATTCCTCTTAATTGTCCGTAAACTTTGTCGTCATATTTGAAATGCCTGTTGTCCTTGATACAGAATTTTAAGATGTCCATAAATAGTGATTTTGTTATTTTGCTGAAGTTTTTAATTATGTCCCATATCTTTTCAATTACGCTGATTGCGAAGTCAACTGGAATGCTGGGAAATAACGCAACCACGTCAAAAGATATTATTGTTTCGTCATCATATATATGTGTGTCATTTATTCGATATTTAAATTCCACCGCGTCTTTAACATTATATTTAGAGTCTTTCGTCAAGTTTTTTAAAACGTTAGATATATATTTGCATAGTCCATATGCTAGCGAGTTTATCGATGAACAAATCGGTCTTAGTGGCATGTTGTCTTTGTGTATTTAAGGAAGTCCATATATCCTCGGTGCTGTAGAAGTTTTTGTCAATAATTATTGACAAAAACTAAAATTATAATTTATTTTTCTCGCTATTAGAAACAATATTATTTTTTATTAAGGGGGTCTTCTCATTGAGCAACTTTTTTTTCGACTTTTTTTTTTGCATTTATTTATAGCTTGGGTAGTTGTGAATATGCCCCTAAAAGGATTTTTAGAAATTCGAAATATTTTAGAAGATACAGCCTTTTTTGTGAAGCAAGGTCTTCGTCAAAATGAGCTATTTCATAGAGCTACTTCAAACTTTAAACGCGTTTATCTCGAAACCACGTTTTTCGAACTGGCGGCCATGATATCTCCAGTTCAACTGAACCGATTTTCATGAAACAAAGTGGAATCGACGCAGAATTGTCACCATTCTCGGGTGAACCTCGACCATAATTTTAAAAAATTTTTAACTATTTTTTTTACACTAAACTACAAAAAAAAAAGCCCGAAATTGAATTTTTTTTTTTGAATGGCCGCCATTTTGTCAAAAAAATCACAAAAATTAAGCTTGAGGTTCACCCGAGAACTACATCTATACTGATTATGACCCCGTTTTTTTTTTCATTTCAGACGCTCCGGAGACCCGGAATCGTGGCCGCCGTGACGACACCTTTTTTTTTCACCACCAACTTTGAAGTCTCATTACTTTTTGAACAGCCCACGTATCGAGGCAAAAAAAATTTTTTTATTTACTTTGAAACTTTTGTAATACAATAAATAAAAAAAGTTTTCAATTATTCTTTGCGTTTTCAAATAAGAATTTTTTTAAAAAGGGTCCAAAAAACGGGTTTTGAATGAGAAGACCGCCTTAATTTTTCCACAAAATCATTGTTTTTTTGTTGAAGTGTCGAAGTGGGATCTCTTTTTAATATATTATATGTTGATGTGTCTCGTAAAATTTGTCGCATTTTCATTCCATAGTCTGATTTATTTAAAGCTTTTATGTAAAAATCGCTTTGTTTCGTCCACTGTGTCAAGTATAAAACGATCGCTTTCGTTTATTTAAACGATTCGCTTTCAATAAGATTTGTTAGTTTATTTCTCGCTATTTCTTGTTCCTCTTTGTTGCTGATGGTCTGTACAACGTCCTCTCCCTCCGCGATGCACTTAAATAGTGGGAATTTTTTAATTGTTGTTGGTAACGCATGCTTTGGTCCCAATGCCAGCAGCCACTGTATATTTGTTATGTCAACATCTGTTTTGTTTACAAACCACTCCGTCTTTAAATCGATGTTTAATCTTTTTCTTTGTTCTTCTTTAAGCTTCGTTAACTATTTTATGTGTGTGTGTGTAATTTGTCTGATTAGTCTCTCCTGAAGTGTTTTTTCACTCTCCAAGAAAAGCGCCGCTTCTTCTTCGCTTAGTTTGTTCTTTATTGTGGTTGTTGTTCTATTTAGTTCTTTATTGTAATATTCTAATTCTAAGTGTTTTTGTTGTATAAGTATATTTAATATTTTTGTTTGGAATGATTGTATATGGTTAGTGAGAGCGTTTTGTATTTTTGTCGGCAGTCGATTGTTACCAGTGAAAATATTGTTTACCTTTTTGGTCGAGTCTGTTATGAAGTTTGGCATAATCCCAGCTGATCTGCATTTTATTAGAAAAGTTATTGTTGATTTTTTAAAATAGTTCCAGTAGCCATTTATGTAAATAAAAAAAAAACAAATAAATTTTTTTTGTTTAATTTTTTGACTAGAAACTATATATTTAATTTTTTAAAATGATATCTTTATTTTTATTCAACTTATAGGCATTTTAAAACAGTAGAAGACATTTTTTTGAAGGTGTTACGTCCTCTTAAAACAATAAAAAAAATATTTTCTGCATAAGTTTTTTCCCGAAAAATATATTTGTAATTTTTCAAAATTATATCTTGTTTTTAATTCAACTTATACATATTTTAAAACATTAAAAGAAAACTTTTTTTGAAGGCGTAAGGTCCCCTTAAACTTCATGGATAAAGTTTATAATTTATGTATTTTATATCAAAGCTCAAAAAAATTGGCGTCATCCACCCAGAATCACGCCCACCTCCATAGAACCCAAAATAGTGAAAATCTATTAATACATTGATACGAGCTACCCACAGTAGTTAAACCGTATCAAACTTTAAAGAAATGCATTTTGAGAAAAAATTAGAAGTTATTTCTATTTGTTGTAATATTTTAATTTTAAAGGAGGTTAAGGTTATCACATAGTCGGGCTAGACCGACTTACCAGTTTCTTTACTAATTAGCATGACTCCGTCACTGAAAGCTAAAGATCATACCTGCACTTATCGGTGGCCGCTCTTTTGGGAAGCATATCCGGAATAAACCTCTTGTCCTAGAGTAGTAATAGTATTTACTGTTTAAATTACTCAACAAAGACCCAGAAGCTGAATGTTTTACTGCAAGTGCCTAAAATACAAAGATTTCAAAAGGAATATTTATGATATGCAATTATACGCATTATTATAAATTAATAATGTAATTTTCAATGTCGAAAGCTCTAACATCACGCCGTTAGCCCGATGGCGTATGAGCAAATGAAATCCACATAGAAATTATTGTGCAAGCAAATTAGTAATTTTTTTTTATTTTTAACTTCTTAACTGTTATTATATCGCTCAAACTGTAATAATTCATTTTTTTTTAACTATTTTATAAATATTAGAAAATATAGCAAAAAAATATACGATTTGGAATATTAAATTAAAACTTCATCGATTAATTTATTATATGAGTACTAATCTGTATTATAGTGCGAACTTTTAATTTTAATAAGTTGGTAAGAAAAAAGGCATGTCCGATGTTGGTTTTGGTTCGAACCTCGATTTGTGTCCAACCAATTATTTCAATAAAAGTTAGAGCACCCATATCTGCAAAAGTGCTAAATGTCTCCTCTCCCCGCGCATTTTCTGAGAGAATAGATGTTTAAAATAAGATCTGCAAAAAAACCACCAGTGATAAAAAGCCAGTGGTAAAAAGCCAGTAAAAAGCCAGTCCCTTTTGAGTTTTGTCTCAAACGTTACTAAAAATTTTTTCCAAAAAATTCTAATAACATAATTGCTTTAAAATATCAGTATGAGGTGAAAGCAAACTATACAACTTTTCATTTAAAATTAATGAATATATAATTGATTTTATTTATTAGTGACCATGCTAAGTTTTTATTATTAAGACTTATATTGAACTTACTGGTCAAGTAGTAATAATTATTTAATTCTAATTACAAGTTTATAATAAAAACAACAACTTTTAACAGCAACAGCAACTCTATATGGAGTAAATCACAAAGCATTGACTAGATAGTCTGTTTCGTGGCTGCTAAACCAAAGTCATCTTCACGCACCGTTGCATCCGGATCAGTTACACTATATGTAGGCTTGCCATACGTCAGACTTTGTCCGGACTAGTGATTTTGCCCAGACTTGGGCCCAAGAAATTAAAAAAATGATTATAATTCGAACTATTCGGCAGAATCTGCTTTTCTGTTACACATTTTCTGTTGCCAATCATTAAAGATCTTTTATGGCACCCTGTTATCAATCTTTGAAAACAAAAATCTATAACAATTTCAGTAACTTCTGTTATGAAGCAGCTGAATGCAGTCATAAAATTAATCAGTGCACATAACAATAAATAAATTATATTGCAAGCCGAAAAAGAAAGTAAGGCCTGTAACTCATCTCGATTTTAAACAAATCATAGCTTAAAGAAATTTTAACATCCCTTAACTTGAGTTTGAATATTTACTACAATAATTCATCTCAAAAAAATCTATGTTTAACTTGGTGAGTTAAAATAAAATTTAAACGCAGAAATTCTGGGTTTAAAAAAATTTAAACTTAGATTTGGCCAAAAATTCTCAAAGAACATTGAAAATATTTATACAAAAAAGGTATACTTAAAATACATTCAAAATAATAAACTCAAATATACTAGGTCGTAGCAATCGCTTAGCAAATGCATAAGCTGGCCACATAAAGAGGTACGTTGAGAATACAAATTAGTTGGGTCGCTCGCTTTAAACAATTTTTTTTTTTGAAAGTATAAAAGAAAAGATATTATCTCTTCCGATTATCTTAAACGGAAAATTCAAATATTTTAATTTATTCCAGTTTTTTTCCATTATTATGGGCCAAAGTCACGTGTGAGGTCATTACTATATATAAAACAAGTATTGGCTCTGAAAATGCAAACAGTTTTGTTGAAGATTTTTTATAAATATCTCAAACGGTATAGAAGTTATGTCCGATAAAGTGAAATGTATGTCAGACTTGTCATTTGGCGATCGTTATTCTTTGTTGGTGAAAACTTTATTTTGTTTTTAAAATTACAAAAAAAAAAACAAAAAATAACAAAAATGCAGTTTTTGAGATACAGCCACATTAAAGTTTCTTCAAAAAGTTGGCAATTCTGGCATAAAAATTTAAAAAATATTTAATTTTTTTCTAAATCGCTTTTCTATAGCTTTCTAATGATACTTCATTTACAAAAATAAGTTAACAGATGACGGAGTTTTGATTTATTGGATAAAAAATTGGTATCTCCATAATTTTTTTGAAGAAAAAAATTGGCGATAAAAAAAAAATAACTTATATTCTTATAAGTGAAAAAGGAACCTATAGACAAAATTTCAAGTAAATCTAAGAGCATGTGATAAATTTTTGGAAAAAAACTTGCATAAGGCTTAGAATGGCCGTATATTTTTTTGCTGCAACGGATATGATAATTCAAAACGAATATACTAATAGTTAACAATTTCATAACTTCACGTTTTCACATAAAACAGATAGACTAACAGTACTTTAATTTTCCGTTAAAACGTTAAAACGAAAGTTTGAAATTTTTTAGAATTTTTTTAAGTTTTGAAAAATTATTTCACTGAAATTATCAGTTAGCATTATTTTATAGGAACAATTCAAACATTTTGGAACTGTTTTGATGTTTAACATCAAAGCTTAAGAAGTTTACTACAGTGCAGTTCAAATGTGTCTTTTACACTGAATCTAATCTAATTATCTAATATTATCTAATAAAAAATGTGTCTTCTACAGCTGTTTTAAAAAAATGTGTTTTTGATTACATCAAAAAAATCCATTTTTGGTGGTCAATAAGAAATTTAATGATACATAATTTTAAATTTTTTTTTATGTCAAAATATTGGTATAAGTAAAAAATTTAATATTTCAGCAGATGTGGGCATGCGTTCAGTGAAAAATAAAAAGTTGCAAGCAAAATACATGTTTTTTTTTAACAAAAAGGACTTTCAGGAGAATCAAAATTGCTTCGGCGATTTTTCTTCGATTTGAAAAAAAAGTATGAAGAAATAATTTTAATGAGTTTCTCTAACTTTTGAGGCCCCGACCGGTTGACAATTTTTTTATCCATGCAAGAATTATCCGGCCTAATATACGTATCATTCAAGTAAAAATATTGAATTTTTTCGTCATCCGATTTTTGGATTTAAAATATTAATTATAATTAATTTATAAATTATCGAATTCGTATTATTTTCTCTCTTAATATTTAATTCGATTTTTTCCTAAATTCAGATTACAGATTTTTTCCTATTCCGTTATCTCTTATCAATTTTCACGTGGCAAAGTTGATTTCTTACAAATCGGTTTTTGATTCTATTTTATCAATTTCAATTGCAGAATAACAATAATTTCTTTTATTCGGAAGTATCAAGTAATTTCATCCGCAGCTATTCCAAAACTGAACATTTTGGATTAATTTTATTCTCATTCTAATTTTTTATCAAAATCAATTTTTAATTAAATTTTTTATAACTATATTTTCTTGCGTCGAAAAAGCATAATATTATTGATTTGAAAATTTAAAATCTGCTTTTTTGATTCGGCCATGGTCATAACGATTATTCGCAACTTTCTTATTTCGATTTTTTTGTGTGTTTGGTTTTGCTTGGAATTGAAATCCAAATAATCTTATTTTATCTTCATCGACACTCTTCATCTGCTTCTTTCGATTTCTAAATTCTTTGCTGGATCTTCTGAGAAAATGTATCTGAGCACAATTCAGAATCAAATTCGTATAGTTTCTGGGCTTTATATAAAAGCAAGTTCTTTTTCTTCTGTTAAAACAAAAGAAAAACTGGTCGCCACAATAAGTTCATTGGAATCCTTTATACCAGACATGCATGTTAACGTTAATTGTAACGATAACCGAAATATTTTTTTGTTTCTTTGAAACGAAATCAAAAAAATAACGTTAATTCAAAAAACGAAAAATATTTATTTCGTTTCGGAGAAAACGATATAAAATTTTTTCGTTTTTGTTCTCAGTCATCCGTTGAAAATAACGTTAATTTCATAACGTTTAATAACGTTCAACAAAAAAATTTCTTTTTTTTGAATTAGAAGAAATTTTTTTTAGCATAGGAGAAAATAATAAAAAAATTTTTCGTTTTTCAACGAAAAGAAATTTGATTTGATAAATTTTTAACGTTATATAAAAAAACGAAATAATTTTGATAATTTATTTTTCTGCCTCAACGAAACGAAAAAATATTGTTGATTTCGTTGTGCATGTCTGCTTTATACGTCTATCGGACAGTTTAATTGAATCTGAGGCAGACTTCAGTAATGCAAATATTTCCCAATATTCAGCAGCCACCATGGAAGTACACAAGGATGAAATGAAAGCCATCTTGATCAATGTGAAGTTAGCATATGAAGCATGCTTAAAAGAACTAGCTTCACCTAAGGACAAGGACACAGACCGCGAGTATGACATGGAAACCATTAAAAATCTATATCATAGCTGCTACCAAAGCTATGTCCGGTGTATCTCAAGGCTCACTGAAAATATTACACAAATATCAGCTACGTCGACTTCCTCTATTAGGCCGCATGATATTCCATCCAGTTCCAACTTCCACTTACCTCCATGTGACACTGATGTATTCAGTGGGGATTATCTAATGTGGCCGTCCTTCCGTGACCTGTTCACAGCTATTTATGTGAATAATACTCGGCTAAGTCCAGTGGAGAAGCTTTTTTATTTGAACAATAAAACTCGAGGAGAAGCTCGAGATATTGTCAAAAAAATCTCCTTTCTTTCTATTCTTGTAAATAGCCAACTGAAAATTTTGTTTAATCTTCCATTCATACCCATTAATCTGGTCAATCGTTGCCAAATCTACAAAGAGACATCAACATTTGCATAACAACCCTTCAACTTAACGATATAAAATTTCATGATTGGGATTGTATATTTATTTATTTGTGTTCCACACGTTTGCCTGAAACGACTTTGGCTCTTTGGGAATAATCCATTCAAAATAAGACAGACATTCCAAAATGAGAAGCCTTAGTCAATTTCTTGACCAATCGTTTTCAAACACTCGAAACCATTTCAGATATTCAAAATTCGAATCTTCCAAAGCATTCGCCTAAAAAATCTCCTTTAAATTCATCTAATTCATATCCACCACGCTTAGTGAGCACATATCATTCGTAGGTTTCTGGTTCTTTTTGTAAGCTTTGTTCAGAAGAGCAACATCCAATTCGACAATGTGCTCGTTTTCAGGAACTAAATATTGAAGAAAGAATTAATTACATAAAAATTCAAAAACTTTGTATCAATTGCCTTGCTCGTCCGAGATTGCAAAAGTTCCCATAACTGTTATATCTGAAACAAACGACATAATACGCTTTTACACCGTGACAATTTAAGTCCAAATAACAATGTTCCACCTTTTGAAACTTCTAATAGAGATAAAAATGATACCAGTATCATTCCCAGTATAAACACGCAGCAGGCACCCGTTCAGTCAATACAGTCCGCTAATATCTCTTTGCCTGTTGATAATATTCAAACATGTTTTTCTACTAATTCCAAGGGCATTCTTTTATGTACCGCCATGGTTCATATATGCCACTTAGGTACAACTTTTTCTGCTCGAGCCCTCATCGATACTGGTTCAGAAGGAACTTTCATTTCTGAACGTTTATTTAAATTACTGAAACTTCCAACTTCTTCAATACAGGCTGAAATTTCGGGTCTTAATAATACTACTTCTGCTAGAGTTGATAAAATATGCTCTTTTATCTTAAGCTCACCAATTAACACTACAATTCAAATTGAACCTATTAATAACACTGGTTTACAAATAACGAAAAGTTGTTTGTACTTTGAATGCCATTATTCTTTTCTCATGTAAAATCGGTCGCTGATTCCGAAAAAAATTTTTTTTTTTCTGTCACTCCGTTTTCGAGATATTGCCCACTGAAGGGTTTTCAACGAAAAAAAAAAGTTGGTTCCACTTAATTGCATATATCTCCTGAACCAACAACAGTAATCAAACAAATGATATATCAAATAAAAGCTAATAAAATTTCTTACAAACAATGCCAACATCATTTTTTGGTCGAGCTGTTAGTTTTGGCGGAATTAATTCAAATATCGGGGATTTTTTTTTATTTTTCAGAAAAATTTCCAAAAAAAGACAAAATAGTTGCAAATTTCGTTAGGCTCACGACTGAGAGTGCAACCGTCGAAATCGTCACAGCAAAACGTCTGATTTCGACACTTATGGCTATAAGAAAGAGAGCCTACCGGTTTTTTATGCCATGTGAATACTTATTTTGTGTTTTTTTGACAGTTTCGGCGGTCGCGCTCTGAGTCGTGGACCTACCTACCTTTATTGTACCTGCAGCACTTTCGAGATGCATAAAAGCAAAAACATTCATGCATTATACTAAAAAACGTGGCAAACAGAGGGACGCACAATTTGTAACGAAAGGAAAAAATAAGATATACTTCAAAATAAAATGAGTAAAAGACTGCGAGAATTCCAGTGTAAAAACTACCCAGATATTTTCTGCTACGTGTGCGGTGAATTAACTTTCGAAAAGAAACGAGTCAATTTTACGAATTTACTCCAAATGCCATATCTACATTATTTTGGTATTGCGGCTGAGAACATTGGTGAATCATGGACGCCAAGTATTTTGTGTCAATCGTGCAAATTAATATTGTCTGAATGGAGCTCGGGTAAAAAACGATACATGAAATTCGATGTTCCGATGATCTGGAGACAACCGTTTTGCCACCTAAACGATTGCTATTTTTGTCTGGCTAAAGTGACTGGTGTTGGAAAACACAAACGAGTGATATACGCCACTGTCCCGACTGTTTCGTTGCCAGTATCTCATTCTGACGATGTTCCATATCCTACTTGTCCCGATTCAACACGCGAAAACAATCGAAAATCCGTAGATTCAGTGGAGTCGGAAGGAACCACAGGTGGTAGTACTATTACAACTGAAAGCACAACTCACCTTTTATCGCAAGCGCAGTTGAATGATTGGATAAGAGATTTGGAACTGTCAAAGGAAAAATCGGAATTGCATGGTTCTCGTATGCAACAATTCAACTTTTTGAGACCCGATGTTAAGGTGACATACTACAGAAATCGTGAAAAACAGTTTGCTATACACTTTACTAAGAATGACAATATCTGCTATTGCGCAGACATTCCTGGCTTATTTAATACCTTCGGTCAGCCGTACAATTCAAAAGAGTGGCGTTTGTTTATTGATGGCAGCAAAGTGAGCTTGAAGGCGGTATTACTTCATATAGGAAACAAAAAGCCATCGATTCCGATCGCACATGCAGTCAACACAAAGGAAACGTACGAAACAATGGCGAAGCTATTGACATGTATTAAATATGAACAACACGACTGGAAAATATGTTCTGATCTCAAAGTCGTTGGTATGCTTTGTGGTTTACAGAGTGGCTACACAAAGTACTGCTGTTTTCTCTGCAAGTGGGATAGTTGAGCACGTGAACACCACTATTACAATAAGGACTGGCCAGAAGGAATTGAGTCGAAAGTTGGAGAGAGCAACGTCAAAAACGTTCCACTCGTCAAAAAGGAAAACATAATTCTCCCACCGTTGCACATCAAACTTGGACTTATGAAAAACACTGTCAAGGCGTTAGACAAAGAAAGCGAAGAATCTCGGTGACGAGAGCGACGAACATGGGGAAAGATTCCACCAACAGATGAAAGTAATTGAGAATCGGTACCAAGGATTTTGGGACAATGGAATGATGGGCGACGAATAATGTAAATTATTTAAAGAACAATAAAAATTAAGAATATATGATTTTATAACAACAACCTTTAATTCTCATTTTTTTTTTTATGGCAATAAAATAAGTCCAAATGCATAAATTGATAATCACACCATTTGGGTTCTTTCGTTCCATTGAACACAACTTTTTCATTTCTCAATAGATTTTCTTCAACAATAGCTTATTTTTTTTGGAAAAATAAAGACTCTTAGTAAAAAATATCAAAAGTAACAAAATATTTTGATTTCTTAACGAAATTTGCAACTATTTTGTCTTTTTTTGGAAATTTTTGTGAAAAATAAAAAAAATCCCCGAAATTTGAAATTATTCCGCCAAAACTAACAGCTCGACCAAAAAATGATGTTTGCATTGTTTGTAAGAAATTTTATTAGCTTTTATTTGATATATCATTTGTTTTATTACTGTTGTTGGTTCTGGAGATATATGCAATTAAGTGGAACCAACTTTTTTTTTTCGTTGAAAACCCTACAGTGGGCAATATCTCGAAAACGGAGTGACAGAAAAAAAAAAATTTTTTTTTCGGAATTAGCGACCGATTTTACATGAGAAAAGAATAGTGGCATTCAAAGTACATTTTGGCTGTAAACCAGTGTAATCTTTCTGAATTACAGCTTGCAGACCCACAGTTTTTTAAGATTTCTCAGGTTGATCTGCTGATTGGCGGTGATCTTCTTCCATGTATCCTATTAGATGGGATAAAACATAACTCTTGTGGTTCCTGATTAAGTCAAGAAACCATATTTGGTTAGATATTGACTGGGCCTGTACCCAACAAATCTATTTCTTCATTCTCAACATGTGTTTCATACTTCAATGAAGTGTCACTAGAAAACGATGAAAACGAATTTCTTGATTTTGGGAGGTGAAGGATCTCCCACAAAAACAATAACTCAACCAAGCTGACCATTTTTGTGAAGAATTGTATGTTCGAACAACGAAAAGAAACAGCGATGGTCGTTATATTGTTCAATTACCATTCAAAGAAGGGTACCCAGTAACCCTAAAGTTAGGTCATTCGAGATCAATTGCTCGTGGGCAATTTTTACGAAATGAAGCTAGATTGCTAAAAAATCCTGTCTTTAAAATGCAATATGACAACGTCGTAGACGAATATCTTGACCTTGGACACATGCATGCAGTTCTGAAACAGAAAAATGAGCATGTTC
The DNA here is from genome assembly GCA_958299015.1 of Tetanocera ferruginea. Classification (NCBI taxonomy): domain Eukaryota; kingdom Metazoa; phylum Arthropoda; class Insecta; order Diptera; family Sciomyzidae; genus Tetanocera; species Tetanocera ferruginea. Next base: position 91,907,727 of record OY282643.1, read on the forward strand.
AACCTCACTACTATTTGCCTCATCATGCTGTCATCAAACCTGACAGCTCTACCACGAAAGTACGAGTTGTATTCAACGCTTCCAGTCCGTCATCTAATGGTAAAACCCTTAACAATGTTTTATACACCGGGCCTGTACTTCAAGCCGACCTTAATGTATTATTACTTAAATGGCGTTTTTATAAATACGTTTTTAACAGCGATCTACAGAAAATGTATCGCCAAATCCTAGTTGACCCTAGCCATTGTCCTTTTCAACGCATTCTTTTTCGAGAATCTCCCACAAAATCAGTTTGTGATTTTGAACTTAAAACCGTAACATTCGGAGTTAACTGTGCCCCATTTTTAGCCATCCGTACACTTCATCAACTAGCTAACGATGTTGAAAACACATATCCACTTGCAAGCAAGATTCTTCGAAATAACATGTTGATGATGTGCTCGCTGGAGCTCATGACATCCATTCCGCTTTGAGTTCGCCTAATGAACTCATTTCTGCTCTGGCTTCAGCTGGATTTTCTCTAAGAAAGTGGAAATCCAATTCAAAGTTAGTACTTGAAGGAATTCCCTTAGAACACCTTCTCAATTTAGATTTTCTGCGTTTTGAAGAATGCAGCACCGCAAAAACACTCGGCATCCGATGGAATGCAAGCTAATACTATGTTCACACTGGAAGCTATATGCGCATTTAAAGCTTAATTCGCATTTTTTTCATTAATGCTTCTCTAAATGCGCATTTACCCATAGAAAATTCTGTCAAGTTAATTAACTTAAATGCTACTTCTAATGAGCATTTAGGAGTTTGCGACCCTGATTCGATATTCGAAAAACTGCTACTAGCTACTTTTTGCTCATCTCTGACTTGAACTCGTTTCATTAGTTGTCAATTTTGTTTACTGTCAGATTTTGTTTGCTTAGGCTGTGTGCCAATCGGAAACTTTTGACTCGGTTTGATACTCAGGGCAGGGGCGCAACCAGGAATTTTTTTTGGGGGGGTCTTATCAAATGTAGAACTTATATATAAAAACAATTTTACGTAACTACAGCGGCTGAGTTGTAGCGGTTAGTGCGTTAAATTTTTGCACTAATGGTTCCTTGTTCAAACTTCAGTCATGACCAGCACCATATTTTTTTTTTTATTAAAATTAAAACGGTCACTGTCAGGACATTCTACCCGTACAGAAGGTGAACAGCAGTGGTAGCGATCGTTTTAAAATAAACTGGCTTCAACGTTGTTTAGGATCTGTTCGGCTAAAATATTTTGCAAGCACCAGTTGTAGGCCGTTTAATTGATTTTTTTCTTATTTGACAGTTGTACGAAGGTTATAAGGCTTGAGCTAAAATAAGGTCAGAAAAAATTCAATATTTTGAATTCAATATATTTCAATATATTCAATATATTTTCTCGCACAAAAAATTCTCATTTATAGACAAAAAATTAAGGAAAATTAAAAATGTTTACTAAATTTTGATAAAAAATTCATTGTGCGAAGTATTTTCTTCAATAAAATTAAATCTTTTTTCAAAAATAAAAAAGGATTATTCTCTAAAAACGATATATTTTTATATATTTCCCTTTTTCATGGAAGCTTTTTACAATTTTTAAGGGATTTTTTTAGTACCACATTTAGAGAAAAGCATTCTCTGGAGCAAACTCTATAACATACATATTTCTCTAAATATTATGTCTTTTTACTTATTCCGAGAAACTTTTTACTGAGTGCAGTGAAAATTTTTCATCCATACATCACTTCGTTGTACAAATACCCAATTGGCTGGCACTAGCTTTAAAATTCGTCTTTTTGTGAGCACTAATTATGCTCAATTCCGAAAGTAAAAACCGCTAAATTTCTGACACCTTGGGATGAAAAACAGAGAGTCTGAATTTGAAAAAATTGTTTGGTATTACTTGTCCATTGCGCAAATGCTGACGAAATCGAAATAATATATTTTTAACGATAGGTCTTTCGTACACTTTTCCAAAATCGGTTAATATTTGCGCTATTTTGAGGGATTTTCATGAAACTGATTTTGAAAATCCAATGGAAGATTATGAATAATTCGTATGACTATATTATGTCACTGGATGGGCGAACAGAAGAAAAACTAAACCAAAATATTTTTAACTAATAAGCCATAATGAATTAATATCGGATAATATTTAAAAATTTAGAAAAATTTTATGAAACGGATTTTGGAAACAACGATGGAAAACAAGAAATTGTAAATTTTTTCTTCACTTTCGGAAGTCAATCGGAATTAATTTTAAAATGAATCACATGACTTCACTATAAACTTACTTCTGTAGAGTTTGTCTTACGATGTTTAAAAAATGACTTTAAAAAAGGACGAAAAATAACAATTTTACGGGAAATTTCTTTGATTTTTTCAGTGGCGAGTGACTCAACCGATTTTCCTCAAATTTAGGCTTTTTTTACTATGTCTTACTTTTGAATTAATTTGTTTCCAAATATTTCAAGTTTCCTCCATGCTAGAAGTTGAAAAGATAACTCGAATCGAAGTATTGCCAACAACCCTTCAAGTGGTCAGAATCAGAATATAACAAAAATTAAACATGTGTGGTAAGCCGAATCGAAATTGAAATGTGACTAGACAATGACTTAAAAGTTAGAGGGACTCTTAAAAACAATTTCTGTATAATTTTGTTTGGATCGCAGAAATCCCCATGGAGCGGTTTTGGTTCTTCTGAACGTCTTTTCTGCAGAAAACGGATTTTTTTGCATAAACTCTTTTCTTCAGAATGCATACCCAAGATTAGCAAAAAACTAAAGATTTTCATGGTACACTAAAAACATTTTGGAAATTTTTGTGTTTACAAACTCTATTGAGACCCCAAAAAATCCATATTTTGTCATTTTCGAAAAGAGTTTGTTTTGATTAAACAACACCATACGATACACCAAAAGAAAGAAGAGCTCAGTACTTTTTCAATAATCTGAAATGCATTTAGATATCAAGAAAAATTAATTTTTTATAGGTGTTTAAAACAAATATTTTCTAGTTTTTAAGAATACTTCTTACTTTTGAGTCGGAGTCCGGCTCACTTTTTTTTCTCCATACAAAATCGATCCGGCTTAATGTGCAGTCTGAAGGAATAAAATATGACTAATTTAGCAGATTATGCATCAAGATCAAGATTTCATGTGACTCACTTTGATTGAATACTATTTTGCTTGGTACTACAATAATTTTTGGGGGGGGTTTAAGCCCCGAAACCCCCCTTTGGTTGCGCTTATGACTCAGGGTATAGTATAAATTTTGACAAGAGGGAAGAGAATTTTTGACACAAGCGAAAATTAAAAAAAAGCATGTCTTAGTTGCATTGAAGTTTGGAAAAATTAAGAGGAGGGTTGTGTAAAATATATTAGCTACATTATTTTGATTTTTTTTTCTGAAAAAATAGTATTGCTTGATGATTTTTTTGGATGCTGTTAATATTCAGAATATATTAATTTTTCATTAAAGCAATGTGTGGGCGGTGGTGTAGTGCTCAAAATGTAATGTATATAAGGATTTATAAATGTAATTATAGAGTATAAATATACAGTATTTTGGATTTTGAAAATTTTACCTTCAGGTAAATTGCACACAAATGGGGAAATAAAATAAGAGCCACACATTATTAAACAAAGAGCCGCACATGCCTATTGATGGTTTACAGTATTTTTCCAGCAGGTCTTTTCTCCAATATAATTTTTTTTTAAATTAGTCCTTTTTTGTTATTCGGTTTAAGCAATTCTGTCCAAAAATAAATGACAGCCGTCCATATTTTCCCAATGGTATATTGATAACGAAGATTGTATAAGAAATAATAAAGTTATTTGAAGTTTTGTGAAAATAATCTAAAAAAATATATGAAAACATTATTATCATTAATGCAATTGCAAATATTTTCAAATTTTTGATGCAGATTGAACGAACTTTTTCAGGCCTATAACTTGAGACAGTTTATTTGCTTACAACTATTTCACTTGTTAATACATACATATACGGAAAACATAATTTTTTGGGGTTTTTGCAAAATGGTTTAGCTTACTGACGGATTTCGGTATAGCCAAAATATTTTGTGAGTCACCGTAAAATACATCAAGGATAATTTTAGAATGGGTACAACTGGAACTTTTTTTTCAAAGCACGTGTTCAAATTTTGTATGGTTTACTAAAAATTTGCAACTTCGGGTGTTGCAAGGTCAAGACTAACAATAAGTGAGATTTTTTGGTGTGCGTGTTAAGTTTTAAGGTTTTTAGGTTCGGTGGACAAAATTTTAGCACTGCTACTGATTTTTTTTTCATTAGTATATTTTATAAATGGAATAAAATGATATCAAAAACATGTTGAATGAAAATAATTATGAATAAATCGATGGTTAAGTACACTAAACTGATAAGTGAAAAATTTTACATGTGCAGAAACGTCGATTTTGTTTTTACATTTCAGTACAAAATACTAATTTGAACTACATATGTACTGAACAGCATTCATTGGTTATGCATTTTCAACAAATTAACACAATATAGATATTACATAGATATTACATTTTCAACAAATTAACACAATATAGATATTACATTGACAAATATTTGGTCTATTTTTGTCAAAAGACCAAATGGTTTTTTGTTTAATTTTTATACATGTTTACACAACTATTGCTTTAACAATCTTATTTTACCCAAAGCAACAGTATTTATTAAACATATATAATTTTGAATAAAAAAGTATTAGAAAACACAGCAGTTAACTTTTCATGCTTCATTTGGCACAGTAAAAATGACAATTCAATTTCAATAGACAGAAATTTTGTTCAACTTAGAATTTTCCTTCCTACCATGAGTGAAAAGTTTCCGATTGGCACACAGCCTTAAAAGTGTTCGGCATGTTCGAATACTTGTCAATGCATGTTCGAATACTTGTCAATTTAAATTCGCATTTTACGCTTCTCCCTAGTGTGAACACTTGACATTTGGTTGAATTTTCGAACTTCTAAATGCGCATTTAGAAATCAGTGTGAACGTACTATTAGACTCTTTTTTATTTTCAGTTCAATTGCTGCCTTTAAAAAGCACATTCACAAAACGTGAAGTGCTTCTCAAATTGCAAAGCTTTTTGATCCTTCTGGCTGGCTTGCACCTTGTATCGTATAGGCCAAAATATTAATGCAAGATATATGGCTAGAGAAAATAGATTGGGATGACAATTTACCATCCAACTGCCTTAAGAAATGGCAAACATTTATATCCAATTATCCACATATTAACGAAATACGTATTCCGCGATGAATAAGTTATTCTCCTGAATATAATATACAATTCCACGCATTTTCTGATGCCTCTGAGAAGGCTTATGCTGCGACTCTTTATGTGAGAGTTGATCATCAAAATTCAGTTTCCATCCACTTACTTGCGGCAAAAACAATAGTTGTGCCAATAAAAACTATCTCCATTCCACGACTTGAACTGTGTTGTGCAGTTTTATTAGCAGATATGATTGACGCTTTATTACCACGTCTTGACGTTAATATTCCTGAAACATTTTTCTGGACTGATTCCACTATAGTCTTGGCTTGGTTACGAAAGCCACCATGCCAGTGGTCCACATTTGTTGCCAATCGTGTAGCTAAAATCGTGCAAAGTGTTGGACAGTGTAATTGGTTTCATGTGGATACGCAAAGTAATCCAGCAGATTTGGATAGTCGCGGTCTTTCACCACAAAAAATTATTCAAAACACTTTATGGTGGAACGAGCCAGAATGGCTTAAACTTCCCCAATCCAAGTGGCCAAGTTCGCACGAAAATTCTGATTTTGATACTTCCTTAGAAAGGAAACCCTTAAAATCATTCTTCACATATTTCGAACATTACGAAGATATATTAGAAAGATTTTCTAAATTCCCAAAAGCAATTCGAGTTATCGCTTATATATATCGTTTCTTTCACCGTATTCATCCCAAACATCGGTTAGAACATTTTTATGAATCTAATCTCATAACGGCTTCTGAAGTAAGCAATATAAAGACTCACATTATGATTCTGTGCCAAAAGTTTGCATAACCTTCAGAGTATCGAAATCTTTCTTTTTAACAACCCATTGCATCTTCTAGTGCCATACTGAACCTCAATCCATTCATGGATGGTAAGGGTCTCCTTAGAGTTTGCGGTCGTTTATCAAATTCACCTTCTACGATGAGCGTCACCCAATTATCCTACCATATAATTGTCAATTCACTCGTCTTTTGGTAAATTTTACGCACAAGATTTCCCTCCATGGAGGTAATCAGTTGATGCTCCGACTAATTTGACTACAACTTTGGATACCGAAAGTAAAGAACTTAATAAATGCTAGTATAAACAAATGCAAAGCTTGTGTTGTCTTCAAACAAAGGCTGCAAACGCAACTAATGGGTAGCTTGCCGCTGGAACGTACAGTCCTCACTAGGCCATTTGCACATACTGGTATTGACTTTGCAGGACCATTCGATATAAAAAACTACACTGGAAGAGCATGCCTTATTACTAAAGGATATGTGTGCGTCTTTGTATGTTTTGCTATCAAAGCCATACATCTTGAAGCAACTTTCAATCTTTCTACCGATGCGTTTTTAGGCGCTTTTCACAGGTTTGTCTCCAGACGTGGATGTCCTATTCATATTTATTCCGACAAAGGAACGACATTCGTCGGAGCCTCAGAAAGACTAACACATGATTTCCTTCAAGCATCACGCTCAGCTCTTATATCTAGTCAGAGTTTTCAACAAATTTCATGTCATTTCATACCCCCTGGCGCTCCACACATGGGTGGACTCTGGGAAGCTGGCGTGAAAAGCTTCAAAATGCACTTTTTCAAAGTAGCAGGCTCCTTTAAATATACTTTTGAAGAACTTGCAACTCTTCTCTCCAGAATTGAAGCTTGTCTTAATTCACGACCAATATCTCCAATGTCCGAGAACCCTGAAGATATTTCCGCTCTAACGCCAGGTCATTTTTTAATTGGTGGACTAATTTTATCACTAATAGATAAAAACATCGCAGAACAATCAATATAGATTAATAGGAGGCAAAGACTCAAGGCTTCGTTGGAAAAACGAATATTTGAAAGAACTCCACAAGCGTAACAAATGGAAATCCCCTTCAGAAAACATAAAAGAAAATACAATGGTCATAGTAAGAGAAGATAATCTACCACCAAATGAATGGCGCTTAGGTGGAGAACAAAGGTATATTCCGGTCCAGATAATAATGTCCGAGTTGTCGATATTGTTACCGATCGTAGTTTAATCAAAAGACCAATAGTAAAACTTGTTGTGCTTCCAGCTTAACATTTCTTTTTTCTCTTATTTTTTTTTTCTTCTTATTAAATCCTAACACTTCGCAAACTCATCTCACAGAACATAATGACCAACTACATGAAAAAATCTACAAAAATCCGGAGCAACCGAAGACCGAGGAATCCAAGCAATCTCAAGTCCAAGTCATTCCAGTGCAAAATTTGTCCACGTCATCATGCGCTTCGATTTTGTAAAAAATTTTTAACAATTACTACCGAACAGCGAATGCGTGTAATCCTTCTACACAAATATTGGGCAAACTGTTTAGCTCATAAACACTCCGGAGATTCATGCTTAAGTGGATCTAAATGTCACTATTGTCAGGAGGATCATCATACGCTTCTTCATCTTCACGAGCGACTTCGAACCAAATCTTCCAGATCAATCGGAGAACTGTCTAAAATTCCACCAACATTGTCATCTATTCTGACGCAACATTCTGTTAGCCTTTTTCCAACTGCTTACATAAAAATTGATGACAACATTGAACTTCATTATGTTCGCGGTCTGTTGGATACTTGTGCAGCGCAGAGTTGAATTTCTTCATCATTAGTGAAGAAATTGAAGCTGCCGACAACTTCAATTGGAAGCGAAAAAGTGTGCTCTATAGCTATCGGAGCTCGTTTTGATATGGCAGTGAAAATAGATGCGATCCTACGTGTTGATAATCGCATAACTATGAAGACGCCCACAAAATCGATAGATGACAAAATAAAAGAACATTCTTCAAATTTGCTGCTTGTGGACTCCAAATTTTATAAGTCTGCGCCAATACTCATAGTTTTAGGTGCTGACCTCTATCCGAAAATAATTGAATCCAGTGTCATACCTAGCACTGGTGGCCTTCTTCTGGCTCAAAATTCCGTGTTTGGATGGGTGCTTTCCGTTTAAAAGTTTATATATGGGTTCATTCTTTACCTACATTTAAAACGCACGCACGCATGTACTATTATATTGAAAAGTTTGAATATATGCAAATACACAATTTATAATATATAATACATTTTATATATTTTAACTATCATCTAATTCATATTATTTTATACATTGTCAATATTCCAATTTGAAGTACACTTTTAGCACTTAGTTATCTTCTATCATGCATTTATAAAGCTAAATTATGTAAGAAATGTATACATATGTATCTATATCCTTTCAATTTTATTGCAGCCGTACTGCAAGGCGGGCGGCATGTTTATGTGAAGATGTTTACTCATCTGCATAAACAGTCTAATTATTCTTGAATTGTAAGAGGGCGCTTTCGCTTCTCACCACACTTTTTCTTTTTTTCTTTATTTCCGTAAATTGTAAGTTCGAAATCTTAAATCCAAAAAAAAGTGACAGGTTCCTGCCTGTAACTGAGCGATTTCTCGTTCACTTTTATGGCACCCACCTCCTTGGTAAGAACAATTCCATTGTTAATAAAAATTAATATTTTAGAAAAAACCTAATCCGCCTTTTTTTCATTTCACGCTAACCAAATCAAACGTTTTATTGATTTGGAGCTACGTTTTTGCAGATTCAACTATTTCACCATTTCCACTGGCAATCAAATAAATTTCCCACATTTTCACATTCCGTATTTTTGGAATGGATTTCTTCCTATTTATCGACAATTAGTTGTTAGAGTGGATAACCAGTATTCAAACCCAATTGTTGTTAATTCAGGCGTGCCTCAAGGTAGTCACTAAGGTCCCCTGCTTTTTAACTTGTTTATAAATGATACCCCACAAATTTTTAAGTTCAGCGAATGCTTGTTATATGCGGACGACTTACAAATCTTTATTAAAGTTGGGCATATTTCTGACTGCTTCAATTTACAGGAAGACATAAGATCATTTCTCTTGTGGTGCAATAAGAATGGAATGAATTTAAATTATTCTAAATGCAAAGCTCTGACTTACTCCCATAAGAACTATCCAATTTTATATAATTACACTGGTTTACAGCCAATATGTACTTTGAATGCCACTATCCTTTTCTCATGTAAAATCGGTCGCTAATTCCGAAAAAAAATTTTTTTTTTTTCTGTCACTCAGTTTTCGAGATATTGCCCACTGTAGGGTTTTCAACGAAAAAAAAAGTTGGTTCCACTTAATTGCATATATCTCCAGAACCAACAAAGTTATCAAACAAATGATATATCAAATAAAAGCTAATAAAATTTCTTACAAACAATACCGACATCATTTTTTGGTCGAGTTGTTAGTTTTGGCGGAATAAATTCAAATTTCGGGGATTTTTTTTATTTTGCAGAAAAATTTCCAAAAAAACACAAAATAGTTGCAAATTTCGTTAAGAAATCAAAATATTTTATTACTTTTGATATTTTTTACTAAAAGCCCTTATGTTTTCAAAAAAATAAGCTATTGTTGAAGAAAATCTATTGAGAAATGAAAAAGTTGTGTTTAATGGAACGAAATCACCCAAATTGTGTGATTATCAATTTATGCATTTGGACTTATTTTATTGCCATACAAAAAAAATGAGAACTAAAGGTTTTTGTAATAAAATAATATATTCTTCCTTTTTATTGTTCTTTTAATAATTTACATTATTTTTACATTATTTAAATTGTATATAATTATTATTAATAATTTTTATTGTTGCATTAAATCATTTATATTGTTATTTACATTGTAAATAATTTTTATTTATCATTCAGAAATTCAAAATGATTAGAATTCTTGTTTTGTCGTTAATTTAATTCGGGATCGGTTTCTCTGATGAGAAACCAACAATAGTCGCCCATCATTCCTTCGTCCCAAAATCCTTGGTACCGATTCTCAATTGCTTTCATCTGTTGGTGGAATCTTCTCGTATATAACAATTCAACATTTTGAGACCCAATGTTAAGGTGACATACTTCAGAAATCGTGAAAAACCGTTTGCTATACACTTTACTAAGAATGACAATATCTGCTATTGCGTAGTCATTCCTGGCTTATTCAATACCTTCCGTCAGCCGTACATTCCCAAAGAGTGGCGTTTGTTTATTGATAGCAGTATTAAATATGAATAACACGACTGGAAAATATGTTCTGATATCAAAGTCGTTGGTACACCACGTCGTTGGTAAACCACTATTACAAAAAGGACTGGGCAGAAAGAATTGAGTCGAAAGTTGGAGAGAGCAACGTCAAAAACGTTCCACTCGTCAAAAAGAAAACATAATTCTCCCACCGCTGCACATCAAACTTGGACTTATGAAAAACTTTGTCAAGGCGTTAGACAAAGAAAGCGAAGCATTCACATATTTAAAAACGATTTTTCCAAATCTTTCTGATGCCAAGATAAAAGAAGGTGTCTTCGTTGGATCGCAAATTAAAAGGTGTTAAGCGATCTTCAATTCGCAGAACTATTGTCATCAGTTGAGGCAGCGGCGTGGGATTCTTTTAGGACAACTGTTTCTAGCTTCCTCGGGAACAATTAAAGTGAATCTTACGAGAAAATAGTTAACGAGTTGCTCAAGAACTATAAAAAAATGGGCGTAAATATGTCTCTGAAAATTCACTTTCTGCACTCCCATTTGAATTTTTTTCCGAAGAATCTCGGTGACGAGAGCGACGAGCATGGGGAAAGATTCCACCAACAGATGAAAGCAATTGAGAATCGGTACCAAGGATTTTGGGACGAAGGAATGATGGGCGACTATTGTTGGTTTCTCATCAGAGAAACCGATCCCGAATTAAATAAACGACAAAACAAGAATTCTAATCATTTTGAATTTCTGAATGATAAAAATTATTTACAATGTAAATAACAATATAAATGATTTAATGCAACAATAAAAATTATTAATAATAATTATATACAATTTAAATAATGTAATAATAATGTAAATTTTTAAAAGAACAATAAAAATGAAGAATATATTATTTTATTACAACAACCTTTAGTTCTCATTTTTTTTTATGGCAATAAAATAAGTCCAAATGCATAAATTGATAATCACACAATTTGGGTGATTTCGTTCCATTAAACACAACTTTTTCATTTCTCAATAGATTTTCTTCAACAATAGCTTATTTTTTTTGGAAAAAAAAGGGCTTTTAGTAAAAAATATCAAGAGTAATAAAATATTTTGATTTCTTAACGAAATTTGCAACTATTTTGTCTTTTTTTGGAAATTTTTCTGCAAAATAAAAAAATCCCCGAAATTTGAATTTATTCCGCCAAAACTAAGAATTTGACCAAAAAATGGTGTCTGCATTGTTTGTAAGAAATTTTATTAGCTTTTATTTGATATATCATTTGTTTGATTACTGTTGTTGGTTCTGGAGATATATGCAATTAAGTGGAACCAACTTTTTTTTTTTCGTTGAAAACCCTACAGTGGGCAATATCTCGAAAACGGAGTGACAGAAAAAAAAAAATTTTTTTTCGGAATTAGCGACCGATTTTACATGAGAAAAGGATAGTGGCATTCAAAGTACAAACAACTTTTCGTTATTTGTAAACCAGTGTTATTCTTATGGAAACAATAACGTTTTCTTGATAGACAAAATTGTAAAAGATTTAGGTTTATATTTTGATACCTTGTGAGTTCATGGTTTCTAAAGCCTGTTCTCAACTTGGATTTCTAAAACGAAATTCGAAAGAATTTTTAGATCCTTTGAAGGCAAAAACAATTTATGTAAGTTTAGTAAGATCTCAACTTGAATACTCAAGTATTGTGTGGGACTAGGGTTGCCAGGTGGTCGGGATTCGTCGAGATTGTCCCGTTATTGAATGGCTTGTCCCGTGTCCCGTTATCGGACAATTTGTCACGGAATTTTGAAAAAATTAATGATTCAAAAGCAATTGTATAGTTCGCTCCCATTTCATTACACAATTCGCCACAATTTACAAACAAACTCTTTAAATTGCTTTTAAGTTTGACTAATGTAAAAGCGATCTTTGAAGTTGTCAAACATATCTTATGGCTACAGCTTTGCATTTTTCACGGCGTTACTTATTTCATCGGCTACGTCTTCTTAAAAATGTTTGACATTTGCTGGAAATTAGCTGCTTTAGCTTTATAGTTGTATGCAAGTTAAAATAAAATTAAAACAGCTCTCAAGCATGTAAGAATAAACTTTAATCAGTCTTGTTATATATCAACTAATTTATTACTTTAATAACTCCTAGATGTGTGATTTTCTATGGAAGCACTTGAGGATAAAGATGAAGGAAGTTCTCAAGAAGTCTTTACGGCAGGTGCCAATAAAAAGCGAATGACTGCATTTTCATTAATGTGGATGAAGCGCCCTGATGTTGTAGACTGGCTGAAGAGAAAAGACGATTTCACCGGAATATGCAAGATATGTGGAGTAGAGCTACAGGTTAAGTACGAAGGAGTTCGAGTTCTAGAAAGGCATATGAGCACGAAAAGACACCAAAAAATTAAATCGTCTCAAAAAATTTCGGCAAGTCTAGACAATTTTGTTATTCAAAAGAACACTTCTGAGGAGTTGAATATAGCAAAGGCTGAGTTGTTATATGTTTTTCATAACGTTCTAGAAAGGCATATGAGCACGAAAAGACACCAAAAAATTAAATCGTCTCAAAAAATTTCGGCAAGTCTAGACAATTTTGTTATTCAAAAGAACACTTCTGAGGAGTTGAATATAGCAAAGGCTGAGTTTTTATATGTTTTTCATAACGTAGCACATGGTCTTAGCTACAGTAGTTTTGATTGCAAAATGAAACTTGCTCCAGTTGCTTACAGTGACAGCAAAATTGCCAATAAAGTCGCTTGTGGGCGCACTAAGGCTGCAGCAATTACTCGATATGTTTTATCACCGTATGCTAAACAAAAAGTCGTGACTGGTGTACAAAATGCTTGCTATTTTTCTGTTAGTATTGATGGTACTAGTGTGGGAAATATGAAGCTATACGCATATACAGTTCAGTATTTTGACTCAGAGGTTGGAATTTGTAGAAAGCTTCTGGATTTTTACGAAAATCCTCTAGGAGCTTCTAAAGATATTTTCGCAAGCATAAAACAAATAACAGAAGACAACAATTTGCTTATGCAGAATATTAGTGCCTTTAGCGCCGACAATGCATCGGTAAACTATGGCGAACGCAACTCGATTTTTCAAAAACTGCAAAATATTAACAATCAAATTCGAAAAGCAAACTGTAACTGCCATGTTATAAACAACTGTCTCAAGCATGCACTTAATTTTTTATCCGTAGATATTGAAAACATTGTCATCAAAACTTATAATGAATTCAGCTCTTCTGCGTTACAAAATGAAAAATTGAAAGACTTTTGAATTTGCGAGCTTGCAGTACAAAAAACTGCTTCGTCATGTACCAACTCGGTGGCTTTCCCTTCTTCCAGCTTTAGATAGGTTGGTTCTAAGCTGGCCTGCCGTAAAGAGATATTTTCTACAAAAAGGTGAAGCATTTTGTAGGCATAAGTTATGGGCATTTGTTTCAAATGGTTTGAATCAATCAGAGTTATCAAATGAAGATGATGAAAGCATGCATGAAGGCATTTCAGAAGCTTACTTATTTTTCTTAAGCAATGTTTTGCCAGATTTTCATTATTCTGTCTTAGCACTGGAAAGTGATGCCTGCACAATTGTAGAATAAGACACTATCATGAAAAAACTATTAAACAGTCTTAAAAGTCGGCTTCAAGACACATTTTTTGGACATAAAGCACAAGCCATTCTAACAATGAGCCATGTTTCCCACAATGAAAAAAAAAATTTAAAAAAGAAGCTAAACAGTTTTTACGAAAAGCCATTGAATATTTAGAAAATCGGTATGACTTCAACGATAATTCTTTTTATAAAAAATTTCTATTATAAATATTAAAACAAAACTATTTTCATGGGAACAACTGCAAGATCTTTCAAATATTTTGAATTTATCAAACGTTAATTTTGACGAATTGTATTCAGATTTTTGCGCATTACGAAGCGTATATGAATATTTGTCGAAAGAGGAACATGTTTCGAAAGTTTGGTTTGATTTCTTTTTTAAATTGAAGAACCAAGAACTCAAAGAATTAAAAAAAATAATAAATTTTGTTTTCTCCATTCCAATTAGCAACGCATATTGTGAAAAACTTTCAGTCACTTAACGAGTTTGTATACTAAAGAAAGAAATAAAATGGATGTTGATCTCATTAAAAGTGAACTTTTAATAAGACTAAATATAAATGAATCTTGTCTTAGTTTTAGGAACTTATTAAACACACCAGACGGTGAAAAAATGCTTAAAGCTACTCGTGCTAATCAAAAATATTTAAAATAAATATATTATTAATTAAGAAGCAGTAGAACAAAAGCGGATGAATCGATTTTGAACCAAAGTGACTTTGCATCGGCATTTTCAATCATCACCGGATCGACTAACCAAAAAATCACAGATTAATTATTGCTAAAAATCTTTTCAATATGCTTATAAAAACAAACAAAAAAAAAATGCAAGCAAAAACAGTTTTGACCTCTCCTATAAAATTTGAAAGAATTTATTTGTCCAGTTTTCTTCTGCTACTCCTTAAGTTTTAAGTTAATGTGATTTTATGAAATATTAATGTTTCATTGCTGTGAATTATTTTTTTTTATTATTTAGATTTAATTTATAATCGTATTGTTTTCAATATTGTTTTATGTTTATGTTTTTCAAATACAAATACTCCTACAAAAATGTTATGTGGTTTTTTTGTCCCGACGACTTATGAAAAATCCCGGAATTTTTGTGATTTGTCCCGACAACAGCCTCTCAGGACCTGGCAACCCTATGTGGGACCCTTTTTATGAATGTGAGATCAGTCGTATTGAACGAATTCAAAAAAAATTCACAAGATTCGCTCTACGCCGGAGGTTTTCTCTCAAGAATATGCCATCTTATAATGAGCGTTGCAACTTATTAGGCTTGCAACACTTGTCGCAAAGAAGGCATGCACAGAGCGATTTATTTATTAAGCGCATCTTAGATAGTAATATAAATTGTCCGGAACTACTTACTTTAATTCCGTTCTATGCTCCGATAAGACCATTAAGGGAGAGTGCTTTGTTTTACGTTCCATTTCATACAATTAATTATGACATGAATGAGCCAATATCTAGATGTTTGATGTATTGTAACTTCATTGCGAATAACATTGATTTTAGTAATGATTTTAATGTTTTTAAAATCAATGTCTTTGAAATGTTTAAATAATTATCACAATAGTATTGTATCTATTATTCTTATTACTGGTGGAAATATTTTTGTAATTTTTAAATAGTCTGTAAGATCTTGATCAGTAGACTTAATTTAAATAAATCAATAAATAAATAAGCCTTTTAAAAGACACATAACAGCAGTGCAGAATTTACAAACACAGTAAACACACAGTTTCAACCATTTCAGGTAATTCAATGCAAACTTAAGGTGAACAGATAAAACCAATAAATGTGCCATATAATGATCAGATTATAACGCTGAGTCACAATTTTCATATTTTAAATAAAAATATTAACTTATCCTTTGATGGAATTTTAGGAAGCGATATTCTCACCAAATTTAATTTAAATTTTAAATTTCGAGAATAAACAACTTGAAATACCAGTAGACTGCTCAAACGCAGCAGTAAGTAAAAATAAAATTTTAAAACCACATATTGAATATATTTGTAAAAACACAGAAAAAGGAGACAATGTGTTGCCTTCGGGTAACAAAGGCAATTGTGAAAAAATAAATGAAGAGCAGGAGTATGCACCGAATAGCAAAATCATTTTGAGAATCTTCTTCATTATCACCTCAAAGTGAAAACAAAATCATCGCAAGTAATGTGAAGGCAAATAAAGAGGAAACCTTCCATTCATTCTTGGATAATGAAAAGATTTGAAAAACAGGATTAAGTCAACTCAACCTGATATCTACGGGCTGCAATCCATAACCTTGCAACCTCGCTGCAAACAACTTGTAGAGATTGCTTTTGTTTATACAAAAGAAACAGGTTAATGAATGTTTGGATGATATCATTCGCCCAAGCTCAAGTCAAATATTCCGAAGGTCACAAACCCTGGAGAGTTGTAGTTAGGGCTGCCAGATGTTTTTATTTAAAAATCGGGATTTTGCAAAAAAAAGCGAGACACAAGTTAAAAAATCGAGAAAAAGATGTATGCGTATCGTATTGACAACACTGTTTGCGTCAAGTCGTACTTTTTTCATTCGCGATTTTTAAGTTTATATTAAATTTTTGACTTCAATTGAAAGATTTATTTAATTAATGAATTTAATTGAATTTGCCGTGGTCTCCTGAATTTACTGAACATCAATTTTTGCTGATTCATCAAGGATCAAGGCTTTTAACTTGGGTACATAAATTGTTTTTGCGTTAGCAACAACAATTTCATGTATTAACTTGTGAAGTGAAAGCCAAGCTTTTTTTCATTTCGTAATTTTCCTCATTGTTTTCTTTTGCTGATTTTTGCACCACAGCGCTCCTCAAACTGTTTCACGTTTAGTTTACCTTATCCTCAAACCATCCTCGTAAACAGAGTTGCCATAGAACTTTTTTTCAATTTAATTATTTATTTTTAAAATTTATATTTTTTCTTTTAACTTTTTATTTATTTATTTACTTTACTGTAAAAATGTTCTGCAATTTTCGTAACTGCACTGTTAAGGGTGAATCAGATAGGCTAGTCAATTGCTGGTTATGTGAAGCACTGTTTCATATAAAGTGTGCAGCGTTGACTGCGAGAATTTTTGATGCACTTAATGAAGGTAAAGGGCTTCGTTGGTCGTGCAAAAACTGTAGATCTACCGATGTAGATATTTTAAAGCTTATAAGACAATCTCGTAAAGGCTTTTTAGAGGTTTCGATATTCCTCCTGCTTCCTGATTTAGCTGCGGCTCAAGCCAGATTGGCTGGTTTTGAAGACTTATTTAAGAAGTTTAATATTATGGATGAAGCCTCTGTCTCTTCTAAACGAAAGCGACCATATAAGAATTTTCGAAATATCGCAAAATCTGCTGCTATAGCCATACCTCCGTCTACTAACAACGATTTAATCTTGCTTTCACCTAATTTGAACGTAGAACAAGAAGCGCAGTCAACTGAGTCTGTCAGTGATGACTAAAATACTAATAAGATTGTCTCTTCAAATGTACCTGCAACAGCTGACATTAGTTTACAAACAGCAGAAGCTCCTGAAGTGGCACCAACATCGTCGTAAGTGATTCTCCAAGTCCTTCTGGTAGGGAAAAACCTTATACCTTACCTTAGTATCGCTTCTAGTTCTACTGGTGCTATACCTTAATAGATGTTAAAAAAAAACAGTAACGAGCCTATTTATAACGAAGTTATTATTGTTCAGCCTGTTAGGTCTATAATTGCCTCACGCTTTGCTCCTGATACATCCGAAGAAGCTGTTTTACATCACATAAACTCAAAGTTAAAACTTGTTAATAAGAACATTTCGGTTCACAAATTTAAGTTTTCATATGAGCGGTTCTCTTCTTCTTTTAAAATTAATTTACCAGGTAATCTTTTTGGTAAAGTCATGGATCAACGTTTTTTGGCCTGAAAATACCGTGGTTCATGAATTTATTCCTAGGTCAACACCTAAAATATCTTTAGCTACTTTACCTTCCCTCACCACTAACTCAAAAAACTAGATTTTTGCTATCAGTTCCTAGTCGTATACCAGAATGTCCGAGGTTTAAATACCAAATTGACAGATTTGTTCATTTTAAGCCATAATCTTCACTTTGACATTATTGCTTTCAGTGAGACTTGACCTAATATTTTAAGTACTGAAATTCTGTCTAACAATTTTAATATATACCGTTAAGATAGAAACTCTATTGCTGGTAATTTTTGCAATGGTGGTGGCGTTTTTATTGCCGTTAAGTCTTCACACTTCTCAGTTCATGAAGAGTGGATGGAGCCAAGCCAAAAATTTTTATTTGATTTGTTTTTTGGCTTATTTTTGTTAATAATAAATGACAAATAGAAACTTGCACAATTGAGAATCAGCTGTTGTTGGCATTTCTAATCGTTCAATATACTGAACACAGCCTAAATCGAACTGAACGAATGTTTTTATCAAATCACTAGTATGCTTTTAAGCATGTATCAAATTGAGTTTTGATAAACGTAGACAGCAAGTTGAGTTTAGTTGCGTTTTCTCCTGCATAATTGTACTGGAAACGCCAGCGTTTATATTGAGTTCAAGGGCAAAACGCAACTTTGTACTGGAAACGCAAACTAAACTCTCTGTGTAGACATGCATTAAGTAGATTCGAGGTAGGGCTCATACTTGTCAACCCATACAAATCATTGTAACTTTTTTATTGAAAGAGCGTCAGAATTACCATCATAACTTTTTTGTTTTAAGTCCGATTTTTAAAATTGCTAAATCAAAACAAATTAGAATTTAATTATCTTTAATATGGCAGTCAAAAAATTGTTCAATCTTATACAAATAAAAGTTAAAAAAATAGTTTGTTTTTTTTATTTTTTTTCGGTTTTTACCAGTTTTCTATACCAAGGTCAAGTGTAAGGTCATAAAAAATTGTGAATAAAATATTCGTCTTAACAAGGTTAACCATTTTGCAGAACAAATTTTCGAACATCTTAGCCGTTATGAAATTTATAGGCGATAAAGTGCCTCAAAATGATGAGGTATGTGCACAAAAATTGAAATTGCGAAAAAACATGCAAAAGCTCCATCATAAAATTGCTTTTGAATTAAAGGCAACATTTTTCTCAAAATTTAAAAAATAAAAAATCAAAAAAAAATTATGCTTTTTTTGAGATATTAGCAAATACATTTTTTTTTAAATTGGTTGGCAACCCTAACATCCAAAATTTTAAAATTATATAGTTTTTCCAGAAATTTCTTTCCAATGCCTTCCCAACGGTACCTTATTTATAAAAATTGGATAAAAACTGACGTAGATACAATTAATTGAAAATTTCACGATTCTGGCGTTTTCGGACGATTTGCAGAATTGAGAAACTTTTCAACAAATGGCGATAAAAAAATAAATGAACTTATATTCTTTGAATTTTAATAGGAATCTTTAGCCCAAAAATAAAACAAGTCGAAAGCCATGAGACGGACCCGTTTTGCGTTATGCGTGAAGTGGGCGATATAATATTTATATATTTATGTATATGTTGACATTATATTTATACCTAAAAGTTGTATATTTTAATAAATTGAAACAAAATAATATAAAATGTGTTTTTGTTTAATTTTATAGGCAATTAGATGCATATTCTCCAAAAATGGAATTTTGAAAAGTAATCTTTTTAAATCAATAAGATTTCTTATTAAAATTTGAAAAGAAATCTTATTAAATCAATAAAATTTCTCATTAAAATTTTAAGGGAAGTCTTATTAAATCAATAAGCTTTTCTTATTAAATTTCAAAAAGAAATCTTATAAAATCGATAAGATTTTCTTTTTAAAATTTAAGAAGACAACTTTTAAAATCTTTAAGTAATCTCATAGTTTTTAATCAGATCTTCTTATTGTTTTAAAAAGTTTTCTTATGAAAAACAATAAGATTCTTCTTGAAATTATGTGATTTTCCTAATACAAAATGGTCAAGTTTTTAGTAAGATTTTCTCTATGGTTTTAATAAGACAGTCTTCTTGGATGATAACCATAGAGAAATCTAATTGATTTTCTTCTATTTTATTAGGTCGTTTTGGCTTTGTGTAGCTACTTAACTAGATAGGTACTTTGTTTGTTATTTCAAAAATAGCAAAAAAAAAACAAGCTTGTTTTAAATTTTGTTGTGTAGCGTTTTTTATGTTAACTTGTCAAAAGGTGAACTCAACAGTAGACTAAAAGCTATTCTTAGATCTATGTATACATGGTTAGTATTTACGTCCTGTGTTGTCCCCGAGCCCTACTCAAACTTTGGTGGGTACATTTTACCCACATTAACTTATTTTGAGTCACTTGTAACCATATCATTACATTTTTGATGACATGGTTCGTAACTTTTAAATAAGTTAATGATGAGAAAGTGCAAAAAAGCTGCAGTAGCTTTACTCTATTGTTAATGCATGTAGAAAAAATATAATGAAATTGTATTCTAAGTAATACTACGTTTCCATTGAGCCAAATGGCTCATTTGAAATGAGTTATTAAAAAGTGCATTTGTTTTGCACATTGGTTTTTTTTGTGAAGGGCCCCTTTTATATTGGTCAAGATTTGAAATCAAGTCTGTGAGTTTGTAGGCATTTCGCCGCACATCAAAAGTGACGAAAGAGTAGGAATACTCTTGCTCTGTGCCGTAAATTTTTTGTATTCCTTTTGTTCTTTTCGCATTTTGGCAGAGCGCTTCATATTATTTTTTCCATATCAGCGTGCGTTTGTTGAGCTGCAGCTATAAATGTATGCTATATCATTTATGCAGAACATTTTTTTTCTTATTTTTATTGTTCTATGCTTGAGAATTCATTATTTGTTATTTTTAAGCTACAGCCATTTTTTTATTTGCCTTTGCTTGCTGTTTTTATTTTACAGGTGTAACGGCGCGTTACAAATAAAGATAAGTTTATTTTTTCTAATATATATTGTTATAAAAAACAAAAACAAAAATACAAAAAAAAAAAAAAAAAAAAAAAACGAAAATAATAATTTGGCTTGCCCGCCGTAGGGATCGAACCCAAGCCGACCGCATTACATGAATATGTTTTACTTATAATGTTATACTTGTTAAACATATTATATATTATTATTATTTCCTTAAATTGTTATTATATATGAATTATTATTTTTTATTAATTAATTATTATTATTTAAACAAAAAAAAAAAAAAACAAACAAACAAAAATAAAAAAAAAAAAAAATATTTTTTTCAACGGCTGCTGTGGGGTTCGAACCCAGGCATATTTAGTACAAACAAACAAATAAAAAAAAAACAAAAGCAACAACTATTGTAAAACTAGATAAAGAAACAACATACACACATATACAAAACACCTACGCACAAACTATTGACAACTAATTTAAAACACGTAGCCAAATCGTCCTCAACCAAATCATTTTTTTGGAGCCTCCGAAAACATTAGCTATAATCGGAATACGTATTGCTGGCGTTGCAAAAATCCAGGTCATTATCGCTATGCAAGGGCAAGCGATTACTGTTTTGTTCACGCTGCGGACAAGATGGTGTGTTTTCAAGATCATGCCCATGCCCAAATGACACCACCCCTTTGTCAAACCAAAGCACAACCGCTACGTCAAATCAGTACACCGAATGCCGTTACTACATTCAAATCGACATTCTTGGGCTAAAAACACATGCATTAATCGATACGGGTGCCTTTCTACGTCAGAAAGGCATGCAACCACGAGAACATAAGCGAAGTGTACAATTAGCAGATAAAACCTGTGTAACAAGTTCCGAAGTCCATCCGTTGGACATAATGCTCAACAGCAGAAAAACACGAGTACTATCGTCATACATGCCCACATTAGCAGAACCAGTTATCTTAGGTATGGACTTTCTCACTCAAAGGAATATCAAGTTAACATTGGATAACATCGATTTGCCGACTAAACAGAGAGTGTCAACGCCTCCGTTTGAACACCTTAATGCTGTCGTCAGCCGAGAATTTTTAACAACAGAACCGCTTTTGAAGGAATAAAAGATAAAATAACCCAAGTGCAACCACCACTTTCCGCAGGTTTTGAGGATAGTCCTAATTACCGTATTTTGAAAGACCGAATACTTAAGCACATTCCAAGGAAGTCCACAGTAACCACATCACCGCGATGGAAGCTGTGTGTCCACAAATCACAACAAAATAACATACTTAAAGAGGTTCATGAATACCCAAGATCGGGTCATCTCGGCGTGTACAAAGCAGTTAAATGCCAAACGAAATTACTACTGGCCAG
This sequence comes from Tetanocera ferruginea, assembly GCA_958299015.1. Taxonomy (NCBI): domain Eukaryota; kingdom Metazoa; phylum Arthropoda; class Insecta; order Diptera; family Sciomyzidae; genus Tetanocera; species Tetanocera ferruginea. The sequence goes on from OY282643.1 coordinate 91,929,933, forward strand.
GTGTGCATCGAGATTTTAGACAACATATAAAAATCTGTGACACTAGTGCAAAGTTTAAAGTGGAACAACACTGCGACATAAAGTTAGTAAGGGAGGAAGTTAACCGGAACATAACTATTGCATGGAAGCGTCAAAAGAAATATTATAATCTTCGACGCCGAATCTGGAAACCAGCCATCGAGACTTAAGTCTTAAAAAAAGAGAGGAGCCCTTAGCTTCAGCAATAGACTATTTTTTTTTCAAGAAGCTTGCACCTAAGTTTTCCGGTCCATTTATACTACGACGATTCATATTACCTGCACACATCCAGGATCTAAAAGAATTTACGCTAAGGCAAATATAACGAAGGCCATATATTTATACACATAAAGGGGAAGTTGAAATTTTCATTTCAAATTTTCAATAAGTTTCATTTTAAAATACACTTATTTATCTCGCTTTAGTGTTTTTTTACTCATAATTATCATTTATTGTTTTTAATTCCATTAATTCCGTATTATTTTCTTTTTCTTTTCTTTTTTTTATCTTTTCTTCTCCACTAAATTAGTACCGTCTACACAATGGAGAGGAAAAGAACAAACCCCATCAACCCGGGCCATATTGCCAACATTTCCGGCAAACCACGATGCCAAAGGCACCCTTACCGCTGCAGTACCAAAACCGCCACCAAAACCACCGCCAACACTAGAGTCAACACTACTGGCAAGCAGGAATAATCAGCCAAGCAATGCAGTGGCAAAAATCTTTGACAACACCATCAAAAGAGATTTATCAGCCAACCAACAAAGATAATCGTGGTACATCCGAAGACGAGGCCAACCTGGTATCGCAGTCACGCTAGTGGACAGCCGAGATACGCTGTCAAGGCTACCACGTTTTAGTCAATTTTTTTTTGCTTGTTTACATACATAATTTTTTTATGTACCAATACGAAGTATTACTTTTATTTAAGTTATAAAACCTGAATTGTATTTTTTTTTGACCTAAGGTCACCCTCTTAAGTGGGGGGGACTGTAACGGCGCGTTACAAACAAGTATAAGTTTATTTTATAGTTCCTATCATTCATATGTTATTGTTATAAAAAAAAAAAAAAAAAAAAAAAATTAATAATAATTTGTCTTGCCCGCCGTAGGGATTGAACCCAGGCCGACCGCATTATATGAATATGTTATACTTATTTAACTTATTATATATTATTATTATTTATGAACCATTTTTATTATTTAAATTATTATTATTACTAAAAAGAAAAAAAAACAAAAAAACAAAAAAAAAAAAAAAATAAGAATATTTTTATCAGCGACCGCTGTGCGGTTCGAACCCAGGCATAATTAGTACAAACATACAAAAAAAACAAAAGCAACAACTATTGTAAAACTAGATTAAGAAACATCATACACACACACATACAGAACACCTACGCACAAACTATTGACAACTAAATTAAAACACGTAGCCAGACTTCGATTGATGTGAGCTTTCAATAATATGATTCACAACTGGTTTAGAATGTCAAATGTTTAAGTATGTTTAAGCGCAAATTGTTGCAACTGGTGTGACTCGTCGGTGCATAACCTTTCATACGTTTCACGACCATACCTTACTTCTCTGGAAGTTTTTATGTTTAAACGTTAATTGCGCTCGCTGAGCCAACGCTTCTATTAAGAAAACCTGCAACCGTATGCTCTGAAGCAATAGTCCAGATCTTACAAAACTGAATCCGTCGCTAAGCTAGCAGCGCCGCACCGTTGCCATTTCCGTAGACCAGAACCTTACCTTACCGATAAAACGTTGAACCGCCACCGACTGTTTACTACGTACGCTGCACTGTTTACTTTGTATATACAGCTGTGGTCAAAATAATAGCAGTGCTCTAAAATTCAGACATGCTTGAATCAATAATACTAGTCTAAAAAATTAGGATCCGGAAAACCCAAAATAATTTCTATATGACCTTTCAACGCTGCTTCCAAATCTGTACTCAATTTTTAATCTGTACTCAATCGTCCAAAGTTTAAATTTAGAAATAAACTGTGGATTTAGTGTTTTTTTACATAAAAAACAGTCACTTTAAATTTGGACGGTTATATCTCCGCTAAAACTAGAGTAACTCGAAAATTGATAACAGCATGTCGATTTTCATCTTAGGTATATTTGGTAATAATGGTTGTTTTGTGCTTTGATGTGTTGCTGTAAGGGGGGAAGGCGGAATTTTTCATTATGCCGAATTGCAAGATTAGAGTACATATTAAAAATCAAGACTTATGCGCATAATTTTAAGTTGCAGTATTATTTTTTTTTGTAGATTTTGAAGATATTTTACTGTTTTGGAGGGGAGTTAGGCGTGGTCTACAACCGATTTGGGTCATTCTTGAACGTGATTTTTATAGAAACTTATAACGAAAAGCTATAACTTAATTTAATTTTTATTGGTAGTTTTAAACTTCGCCTGTAATCATGATTACAGACAGACGAACTGAAAAGGCTAAATCAAATTAGGAGGAGATGCTGATCTTAAATGTCCATAGAGAGTTAGCTTACGCTCTATAGAAAAATACCATATATATAAGAAACATCCGTGTATGTTATGGTAGTTTATGATAACATTATTAAGTTTTTATTTTATGTAATCTTAAACCACTTCCCTTGCTTGAATTTCCATATGCATGTTTTAGAAATAGGTTTACATTTCCAAGTGGGTTGCAATATTGAAACACTCATTAATCAAAGCTGATTACAGTGTAACAATTTACAAATTAATCGTGTACCAGTGATGATTTGAGATCATTTTCGAGAGTACTTTTTTAGACAAGCAAATAGTACTTTTTTATTGTTTAGGGTACCTTTATTAAGTAATGATATGTGTATGTATAAATACATATATTAAAACCAATACTTTTTTTAATTTTCCAAAACGCGTATTTAGTAACGTTTTCTTTTTAGTGGTTTTAGTGTCATAATTATGACAATTGCAATTTTTGGATTTAATTAAATCCCTTGTTTGGATGAGTCCGGAACACGTAGATATTGCCTAACGTTTACGACACTTGGTCTTAATTAAATTGTTAATCGAAAAAATTCTCTCAACGTTGGCAGATGAGTGGGGAATTGATAAGATATCTGGGGCAATTCTGAAAATTTTTGAAAAAATTCTCATTTTTTATTACCCCCACTTCAGCCAAGAATTCGGAAAAAGCCAACCCCACTTAAATTTTGTCTCATAATCTGCAATACTCATTAGAGTGTATCGAAAATCTGACCCCCAATTCCGGTACCAAAATTAAATAGTACATGAAAAATCCTGACGATTGGTATACTGTTTTTTATTTGAACTAATTTTGGCGTCCCTCGAAATGCATTTTTGTGCATTTTTTATCAACTTTTGTACTGAGACCCATTAAAGATTGATTTAAAAAGAAAATCAAGCTTATCAATTAATTCCTTTCATATATAAAACACAGAACTGCAAATTTTCATCCCTGTTGACAAATGCTCTGTTGAGATAGAACAGTTTTTTTCAACGTGAATCTACTTGTTATTTAATATTTGATATGTTTTTATTTGTTGTATGAAAGTATTATTTTAACTTTTAGCAAATTATAGCATATTAAGCTCGGCACAGAGATGTCAGTGGCTGCTGCTTCTGCAAAACGAAGAAAAGGAATAATGTTTTCTATGTTGGAGGGCCGTTCAAAAAGGCCGAAATTCGAAACAAAAAGGTATTTTTAGTCCTATACAGGATCTAAAAAGAAATGTTGTTATTATTTGGTTAACTGTAATAGTTGAAAAAAAATACGTATCTTCTGCATTAAGCAATCAACTAAAGTTTAAAAAACTTTCATACAATAAATAAAAACATCAAATATTAAATAACAAGTAGATTCACGTTGAAAAAAACTGTTCTATCTCAACAGAGCATTTGTCAACAGGGATGACAATTTGCATTTCTGTGTCTTTATATGAAAGGAATTGATGGATAAGCCTGATTTTCTTTTTAAATCAACCATTAATGGGTCTCCAGTACAAAAGTTGATAAAAAAAATGCATAAAAATGCATTTCAGGGGACGCCCAAATTGGTTCAAACAAAAAAAAGAAGTTTATGACTTAATTTTCAAAACTGATTTTTTTCAACTCTTGGCAAAATTTCAAGTAAAATTCTTTAATATTAGTTTTAACCTCAGTAACTTTATCAGCGGGTACCTTATCCGTTATATAGTACTCGTACTCGTATAACTCAGTTTTAGTAATAGAATGCACGCACTTATAGAATGCACTTTTTTATAAAATTACGGGCGATTTGGTTGAGCAGAAAAGTCATGCGTGGAATAAAAATATGCATCCTGGGTTCGTCGACTTACGTCGAACAACTTTCATCAACTCAACAGATTATTAAATTTAAGCAAAAAATAATTGCACTGAAAATTTCGTAAATTTCAGATTTCGGACATTTTAGCAGTGAACTGTATACCGTTAAAGTAAACAAATCAATTGTCATTGTCAAAACAAAATAAACTTATATCCCAGTTAAACATTTTTGGTATACTTAATCCACTACGCAATACAAGACAATGTCATATCCAAAAGGGGGTTTCGCACGGTCGTACAAGTCAGCCGACATTGTACGACGACAAAGTAACGGGAATATTTTGTTGAGCTTTCGGACAATCGGACATGTACGACGACTTCATTTCTTTGTTGACTCTCGAGAGTAACACATCGGTGTAATAAGGGCTAGGCAATTTTTAGCGGCAATTATAGTTGTTCAAATTTTGGAAGAAGGACATGAAGAAAATATCAGGAAATTAACTCTGTCCAAAATTTCACATTCGGAGCACTTGCCATTGTTTGTTTTATTTTTTTCTTACTTTCTGTTGTTGGCCAAGTTGATGCTCACTCGTTGAAAACTTTATACAAATGATAAATGCAGCGAGTCGGACCGACATACGTTCGCACGAACGACATGTCGGATGGACCGGCAGAAAAATCAAAAATTTTTGATTATCATCCGACATGTCGGTCCGACTGTCTCATTTGTTTTCGAATGATCGTACATGTCATCGTACATGCCCAAGTCGGATGACATGTACGTCCGTGCGAAACCCCCTAAATAAAGATTTAAATGCTGATGCAATTAGTTTACTTCTTGTTTTGTGTGTGCTGTGCTTGCAGATCGTGAAAAATATACGTGATATAGTAGGTTTATTATGTTGATAATTGTAAATGTATAAAATATAAAAGTACCAGAGTACTTTTTTCGGCAAGAAGGTACTCGGGTACTTTCATAAAGGCAAAAGTACTCAAAAAAGTACTATTCCACTCAAAATATCATCCCTGTCGTGTACATTTCATTTCAATGACTTCAATAGTTCTTTGTATTAATAAAATAAAGTTTATGGCTTAGATATCATAAACTATCATACATAATGAAGAGCAGGTAATTTAAATTTGACATTTATAAATGTCATAGATTATATATATATATTTACGGTCTTTTTCCGTACTCACTTCAAGTAACTTGAAGTTACTCGAAGGCGTTTCTTTACACATTTTTCCAGCACGTGAGAAACGAAGAACAAGCAAAATTTCACTTTTTGTTGCTCTATATTACTCGCATTTTACTTGAAAAATTTCTTCGAGCACGAATATCAACCTTCAAACAGCTGATTGTCAAAGTAATCAAATTATATTAAATTGTGTTGTGAAAAAATGTAAGCAATTGGTTAGCAAATTAATAAAAATAGTTAAAATAACCAAAATGAATGCTTACGAAAGTGTTTTAAATACAAAAATATTAAATATTATTATATTCAGAAGACAGCTGTTGTGCTTGAAACTGAACAAAAAAAAAAAAATTATACAAAAATTTTGTTCTGATTATGAACAAAAAATTTTGGTTTAAAATTTTTGTGTTCTTTGAACGATATTTAATTTTTGAGCAATATAAATTTTGTTAAATTTTTTTTTGTTCAGTTGAAAAATTTTGATTTGAATTTTAGTAGGTTTCAAAAAACTTCAGTCGTTAATATTTTTTGTTTATTGGATATACAATAGGTTGGGTTGATTGGTAAACCGATGTTGCTTGGTCGAATTTCGGTTCGGTATGAATAGTTATTAAAGAAAACAAAAAGGGGTGCTAAGGGTGCAGTTTGCCCTACACACCATCAGTTTCGTGAATGTTTTCTTAAGGAATTTTGTTCAAATAATGTTCAACAGCAAAACAAAATATACTTGAAATGAAATCCTTGAACCCGATTCGGCCTAGAAACGGTCTTACATGTATAATTTTTTATCTTATCGTGGGTGCGTATATATTATCTGAATCTATCTATCTTTATTCACACTATGTGTTTGTGTGGTGCTCCGAAATATTTTATTTATGTTAAATCCCCCTATTGGCACAAAATAGGAAACAAAATATAGAGATTTTCATATCCTCATGAATGCCCAGTTTTTATGTACTTTTTAGTGTTGAATAAGAATACTTACATATCAATTATTATTACTGTAGTTTAAATATAACTCTCTTTATAGTGATTTAAATTTAATGGTTGTATACAGGTAGGCGTGTCAGTGGGCGGGTTCCAAAAAATTCAATAGTGCAGATCCTTGGGTCTACCTTAACATGTGCATCAAGCTTAAAACTCACTCATATTTCTAAATTAGCAGTAATCATTTTATCAATTCCTGCTACGCAAATAAGTGTTGAAAGAAGCTTTTCAGCATTCAAATTTATTTGAAATGACTATCGGTCAAAATTATTGTAGAAAAATCTCGAAAATATATTAATAGTAAGGATTAACACTGAAAATCTTTAATACATTCTAAAAAATCAAATATGCAAGAAAAGTCTTTTTATTTAATTGTGACACAATTTTAAGATTTTTATACCCCCACGCGTACTGCGTAAGGGGTATATTAATTTTGTCACGACGTGTGGAACGCCCATAAGGAGGCGTGTTCGGTATAGAAAAGTATATATATTCTTGATCAGCATGACCACCTGAGTTGATTTAGCCATGTCCGTCTGTCTGTCCGTCTGTCCGTCTGTCCGTCTGTCTGTCTGTGGACACGATTACAGCCGTAATTTTGAAGCTATAGTGCTGAAATTCGATATTTGAGCTTTTTTCTAAAAAACTAAGATCAAGTTCGAGAATGGGCTAAATCGCATGAAAACCACGCCTACCTCCCATATAACCCCAATATTGAAAACTCTGTAAAGAGGCTAATATTACAGTTACAAGACTCGGTTTTTGTATATTCTATGTCAAAAATAAGGTGTGTACGAAAAATGAGCAACATCCACCTACAAACACGCCCACCTCCCATACAACCATAAAATTTAAAAATCTATAAAGAGGCTAATATTAAAGTTAGAAGACGGAAACTCGGTATTTAAGTATTCTATATCAAAACTAAGGGTCATCCACCTACTAACACGCCCCCCTCCCATACAACCCCAAAATTGAAAACCCTATAAAGAGGTTAATATTAATGGTACAAAACGGAAACTCGATATTCGTGTATTCCATGACAAAACTGAGGTGTGTTAGAAAAATGGGCGTCATACACAAACTAACACGCCCACCTCCCATACAACCCCAAAATTGAAAACGTTATAAAATGACTTATATTTAAGTTGTAGGAAAACAATTTGATATGTATGTATTTTAGACACATAAAAATAATAAAATCTCTCAAAATCTCATAAAAAAAGCTCTCCAATTTAAGATTCTTTTACCTTTAAGAATCGGCCGTGGGGGTATTTTAACTTCGGCCCAGTCGAAGATATACCTTACTAGTTTTATGTAAAAAAGTTACTTCTTTATACTTTTATACCAAAACCTTTTCTACCGAGAGCCAAGTTCATTGCGTTTGCTTTCGTTCCCAATTTTCGAACTTAAGCGTGTTTTCCAACTCTGAATTTAAGTCATATAAAAATTTTGATTTTTTTAGACTGTGAGCAATATATTTTGTTCAAAAATTTTTTTGTTCTTAAACTGATTTTTATTTTTGAACAATATTTTTTTTTGTTCATTGAACAATATTTATTTTGAGAACAGAATTTTTTTGTTCATATTTTTTTGGTTAAATTTTGAACTTTTTATTTTGTTCTTTTTTGGATCCCTGCTCATGCTTCAACTTTTCCCGTTATTTTGAAAAACATTGACTTGAGACAAAGAACTCATTCCAAACAAAGTTGTGACAGATAAAGGTTGTAAAAAGTTCAGTTTTATTAAAGTTTTACAATGGCAGAGTATGAAAATAACGCTCATAATATAATAATAAAGTGGATATGAAAAAAATGTCTTAGTATTGTTTCTTTTTCTCTCTACCTCTCTCTCATTCTTTTGACTGGTTCACTTAATATAATTCTCAGACTAAAAAAAATGCCTCGACCTAAATTCTCTTTACAAATTATAAGTACTTCCAGAGAGATGGCAACCCGTTTTCAATCTTTGAGTCATTCCTATGATGTCGTTCCGAGAAGATAGGGAAAATGCCCAGTTGAAAATACGTTAATGAATCCAAACACTAACTTCCTCAATATTTCTTGGCTGAGTTATCCTTGCATTTATTATTCTTATACTTATTATTTTATTCATTCAACATACTTTTTGAAAAATATTTGGAAAAAAAAACATTCCAAATTTCCATGAATATTTTTTGTTACATTTTGTCTCACTTAAAAAAAAAAAAATTTAACGTAAAGGCCCGTTTCCAGCTCCCAAGTAAAGCATATTTTCATACAAAAAAACTGAAAAGTAATCAAAAAGTATCCATTTATTTGTCAAAATTACTTAAAAGATATTCCAGCTCATAAGAAATATTTTTTCTATTTTGCTACTTTTTTCATTAAAAAGTAACAGCGTCGACACTGTGAATTTATACTTTTACACACTAAAGAAATATAACTAACTTTTTCTTGAGTTATTACTTAAGAGCTGGATAGAGACCTTAAACCAATAAAAATTATGGGTAATCAAGCTTTTTGTTTCTTCTGAAAAGTTTTTAAAATTGGTTTCTATCCTTTGACATAATACAAATATAAATTTGTTGCCCTATTTTCGCTAACTAAAACAGCTTGAAATATGAGTACAATTTATTGCATAACAATTAAAGTTTTTGGTGTTTAAGTCGTTAAAATAATATCTCCCTAGGATTGAGAGATTGAGATAATGAGATTGCGGTTAAGTAATAAAAAATATAATACAAATTGTTAACAATTATTTATATAATTTAATGCATTTATTTAAACGACATTAAGCCGGATCGATTTTTTATGGAGAAAATAAAGTCATCCGGACACCGACTCAAAAATTAAGGAACTCTTAAGAACTATTACTGCATCATTTTTTGGAATTGAAGAAATCCCCATGGAAAGTTTGATTCTCCTGAACCCCTTTTTTGGTCAAAAAAATCAAGTTTTTTGCCTATAAATTTTTTTTTTTCTTCCGAATGCATACCCAAGACAAGCAAAAAAGACAATGTACACGTTTTCAATGTTCCATTACTTTTATCTCTTTTTATACTTATTATACCCTAATTGCTACTGGGTATGTATTATTGAGAGTGAAGTTGAGAACGTGCCAAAAAAAATAACTCGAGTAACTCGATAATTCTTCGAGTTCACTCGAGTAACTCGTAATTTCGAGTTATTCGAATAACCGAGTTACTCGAATCGAAAATCGAGTCGAGTTGCACTACTCGACTCGACTCGAACTCGAAACAACTCGCACAGGCCTACTTTAAAAGTGTTTTTTTCGAAAAGGGCTGTTTGTAACCGGTGGACAGAATTACTCGAAAACTATAGCAAGGATCGCTACGAATTTTTCACTTATAAAGCGAATACCATTCCTACTTTTAATCGTTCGATTTTTACTTTAGAGGTTCTGTTTTTAGATGGTTCTGTTTTTATTAGGGATGTTACGGATGTGAGTTTATCGGAACCGGAGTTTTTACATTTGATTCATCGGGGTCGGAGTGGGACCGGCAGTCGGAATCGGAGCAGAAGTCGGAGTCTAAGAAAGATGCGTAAGTTAACTGTTAAGGTTATTAATTACAAAAGAATAAAATAACATAGTACAGTATTCACTACACGGTGTGACCAAATTAAGACAAATAAAATCTTCTAGAATAATAAAAAAAAATATCATGATAGTGGGTACCTCTAAGAGTCCAATATAGGTAGTCGGAGGTCTGGGTCACATCTGGGTTCCGAGATACAGTTATTTTAAAATTTTTACGTTACTTATTTACTTTTTACAACGTTAGTTGTGGTCGAGAAAAAATTCAAAAATATACTTTCCTAACATAATTTTGGTCGCTGATTCAAAAAAAAATAAATTTTTGTGATAAAATATATTTAACCATTATTTTGGTGGTAAGCAAAGGGAAATAAAAATACCCTTTCAAATCTTTGTTTTGGCATCCAATTTTCGCACAAAATGAAGGCAACTGTTATGTTTGCGCAAATAAAACTGTGCTTAAACTGAATATGAGAAATCGATGCAGATACGAATACAAAGCCACATCGTCGCTTTAATAATAATAATATTGATGCTGAATCAGACAATTTATCTGGATTTATTACCGTCATGTAAGCGATTCTTTGATTTTTGGTGCTGTTACTGCATCAATTTAGCTCCTTATTTGTACTCCATTTATATATAACTACTTTTTTACAACTGCAATAAAGTCTTCAACGCTTCAACATATGCTCCAACTGGACATCGATCACCTGCTCCACAAATGTCACAAGATAACCTGTTCAAAATAGTGCGAAAACTGGAGATCTCGCAACGAAAATCAGAACTTTTTGTGAACGAGTTGAAGGCCATAAATGCAATCGAACCAAGCGTTCCCGTTCACATTTTTCGAAATCGTTAGCAAAACTTCTTCGAAATATTTTGTAAGTAATGCAGAAAATACATTTGTTTACTGCGTAGATGTGGGTGGCTTAATGACAGAAATGGGAATCGAATATGATTCAGATCAATTGCGCCTCTTTATCGACTCCTCGAAGGATAGCCTGAAAGCCGTGTTGTTATTTGTCGATAACACAAAACCGACTGTTCCGATAGCATACGCGATAGAAATGAAAGAGATGACAATATGAAAACGATTTTGGAATGCGTAAAGTAAATATAATGGTCATCGTTGGCGACTGTGCGGCGATTTGAAAGTTGTGTCGATCGTAACCGGAATGCAATCTAGATGGACGAAGTTTGCTTGTTATTTGTGCGAGTGGAACACCCGTTATGTCGGCAATCAATACACGAAAAATGATTGGCCGAGGCGAACTGATCGGAATCTCGGCGAATATAATATTGAGCGCGAAGCTTTGGTGCCTATAGAAAAAATACTACTGCCACCGCTCCATGTCAAGCTAGGTATAATGAAAAATTTCATTTAATCCTTGCCGCAAGATTCTGCAAGTTTCCAGTATCTTTGCCAAAAGTTTCCTCGCATTTGTGCTGCAAAGCTAAAAGAAGGTAATCCGTTTACTGAATGCCTTCTTTTCAACATAACTTTTTTCGAATAGTCAATATACATATTTTTTATTAAGGTATGCTCGTGGGTCCAGACATTCGAAAGCTTGTAAAAGACGATGAGTTCAATGATCTTCTTTCTGCAGAATAGTAGTAGCATGGAATGCGATGAAAGCTCTTTTTGATGGTTTTGTTGGAAAAAACGGGCAGATAATTATGCACTTCTTATACGTGAAATTATGCACTTCTTATACGTGGTGACCGTGGCATGCAGGTTAAGTGTGTGGCTTAGCATGCTCGGAGCCCGGGTTCGATCCCCAGCCGTGGCGAAAAATTTTTTCAATAAAAAATTTTTCTGATCGGTCACCACCTCTCTGCAGACAATGGCAAACCTCAGAGAGTAAAATAATGCCATGTAAAGCTTCTTGAGAACATGAGCCGTTCGGAGTCGGCATAAAACATGTAGGTCCAGTTCTCGGTCAATTGTGTGCAAAATTTAATAACACACACAACACAATCGATCCTAAGATGCTCGGTCAAAGTCCTTTCAAAGGCTGAAATGGCCAATTTGTTTTTGTTTTTTTTTTTTATACGTGAAATGTTGGACGCATTCAATGTAATTCACGTTCGAATGTCTTTAACAATACACTTCTTACACTATCAGTGATGCTACAAGAAGTACAATTGTTCCTTTTGGGGTACACTTTCAGTTCCGTCAGTACGAAAGTACGCCTTTTTTTCAAAAGGTACACTTTTGGATTTGGTAACTTTCCATTTCATATTTGCAAGAGTCCATTATTATCTTAAGGCTATGGCATGGCTTCCACATAAAAGTGCGTTAGCAGAGCGCGTTTGCTCTAAATTTAAGCTCATTAAACAAATCTGAATAGAAATAAATTAGAAATTAAACTGCCATTATACTTAAACAAAAAACATGAGATTTAAACTTTAAGCTGATATGGCGCTTATTTAGCATTTTACTAATAATTTTAGAAAAATACGTTTTTGGGTAAAATGATACGTTTTCCTCATTTATAAAGGTACACATTAAAAACCTCTTATAGCATCACTGTACACTATCATCTGGAAGACTTCGAGCGTCAAATACCCACTGAGTTGGACGAGCAAGGCGAGCGCTTTCACCAAACGTGCAAGCCTATGGAAACCAGATACCTCGGCAAAAATTTAACATCTTGTATCGCAGATCTTTGTTGGTTCCTAGCTGAAAACTAAATTTGTTCACTTCAATCATGTTATTTAGAAATAAAAACTAAAACTAAATTTATTTTAAAAAATTTCATATGTAGCAAAAAAAGTCCACCGAAATCGTGGTAAAAAGTATTTTATTGCAAAACTTTATTTTTTTTTTTTGAATCAGCGACCAAAACTATGTTGGGAAAGTATATTTTTCAATTTTTGTCCACCTAAACTTACGTTGTGAAAAGTAAATAAGTGATCGCAACGTACAAATTTTAAAATTACTGTAACTCGGAACTCAGATGTGACCCAGACCTCAGACTACCTGCATTGTACTCCTAGAGGTGCCCACTATCATATTTTTTAGAATCATTCTAGAAGATTTTTGGTGGTCACACCGTGCTATCTTTAATCAACACTGAAAACTTCATGTAAATATTACACACATGTACGTGTAGTATATACGCAACAATGGGAAAATATCTAGTTTTAAGTTTAAAGCCAAATGAAGTGACTCTAAATGTACTAAATTGTACTTAATGAACAAAGCTTGTCAGCTTTCTCCTCGTCCAACCGATTTCTTAGAGGACCATATATGAGACCGACAATACTAAAAAGTTGCTCACTTGTAACTGATCCTGAAGGACACGATAAATATTGACGAGCAATTGAGTACAAATTGCGAAATTTCGAATTTACTCTCCACAAGACAGTTTATAAGCAACTAAAACTATTTAACGAAGAACTTCGCTCGTTGGTAAGATAGGTAAAATCGTATACGCCGGTACGGCTCTGATTCAAAATTTTCGTAGCTAAAGTCGGACTCGGAGGTGTAAAATCAATCGGAAGTTCCGACCTTTCGGAACCGAAGTCGAAGCTGCGTTACATCCCTACTTTCTATAACCTAAAATAAATTAATATTTTAGTTAAAAATCGGTTTTTAACTACCATTTTCGTAAAATCAATATATTCCTAAAACTTTCTGTTAAAAGCTCAAAAAGTTTCAGAGGAACAAAAATAATTATTATTTTTGTTTTGTAGATGAAGAAGCTACGAAAAATCATGTCCACCGTCAGTTATTTTACTAAATTACGAGTTTTGGGTTTATTAATTCATATTTTTTATCAAAAACTTCAAGAATTTTTCTTAAAACATTATATAATTATAATACAAAAACAAAAATTTACTAAAATAAACAGCAGCCTTAGAATAAAACGTTTAATGAAGTGTTTTTTTCGTAGACAAAACTTTAATGGGCCCTTAAATTGAGTGCGCAAGAAAGATAATGTGACAATGACATGATTTAATACATTCAGCAGACGAATTTTTCAAAGTATGTGCATTAAACATTTAATAATAATATTCTCTTGAGTTGTAATTATAAAAAAAATTAAAAAGCACTTGGATGCAGATCGAATTGATTGTTTTTTGACACTAGCCAAAACTTTAAATAACAAAACAATTAGATTTTTTATTAGTAATTACTATCATTTACATTTACTATCATTTACATCGATTGAATAATGTATAAAAAAACAATTTTCATAGAAAAAAAAAAAACAACTAAGGGCGTGTGCCAATAGGCTACATTTACTACTGCCGGTGTAAATTGTGATAGTTTTGAGGTGAATTTCATGTTTCAAAATTTGTACTAGCCCGTAGGGCTACTTTAAATTTTGACAAATGTAAAATTTGAAAGCATTCGAAAAATAATCAAAAAATTTCAGTCGGGATTTTTCAGTCGACAAAAACATAAAAATTATAAATAAGCAGGCTATTTTTGATCAACTAAGGATGACTGCTCTTTACTTAATTATGCAATTCTCAATCATTCAACCATCACGGAATATAGAATTTGCTGGATGTTCCAAGCCTCCAGCATAATGTTGCGGCCAGATTGAATCCAGATGCAGACGGGCAAGACATGCGTGCAAACGAGAAACAAATAGCTATCTATATCGCTTGTTCCCACACATTTCTGCCCGCCTGTCAGCATCAGGATTCACTTCGGCCGCAGCCTTAGGCATATCTGGCTGAAAATATAGCAACCTTAATAATTTTACCTTAATATTAAACATATTAGAGTATGAGACGGTAGAGCAATTTCTCGCTATGGTGCTGGATGTCTCTGTTAGTGATTTTCATTTCGAATAAACGACCTTTATTACGTACAAACTTCATAGTTTTTGCTTATCCAAGTTTGTAATGTTTTGCAAAATAAATAAAACAGAACATACAAATCTAGATCAATTTTCAATATGTCAAAATTTCATCTTTCGAATAGGCACAGTTTTCCCCACGGTGTAAATTTCTCCCCCGCACTTCACCTCGTAATAAAAGTAGCCAATTGCCACAAGCCCTAAGAGTCTCAAGGATCATGAAGCAGAATTTAGATAAAAATAAAACAGAATATAGGAGCAAAAACATAAGAACACATAATAATGCGAGTGAAAATAAGATAAAATTTACCCACTACCTGAGTCAAGATCAGGGTTCACCCCCAAGGAAGTGTAAAGTGTTAGTAAAGAGACACATAACATATTCCATAATGAGTCTGATCAACTCTGTTATGGGGAATGTACATCCTTTAATTACATAAGGAAATTGGTGGAAAAATTAATAACTTAAGAAAAGAGCAACGTTAATATGAATATACATGCAATAACAATAGAGTTCAGCTACTACAGCTTTTTCGCACATTCTCAGCATTAAGGGGGTCCTCTGGTAATCTATGCCAAATTTTAGCCTTTTTTCAAAATATTGTGGAAAGAGAACGAGTAAAGATATTTTAGTTCCGTTTTTTGATTTGGGTAGCTTAATTTATTGAAAAAAATACAAAATTTTGAAAAAGTGAATTTATGGACCGTTCAGAAAGTTCTCGGCCTGGTAACGAGGTTCTCCGGAAAAAAGGTGGGTCCAAATTGCGCACGATTCCAAGAGTAAACATCGTCTGAAAAAAAAAAAAAAATATTCAGTTACTTAGAATGAATGTCCCTATAGCCCCTACCTCGAAAACAAAAATCGAAATTTTTTTAGGGGGGGAGCCGCCACTTTGAAAATGAAAAATCGAATTTCGACCTTTTTTTTTGTAGTCTAGTGTAGAAAAAAAATAGTAAACATTATTTTTTCGGCAAGTTTGAGGTAGGGGCTATAGCGGCGTAAATTCTGCGTCGTTTCATGCCTCATATATCAAAATCGGTCAAAAACTGTTTGAGTTATCGTGCGCAAAGTTTTGAAAAACATGGTTTCGAGAAAAACGCGTTTAAAGTTTTGACTTCAATTTTGAGGCACACAAGTGACATTAACACATATTTTTAAATACAATACTTACGAATATTAATCGGCAATTCCAGCCCCATAAAGTGTGCCTTCCTCCATCTCATAAAACGAGTTTTCCATGGCTTTTTGGGCTCTGCGGGCTGTGCGACCCTCTTTCGATGATGCGTACGTTTTTAGCTCTGAGCGTTGAAGTCGTTTTCCGTCGCGAGATTCAGCATACATCTCGGCTTGTGGGCCGATGACAATACCCATTGTTGACATTATTTTTAAAATACTTGTGAAGCCTTCGTTGAAAATGCAGGTTGCCAGAAAATTTGCGATTTCGACTGTGGTAGCACCACAGTGGATATGTTTCGGCGCAAAGGTCCACAAAAGCGAGTTGAACGATTCGTTACAATTTTGCGTTTCACCTCCAGTGCATCGGTTGAGTAGATCGTCGGATGATAACGCTTCGTATATGGGCTTCATTACTTGCAGAACCTTTCCATCAAGTGGGGCGTACGTGTGGTGAAATGAGGCTAATGAGCCTTCTGCTGCTGACTTTTGATAGGCGCACCAGCTGGACTCACCAGGTGGGCAATACATATGTTGTGGATTACTATCACTTGAACTTTTGTGATAATATGTTGACCATATTTCTTTTCTCATGTTTTCCACAGAGTCCTTATAACGTCGAATAGCAAGTCCATAGTAAGTAGTCAGCTCGCTTATGACTTTGTCTGTCAGTTTGCCAGTGGCTTTTCCACCGATGCCTTGTGTGTATATTTTGTAATATCAATACATATTTTGGAAGAATTCCACAGAATTTTCGACTAATGACTGCAGGCAAATAAACAACTTTGCTGATGCGTTATTTTGACGAAAACATACCTACACAAAAATGCCTGTATCTCCTAAACTATTTCGAATTTTGAAAAATCCTTTTGGGAAAATGTTTTTGAGTATCTGAGCAATAGAAATATGAAAAAAATCGAAAAAATTTTTCGGATTACCAGAGGACCCCCTTAATCTATTTGAAGCCACAATTCAGATTTCATTGAAATATTTCAATGTAATGAATTCCAGTGGCTCCAAAAAAATCAATGTGGGAAAAATTTACCCACCACAGAATGGATTGGGCTCAGGGACAACACAGGACATAACAACTAACCATGCATACACAAACACAGATCTAATTACACAATAGCTTTCAATCTACTTTTGAGTTGACCTTTTGACAAACTAACATCAAAAAATGTACAGTTGTTTACAGAGGCACTCATGCGGTTCAAGGGAGCAGTAGCCATGTAATTTGTTCTACTAAATGGTAGATAAATTAAGTTGTTAGCATTTCTACTACTTCTACGGTTAGAGTTAAAGTTTACAAGAGAAAGTAATTCCGGACAATCGAATACACCGGTTATGAGTTGGTGTAAATAGACGATATCCGCAGACTTCCTCCGTTCACTTAAAGATTGCATTTTTAAAAGTTTTAAACGATCCTCGTAAGGAGGAAGGTTCAAAAAATCAAGCCCACCTAAGCCCCTAAGAGCAAACCCTAAGAGCAAACCGAACAAAACGTTATTGGATTCTCTCTATACGTTCAACATGCACACTATAACTTGGGGACCAAACTTGACTTGCGTACTCCAAGTGAGGGCGCACTATTGCATAATACAACGTAGAAGTTGTAATCATGCTATTGAATTCTTTGGCCCAACGTTTTATAAATCCAAGCATTGAAGATGCTTTTTTACAAATGTAATCAATATGATTGTTGAACGATAGCTTAGAATCCATGCATATACCAAGGTCTTTGACGGCCTCAACACGACTTAAAGCAGTATCTTTAATATTGTAGTCAAAAATTAAATTATTCCTTTTGCGCGAAAAGGTCATAGTTTGGCATTTAACAGGATTTAGAAACATATTATTTTTAAAGCACCAAACTTCAAAAGATTTCAAGTCAGCCTGGAGTAGGTTGGAGTCGTCTTTAGCATTTATTGTTCTGTATATTTTCATATCATCTGCATAAATTAACAGGTGAGAGTGTTTAATAATGTGGGTAACATCATTAATGGGTAAAATAAACAGAAGTGGACCTAAGTGACTGCCTTGAGGAACACCTGATTCCGCAACAAATTCAGGAGACAAAACCCCTCGGAATCGTATTTGATAAGATCGTTCTGTCAAATACGATTTAATCCAGCTAACAAAATATTGTGGAAATCCCAATAACTTTAGTTTAAATAAAATTAAACTATGTGGTAATTTATCAAATGCTTTACTAAAGTCAGTGTAAATGCAGTCGACCTGGTTACCTGATTCAATTGTATTAAGGCAGAAAGATGTAAAATCGAGAAGGTTGGACACAGTGGATCTGCCATTAACAAAACCATGCTGACGAGTTGTTATGACTTCTCCACAGTATCTCTTAACCCGATCATACACCACTCTCTCAAAAAGTTTTGGAATCGATGATAGTTTAGCAATGGGCCTGTAATTAGTAACATCATTCCTGCAACCCTTTTTATAAATAAAACGATTTATAAACGGCTTATAAACGATTTTTTCCAAAATTGAGGAAAAAGGCCTTCATTTATAGATTTATTAAACAACAAAGAAAGTGGTTGACACAAAAAAGAACTGCATTGTTTTAACACAGCGGCAGGAATTCCATCAGGTCCAGCGCTAAAATCTTCATCTATCGATCCAATATAATTAAAAATATCCTCAGCGGTAAAGGATATAGATTCCAAGGAAACCTTGGGTGAAGAACTCATATAATCAAAATACCCAACATCAGGGTTAAAAGAATCGGAACAAAATGATTCTTTAAAAAGAGTAGCAAATAGGCCACAGATTATGACGGGATCATCAGTAAATCCGTCAAGAGTTTTAAATGATGAAGGGAATCCATCGGATTTCTTTTTTGTATTTATGAATCCCCAAAATTTCCTTGGATCAGACAAAATTCTCAGCTTAATATTGTCTAAGTATTCATTATATAACGTAGCTGAGCGATTTTCAAATTCCAGAAACAAACATTTGTAAGTTTCTAGGTCATTTGAGTCTAAGCTACAGACATATTTCTTCCATGCTCTGTTTCTGTTGTTGCGAAGTGTTTTTAATTCCTTTGTGTACCAGGGGTACGTCGAATTATTCGCAAATTTGAGGCTATATGGTACGGATTGAGAAAACATAGCAAAAAGTTCCAAATAAAAATAACTAATGGAACTATCAAGATTATTTTCATTTATGTATTCTAAAATTACATTGAGTTTACTATGAATCAAATTATTCAACTTCAAAAAGTCAGCTTTTTTAAAGTTGAATTCATAAACTTTGTCTATGGAATTTGAATTAACTATATTTTCTCTATCTGATTTGTACCAAATACTCAATGGTGGATGGTATTCATCAACAGTTGTAAGAGTATGGAAGGCCCTCTTAACAATGACATTGTTACTGTCTGTAGTTAAGACCAGGTCAAGAAGTCGATTAAGACCATTATAAATACAACTAACTTGTTGTAAGTCAGAACATATATTATCAACAAATATATGTTCTTGGCGGGTCTTCGAATTAGATACACATAAATATGTATCATCGTCAGAAGAATGCCATTTTAAGTCAGGCAAATTAAAATCACCCAACAATAAAATGTCGTCATTAACGTCAAGTAAATTTATAATGTATTCTATGCAGTCTGCAAGGTTTGCATAGACGTCAGCACTGCTCTTTGGAGGAACATACGCATTAACAACATATACATTGGAATTACAATGTACAACCTTAACGCATATAAGTTCGATATTGAAAGAGCAGGGAATATCAATAAAGGAACTAACAAAGGAGTTCCTAACAGCTACTAAGACACCACCACCAACAGCAGAAGTATTGTCAGTGTGCCTGTCCTTTCTAAAAACTTGGAAACTATTGTCAAACAATTCCAAGTCTGTAATGCTTCCGTTCAGCCACGTCTCCGTTAACGCAATAATATCCTCAGAAAATTTCTGAGTTGACAAAAATATGTCATGCGTCTTAGAACGTAATCCCCTTACATTTTGATAGTAAAGGGATAGCCTATTTAGTTTTTTTGAGCCTGACGCACGGGTTTGTTGGACCTTCTAGACTTATTTTTAGGCTGAAACTCAGAAACGAGAATATTATTGCCCCACAAATTAGAGTTTAAAACAGTTGCAAACTCTTCAGCTGCAACTCTGAGAATGAAGGACGCGTGGGAGGGTTTGTTACCTATTTTTTTGCATGAACAGAATGCATTATGGCTTATTAAATTATTTATTTATTTATTTTATTTTTTATTTATTTATTTATTATAATGATACAACTTAGGACATTAAGATGAACTAATCTTATAAAACTGTCCTAACGATAAATGAGGCATGGGTCTTGAGTTTATTAAATTAAAATTATTAAACCTAACTTTAAATAATAATTTAACTAAACTTAACTTAAAATATAAGAAGAGTTATTCAAATTTGAATTATATGACAGATTGACAAAAAAGTTAACAATATTAAGAATAAGGTAAAAGAAAATTTATTAATACATTTCATCAGCATTTGAAAAATGAAATTTGTTGAGAAAAATTATTTCAATATGTTATAAGATAGAAAAAGGAAAGAAAGGAGATAGACAGATAAAAAGAGATAAAAAGAAAAAAGAAATGACACATGATATGTAACATGTAATGTGTTATTTATATGTAATATATTATTAATGTGATTAAAACCCAGTAAATATATTTATTGCACTTGATAATAATTTGAGAGATCCTTCTTGAAGATATTAAAGTTGCTATTATTTAAAAAACTGTTTGGAAGGGAGTTCCAGAGCCTGATAGCATATATAAAGAATTGACGATCTGATGTTAAAGATACATGTCGAAACTGGACAAGTTGATTTAAGCGGCTAGAAAAGGTGAATCTTAAACGTTTGTACAAGTATGAAGGTTGCTTTGTATATATAATTTTATGAAGTAAAAGTAGCGTTTTAAAGTCTAGGTGCTGGTCAAAAGTCCTGTTGAATATTACTTTGGCTAAGGAAGAAACATGATCAGTTCTCTTTAGGTTAAAGATGTACCTAGTGATGTTGTTAAATAATACTTTAAGCTTTTGTTTACTTTCTGAATCACAGTTTGCGAATAATTCGCTGCCATATAGTAGAGTGGGAATAAGATAAGATTTTGCCAGTATCATTTTAATTTTGTAGGGTGTAAAAAATTGCGACGCCCACAGGGATCGTAGCATACCATACACTTTTCCAATAGTGGAGTTGATGTGATGTTTCCACGATAAAACTCCATCAAACAAGATTCCTAGATTCCTTGCACTGTGAACGTACTCAATTTCGGTTGAGTTCATAAGAACTCTCGGAAGATTTGTAGTATCAATTTGTTTCTTAGATATAACTAAGCATTTCGATTTTAGAGGATTAAGACATAAACCATTTTTCTTTGTCCACTCATGAATGTCGCTCAGGTTACTGTTCAGTTTCGCTACGCAGTTGTTTATTTGGTCACGGCTACAGCTAGTGTACAGCTGTACATCATCAGCGTACATGTGTATTTGACAGTTGCGTAGAGCAGAGGGTAAATCATTGATATATAATATAAACAAAAGTGGACCCAAAATAGAGCCCTGTGGTACGCCTCTCGCAACAGGAAGTAAATTCGAAAATTTACTCTGTATATTTGAAGAAAGATGAACTGTCTGAAGCCTATTTGTAAGGTATGAGTCAAGTAGTTTAACTGCAGTCGAAGAAAAATTGTACATATATAGGAGTTTTGTGAGCAGAATTTTGTGATCTACTGAATCAAAGGCTTTAGAGTGATCAAGCAGTGTCAGAAAAGATATATGATTCTCATCAAGTGACCTGCGAATATCTTCCGAAACGTCAATTAGTGCAGTTATGCAGCTGTGCTTCTGTCTAAAACCCGATTGCCGTTCTGAAATAATATTGTTTACTAAAAGGAATTTGTTTATTTGTTTTGCCATAAGAGACTCAAACACTTTGGACAAATAAGGCAATATCGCGATTGGGCGATAACTTTTATCTGATTTAAGCATGGGAATTATTTTAGCAATCTTCCAACATTTTGGAAACGAGGACGTCATTATTGCAGTGTTAAAAATATGTGTAATATATGGCAGCAATTTCGGTAGAAGGCCTTTGAAAAATTCCGGATGAATTTCATCAATTCCACAAGCATTAGACCTTATTCTAAGAAAACTTTCTAATACATCTAGCACATCAACTCGACTAAAACAAAATAAACTTTCAGAAGACAACAGACTACTAGAATTAAGATACGAATTAACACTGACAGGTTCGAACGGAAGATTGATGAATTTTTCATTGAGAACATTTAGATTTATATTAACATTACAACATTTAACATTTTTACCTATACCAATATTACGAATTTCTTTCCATTTTTGCTTACTGCTTACTGCGTTGCTAAATTTCCTTTCATAGTATATGGCTTTAGCAGCTTTAACTTCCTTTACAACCTGCCTTCTTAAGTTTTTATATTCCTCTAGAAAGTAAGAGGTTTTAAATCTTCTCCAGCGTTTGTAAGCTACATCGCGTTTATCAATTAGAGTTTTAATTCGTTGGCTAAACCATGGCTGTTGACCCTGCTTAATCGTTCTATTTTTTTCTGGTACATAGTCCTCAAACAGATTATGGACATTCCTTTGCAGAAATTCGACCTGGTCGTTTACAGAAGTCATACCTCGAATAGCATCCCAGTTAATAATGTCCATTTCAAGACCAAGTCGTTGATAGTCGATATTCTTAAAGTCACGGTAAGTAAAAGTAAATTTTGTTTGACAAACGTCATAACATTTTCGGTAGTTGTGTCAGGTTGAAGGCGTGAAATAAAAATCATTTTTCTCCTCGACACTGCCCTCAAAATTAAATTTGATTCATTGTTGGGCTGAGTTAAAATTGGACTATTAGTCAATGGAGGAGTAATTGATGGCGACGCAGAAATAACTACATTATTCATTTCTAAAGGCATAGCTGAGGGCTGCATAGCTTGTTGGTTATTAAGAGACGCCTTGCGACGCTTGTTATTTTTATTTTTATTTTTCCTCTTGTTTTTGGTTTTATTAAGGTCTTTGTTAGTTTGTTAGTCCCGGATGAAACTGTCTGAGACAGAGAAGGAATGGTATTTTCGGAATATAAATCTCATCGTAGACGCTGGTATTGGGTGTGGCGTTAACTTCGCTGAAAAATGTTACAATTTCTCTGAAATTGTTATTCAACGAGTTAAGTCTTTCCCCAAACAGCTTTATTTTTGAATAAAGTTCATCTGGGGAAAGGGCCCTGCACGAAGCACAATACCAACGAAGACCTGATCTCGTTGATATTAAATCATCAAGACATGACTTGGAGATACCCGCGCAAGAAGAATGGAACATTTGCTCACAAGGCCCAGAACAATTGAACATGGGGTTCAGAATATTTTGGCTTTTACAAAGCTCGTTTAGAGAACAAGCAGCCATATTATCTGAAGAAAAATAAACCATTACAAAAATAAACAATAAAACAAAAAACTATCAATATAAAAAAAATAAATAAATGGTTTTAATTATTTTTTGTGAGCAAACGTGTTAAAAATTAAATAGCGCTTAAAGGGTTAACAATTCACTTTAAACAGTTTAGAAGCAACAGCAACAGTATGCCTGTGCTCTAATATGTATATATAAATAAACAAATAACGCACAAAGAGGAATGCAAGAAAATAAAAAACAAGCAGCTAGCACAGAAGTCAAGCACGAAAATAATAAGTTAAACTAATTTATTAAAATGACAAAAGATGTAAAAATACAAACACTTACAGGTACCACATAATAACATATACATATATTATTTTACAAAATTTCTTTAAACAACTCAACAATTTAAAACACAAATATTGCACAAACATTTAATGACTCTACGTCAACATCAACTGACACCGGCTAATAAACGAGATCAACTGTGCACTTTATTATAATAATTTATAATAAAGTGCACATAACATGTAGCGATGAAACTTCGAAACTAGATTCGATGTTGGAGAAACTGCATTGTTTATTAAAGAAATCACATATGAAGGAGGAAGGCCTTTGTGAAGAAGAAAATATATTTGAAATTATTGATATGAATGCATTCAAAAAGAAAAATGAAAAAATTTAATAAATACTCGCCTATAAAGATATTGATATACAGAGCTCCAAAACAGATAGATTGCATGCTTCAAAAATACAAGCTTATTGATGAATTTCACACATCAAGAATATCAGCCAGTGGCGTAGCGGGGGGGGCAGTGGGTGTCATCATGCCCCGGGCGCCACTCACAGAGGGGCGCCAAATCATTCTCAAGACAAACATAATTTTCCAACCAAATTTGTTTTAATTAATCACTTCAATAACAAGGTTAGCCAACTGTAGAGTACAATGCTATGATAATGCTGCTCTTATGTCAAATTACATATCTGGCGTTCAACAAAAAATAATAAACAAAAATAAATAAGGCAACATTTGTAAATTGTGATAACCACACATTAAATTTAGTAGGAGTTACTACAGCTAACCAAGATCCAATCGTTGTAACATGTTTTGAAATAATTGATAACATACGTCTCTTTTTCTCACGTTCAACATTACGATGGAAATTGTTAAAATATGCTTTAAAAAATCTGTTAAACGTGAATCTGTAACACGATGGAGCGCCAGAGCGCAGCAGTTAGCGTTATTGTCGAGAGACTGGAAGAATACGTAGAACTATCAGAAAAATTAGCAGATGAAAATTTTTCCACAAGTGGTACCAGAAATGCTGCAATCTTTATCTTAAACCGAATTAAAATATCATAACTTTAGTCCATTTCTGGCATCAACTCTAAGAGAATTGATCGTGTGCAGCTCAGATTACAAGGTCCTAAAATTAAGTTTACAGAAGCGTTCCATGATCTGAAATTATTGGCGATTGAACTTGCAGAAATTCGTAACGATATATGAGAAAAAGTAATCGAAAACGCTAAAAATCTTTGTAACAAATGGGGAATCGATACAAAAAAAAAACAAACAAATTGGCCATTTCAGCCCTTGAAAGGACTTTGACCGAGCTTCTTATGATCAATTGTGTTGTGTGTGTTATTAAATTTTTTGCACACAACTGAGCGAGAACTGGACCTACATGTTTTATGCCGACTCCGAACGGCTAAAGTTCATGTTCTCAAGAAGCTTTACATGGCATTATTTACTCTCTGAGGTTTGCCATTGTCTGCGGGCTCCGAGCATACTAAGCCACACACTTAACCTGTATGCCACGGTCACCACCACCACGGGAATCGATACAACAATCCGTATTTTTGCACGCATTTCTTTCGGCGATAGCTTTTATTCTCCACTAAATATGAAAATAGTTTTCGATTTTTTATGAATTATGATAGCTCAAAAACTTATCATCCAAATGTAAAAATTTCTTGAACAAACATGAAGATAATTATACATTTTTTTTGGCTGAGTTTGACTATTAATATTGAACAAGAAGTGTACAAGATATATTTGAAAAAAGCGAGAAAAACTTTAAAAATCTTATACATCCTATAAAATCTTTAAAAAACACGTAAATAATAGTACTCTGTCCGTTTGCGTGAAATTTCACTCGCAACATTCATTTTTTTGTTGCGTGAAAATTCTGACAAATATGTTGTTGTGAAGAAATTGAAAAATTTGAGAAAGTCATGCTTTACTTCTCAAAACAGAAAAAAAATAAATATATGAAAATAAAAAATAAAAAAAAACTGCCACTTTTCACTTCAAACAAAATAGGCAGTTCAATCAAATTGTCGTGGAAAAATGTTGCGAGTATTTTTCACAGCGGAACCGAGTAATATTTTGACGAACATGTGAAAATTTCCAAACTCTACAATAACAAAATATTTGGTAGCCATCGTGGTAGCTGCAGCAAGGGAAAGGGACAGGCAAAACAAAAATAAACGATGCTAGCAACAACGAAGCGCATGCGTCGTAGCACTGGTAGCCACAACAACACACAAACTCACGATCATTTGAAAGTTCACTACAATGTGGTTGCTGCGGAAATGGAAACACGAAGTTGCGTTCGTTTGAACGCATGCACGATGGGAGCGTAAATGAGAGTGTGGGAGCCATTGCATACAATTTCGATAGAAACATATTTTTATGCGATTTGAGTCCTCTATCTATTATATGCTCGGTGGTTGAAGCTTACAACATGGGCATTGGATTTGGCGCATATGTTGTTTTGAGACTTCTTCATAACGTTGACCATCCAGAAAGAAACACTGTTTTCTTCGACAACTTTTTTACCTCTTACTAATTGCTCTGTTTGCTAAATGAGAGAAAATTTTATGCAACTGGTACAAAAATTTGGTTGCAAACGGCAACGTTCAAATCGGATATAAGGCGCTGCGTGACAAACCCAGCAAAACGTGGGGAAGTGGATAAAATTTTTGACAAGAGGAATGAACTCAACTTCGTGCGTTGTTACAACACCACCCAAGTAACAATTGCTAGTAACTATGATTCCATTCTGCCAATAAAGTCTGCTCTCCGATAAAATCGTACAAAAAATAAATACGTCGTCATAACTCAAACGAATATAACTATAATATCAATATGGGTGGAGTCGATTTACACTTCAATGGGGTCGCAAATTATCGCGTTGATAAGCGCAGTAGGAAATGGTGTGGTCATTGTGGGTTAACGCTATCAGCAGATATAGATGAATAGGAAAGACCTCAAGTTAACAAACTTTGCCTCAAGTTGACAAACTTGAGCACGTCATTGATATCAACTAGAGAATAAGCCTCGAAGATGCGTTGTATGCCACAAGCATACCATTTAAATATACTTATATGCAAAAAATGCAATTTACATTTGCACACAAAATGTTTTGAACAATATCATAATATGATTATCAAAGACATTAAAAGTATGTCCAATAAATAAATAAATGTTAATAATAACTTATTTATTTTCTACTAGCGATACCCTACGCGCGTTACTACTCCTTCACATCCTATTTTCTAATGCCCGTGTTAATTTTCTGGTAGAAGATATGACCAATAAGTATCTTTATACTGAGTTTGAATGTTATGCGACATTTGTACTAAGCTATTCGATGTTAAACATATGAATTGTATAATAAATTTTATATTCGTTTCGAATTCTTTGATGTGTGACCTTATATATCGAAATTTTTGCCGAAAAGTCTGAATGTTTAAAAAGTGTCACGCCCCTTGTCTAACGCCTATAAAATATTGCCATTGAAACAATACGTGCAAATTGAGCATGAATACCGAATTTTGTGGCTGTGAAACATGTAATTCCAAAGCTATTCGATATCGAAAATAAGAGTTGCATGGAAGGTGCTACGCCCCCATGTTCTATCGGTACCAAACTTCAAAGGAACACTCTGGAAGGTGGAAGGTGCCACGCCCCCATGTTCTATCGGTACCAAACTTCACAGGAAAACTCTCAAGGCATATAATGATCAATTTAAAGCTAACATATTTAATACAAAATTTTTAAATTTTTGTATACACATTGAGCCATTGGTCGATTTTTCGACCAATCCGGAAAACGGAAAATGGGAAAATTCTGAAACTCTGGAATTTTCTTAATTTGATCAAAAACAACAAAGCCTGAAAATTTCATTAGAACATTCCAACGCGTTCGGGTACCTGACCAAAATGGGTTAAAGCAATCTTAAAACTTCAATATGTGCCTATATGGATGAGAAGTAAATTCGTCATGTTATTGAGCTCCAAGTGCTTAAATCTCTTATTATATAAATCAAAACGAATTAACTGTTAAATATTTAATATTTTGAAGAAAATGTATGTTCTAAACGAAAAATTGCAATAAATAACTTATAACAATATCAAGCAGAATTATTAAAAATATTTCAAAATTAGTTAAGAAAAACGTTTTGTATGTGATTGTCTGTTGCATTTTTGTTCAGGACAGTCCCTTTGTAAGATCCAGCAGCAGTCTGCCATCATATGGCAATCCCATCGGCCTTGATATCTATTTTCCACTGTCTTGATATCCTGATGAAAATGCACTCTTGTTCTTCACTGTAATCACCTAGGTTATCCGCAAACCTATCCAAATGACTTTGTTAGTAATGTAATTTTATACTCATGTTATATCCTAGGTTTTAAAATTTAAAAGCATTTAAGAAACTATTTCAGAACACTTAAAAAAATTCTCTCTTGCGGCAGATACAGCTCTTGTAGCGGGATTCGTACATGCTTTATCAACTCAGATCCCAGCCCGATGCCCTTTGCTAGTCCGTCAGCCCTCTCGTTACCATTAATGCACTGGTGGCCTAATAGTAAGTGAATCTGAATTTTGTGCAAAAATATATGCCACAGAAAAAAAATCTTGTTGTTCCCCTGTGTATTTATTTAGAAAATTTAAAAAAAAAATTGTTATCAAAATGAGATAACATCATTGAATGTGAATTAAACTAAAACATACCAATGGATTTAAATGGAATATGGCTTATTTTCTTTGTAACATATGTGTTTTTATAACTATATATTAAAACAGAGCTATTTTGACGTTTTCGATTTGTTATGAATTATAAAATAACGAAAAAGTTTAAATTTTGCATAAAAAATTGTTTTTTTTGGGAAGAACTTTCTGAATATTTTCGAAACTATTCAGCTAATTGTTACGCATACTCGTTCCTTTTGTATGCATAACCGATAACCAACGTAGGTAACAGCAACACTATACAAAAACAGCTAACCGATATTGCAATCGATCTCATCTGGGCATTCTCTCTGATTACCACGCGGAAGCAAGTTGTATTTTTACCCGAGTTGTATTCTATTTAATTAACTATAATCTACTTAATGAGTTTAACTGAAATTAACTATATTTTTAAAATAAAATAATTATCTTTTGTTAAGAAACATAACAAAAAGTGGCGACGAGGATTTTTTATTCGCAGTAGAAAAAAAAATTAACTAAAATGTCTACAATAGAAAAGACATTAGCGCAATTGCTTGTACGAATGCAATAACAGCAACACAGAGATAGTGTGGCGATGCAAAATATTCTTGCGAAAATAATTCCAGCAAGTGACTCAAAGAATGAAGTGAAATTCGGTGGAAATCCAGAATTTATCATTGAGGCACTTGCATCGAACATTACTGAATTTTGCTACGATGTCGACCATAACCTCACCTTCGACACATGGTTTGCGCGATATGAAGACCTTTTTCAGCACGATGCAGGAAAATTGGACGATGCGGCAAAAACAAGGCTACTGCTTAGGAAGTTGAACTCACAGGTGCATCACAAATATGTAAACTACATACTACCAAACCATCCAAGGGACAAAACCTTTAAAGAGACAGTGTCATTACTCAAGCAACTTTTCGGAATACAAGCATCACAATTCAACATCTGATACAATTGCCTGCAACTTAAAAAAGACCCAAGTGTAGATTTTATCACGTACGCAGGTGACGTAAATAAACAGTGTGAACTTTTCGACTTAAAAAATTGACAATCGATCAGTTTAAATGCTTGATTTTTGTTATGGGTCTAAAATCGCCATCAGATTTTGAATTGCGTACAAAATTGCTTAACAAACTAGACGAAAAAAGAGATGGCGAAAGCGCCATTACACTGGACACATTGTCACGGGAATGTCAACGTTTGGTGAATTTGAAAACTGACACTGCGCTCATTGAAAACCAGAAGACGGCGGCACATATAAACAAGATCAAAACAAGGTCACAATCCATAAACACAAAGGAGGGAAAAGTACCGAAAAGTCAATGTTGGTACTGCGGTGATCTTCATTACGCACGTTTCTGTTCATATAAAAACCATAAATGTGGTGATTGTTCACACACTGGGCACAAAGAAGGTTATTGCACAGGCAATAACAAAAACTACAAAAACAACCGAGCAAATGACTCGCAACAAAAACAAGAACATAAATACAACTCAAATGCCTCACACAAAAGTCACAGAAAGCAGCATACAAATACAAATTTCGTGCAGTCAAACGGAATTTTTGTGACAAATCAAGTACAAAGCTTACGAAAATACGTGGACGTACATATCAACAATTCACATGTAAGACTTCAATTTGACACAGGCTCAGATATAACTATTATATCAAAGGAGAACTTCAACAAACTGGACGTTCAAGACATTGAGGAAGTTGACCAATCAGCACGTAGCGCAACAGGCGAGTTACTCCTCACGTCGCAGTTCAAATGCAAAGTCAAATTTCAAGGGAAAGAAAAATATTTAATTTGCCGAGTTACATCAATTCACGATCTCAATGTCATGGGATTAGATTGGATGGACGCTTTACAACTGAAAGACCAGACCATAAATTCTGTGTGCAATCAAATACAGAATAATCAGGGGAGTGTTGATCAAACATCGATTCAAAACAAAATTGCTCACTTAAAATTATCTTTTTCAGATGTGTTCGATGGCAAAATGGGACTCTGAAACAAGACAAAGGCCGTATTGCAGACGAAGACCCATGCTCAACCAGTTTTCAGACCAAAACGCCTCGTTGCTTACGCCATGCAGCAGCTAGTAGAGACAGAGCTAAAACGTCTACAGGACTGCAACATTTTATCACCTGTGAACTACTCCGATTGGGCAGCACCCATCGTGGTCATTAAAAAAGCAGGCTGGCGGAATACGAGTGTGCGGTGATTTTTCAACTGGACTGAACGAGCGCCTCGAATCACATCAGTATCCACTTCCCCTGCCGGAAGACATTTTTTCAAAACTGGCAAATGCCAAATATTTCAGTCATCTTGACTTATCAGATGCCTTTTTACAAATTGAAGTTGATGACGCATCAAAGCATTTATTAACCATCAACACGCATATCGGACTGTTTAGATATAACAGAATGGTATTTGGCGTTAAAACGTTCCCAGCCATTTTTCAACAAACTATGGATCAGATGCTGGCAGGCATATCAGGTGCAGCAGCGTACATGAATGACATTTTTGTAGCAGGCAAAGATGAAGGTGAACACGAAAAAAATCTTCACGCTGTTCTCGACAGAATCAAGGAATATGGGTTCAAGCTTAAATACGAAATGTGCGTATTTTTCAAAACTTCTGTAAGCTACCTGGGTTACATAATTGACCAAAATGGCCTCAAACCAAATTCCGAACGCGTCAGGGCTATTGCGAACATGCCTGAGCCAACCAATATTACAGAACTGAGATCATTTCTCGGTGCAATTAATTTCTACGGCAAATTTGTGAGCAACATGCGTCAACATAGAGGGCCGTTAGACGAACTTTTGAAATCCAATGTTACATGGACATGGACAACAAAACATAAGCGATCGTTCCAAGAATTAAAGAACATTTTATTATCAGACCTGGCACATTATGACCCTCAGCAGAACATCATAGTTGCAGCAGATGCATCCGGATACGGACTTGGTGCATGCATTTTACACGAATATGCGGACGGCACCATCAAAGCAGTTTCTCATGCGGCACGCTCACTAACACCTGCTGAACAAGGGTACAGTCAAGTGGAAAAGGAAGCGCTCGCACTTATTTTTGCGGTAACAAAGTTTCACAAAATGATATATGGGCGACGATTCAAGCTTCATACCGACCACAAACCGTTATTAACAATTTTTGGACGCAAAACTGGAGTAGCAGTACACCAGGCAAATCGTTTGCAGAGGTGGGCAATTCAACTTCTAGCGTACGACTTCGAAATTAGGTTTGTGAACACCAATAGTTTCGGATACGCGGATGTATTGTCACGTCTTATAAACAAAGAAAACAATGTTCCGGAAGATTTCGTTATAGCATCAATAAAAATTGAAAACGCTGTCGCACGTCATAAAGTCAATGCCGGTAACTTTCAAAATGATACAGTACGAAACAGCAAAGGATAAAACTTTGTCTATTGTTTTAAATTACATCCAAAGTGGATGGCCTTCAGAGATAAATCAAAACGATGTGCTTAAGCTGTTCTTCCACAGAAAAGACAATTTATTGCACACAGACGGATGTATTATGTATGGTGACCAACTTGTCGTCCCACACACATATCGCAAGCGTATATTAAAACAAATTCATCATGGACATCCAGGAATAGAACGAACAAAAGCTATAGCACGAAGCTATGTCTACTGGCCACGCATCGATGATGACATCAAAATGATGGTAAACTGTTGCAGCAACTGCGCCTCAGCAGCGAAAATGCCGTTTAAAGCGCCACTACAACCATGGCCCACACCAGCCAAAGTTTGAGACCGACTGCACATCGATTATGCTGGACCGATCGACGGGTATTATTTTTTACTGGTCGTCGATGCTTTTTCAAAATGGCCAGAGATTATAGAAACAAAATCAATTTCATCGCAGCAAACAGTTAAGATGTAAAGCGACATTTTTTCTCGTTTTGGTCTACCATCAACAGTCGTATCAGACAACGGTACGCAATTCAAAAGCGCATTTTTTGAGGAATTCATGGAGAAAAATTGCATTGATCATAAATGCACTAGCCCATACCATCCAATGTCAAATGGACAAGCCGAGCAATTTGTAGACTCATTCAAGAGAGCACTCAAAAAGATGGAAGGAGAGGGGACGGTCATAGAAAACATGCACAAATTTCTACAATTGTATCGTTCAACTTTAAACCCAAATGTACCAGACAAAAAGTCACCAGCAGAGATAATGCTTGGCAGACCAATGCGTACCACATTAGATCAACTGTAGCCACTAACACACAGCGATCAGCAAATTTCAGCAGCCTCAACGAAGATGAAACAGCAATTCGACAGGAAACACGGCGTTATTTCGAGAGAATTTAAAAAATTCGACAAGGTATTTGTGAGAGTACCAGACGGCGTAAACCACTTTAAATGGGTACCTGGAGAAATCATTGAGCAGAGAGGCACTGTCATGTACAATGACAGCGCCACAAATGACAAATTTATAGAAATTTATAGAGAAATTTATAGACAAAATTATAAGATCTCACATAAATCAAATTCGTCAACGTACTGCAATAAAAGACGTTTCCGAAGATCATAATAAACCATGGGCTGCAGCTCTTGAAATTGTCGATTCGTCACCAACTGAAGTTGCAGATACAGATGATAACCTGAAAAATGACATTAACAACAGTGACAACGAACCAACAGCACCTACTACTTCTCATAATGGAAACTCAACGATAGAAGTACCACTGGCTCTTCGCAAATCAACCCGCAAGCGTTGGCCAGTGAACAAATTTACACCATCTTAATGTAATTTACTCAAAAGGGAAGGTGTTACGCATACTCGTTCCTTTTGTATGCATAACCGATAACCAACGTAGGTAACAGCAACACTATACAAAAACAGCTAACCGATATTGCAATCGATCTCATCTGGGCATTCTCTCTGATTACCACGCGGAAGCAGGTTGTATTTTTACCCGAGTTGTATTCTATTTAATTAACTATAATCTACTTAATGAGTTTAACTGAAATTAACTATATTTTTAAAATAAAATAATTATCTTTTGTTAAGAAACATAACACTAATTAAAAAACAGTGCAGATGTTACTTGGAGGCAATTTAGATGCGGATTTTCGAATTTTTTATTTTACCAAATCAGACTGTTTTGGAGTTATGTTAAAATCTCTGATAAAATCTTCTTAATTTTTAAAATAGCGGTTTATCACGAGTCCAGAGTCAATACAAACAATGTGAATTATAGGATTAAAACTTCATTATCCCATGTATCTTAATTGACTCCAAAAACTTACGCAGCAGAAAACAATTTCGTTGTTGTTCACCCGTGTTATTAGATATGAAAGATTAGGTGTAAACTCACTAGTAGAAATAAACGGTAAACATAAATTGTTGCACAACAATATTTTAAAGAAATACATAAAAAGCACTTTATAAATTAAAATAAATGTTATGTTCAGTAGTGAAAATTAACAGCACATGTAAACAGTTGCATAACAACTCACATCTTCATGTATACTATATACACTAAACCGTATCGAAAAAATAAATTTCGCCGCACACCAGCTAATCTGAAGCGTTATTGAAAGAAAGTTTCGAAAAAAAAATTTTTTTTTTTTGACCGAACGTAGGGGTCGTGCATTGACATATTTTTCGTTATTTACCGTCCGATCTTAAAGAATGATATGTTTTTGTTTTTGTCTAAGGACGACCTATTCTTGATTTCTGAAACTCATTGATCTTAGTTGACCCCTTATAGTACTGACCCACCGAACCCCAGTTTCTACCATCTTAACGTACCATTTTGATATCAGAATAAGAAATCCCATTAAAAACCATTAAACTTTTACTGAAGAATTTTTTCGCTATTTCCGCTAGAAATATTAAAAATTTTTTATTGTAATTTTTTTTGCAAATTTGTAAATTTTTTGTCATATCGTATTATTTTTATAAAATATCCACCGAAAACGTTCACATCCGAAAAAAAGCATCCTAATGTACAATTCTATAGTAATGCAATTAAAGCCTGCAAAAAACTTCCTTCTTATTAAACTTTCTGGACTATTCTTTAAGATCGTGCTGTAAATGTCCAAGGTTTGTCGAAGTTTAAAATAATGGCAACAATTGCAGAATGATTCGGACACACCTAATAAAAAACTTAAGAAAAATTAACAAAAAACCTTTGTTAGTTTAACTAAGGGCTTGGTCTGTTCTTAGCGTACAAAATTCTTGGATAAGACAACAAAATTTAATCTGCTAATTTATCGAATTTTATATTTATGATGAATTAATGGTGAAAACCATTAGTTGTAAGCACATTTTCACAAGTATATTAGTAGAATTGCACTGTTGGGAAGTAATACAATTGATTGGGAAGTATTATCTATACATTCTGATGATTAACATTGTAAAAAATTTATTGATTGATAACTATTTGCATCTTCCTTGTTCGCAGTGTTTGTGTAATTTTCTTTTTTAGCTACCAGCCATACTTTGAGTACTTTATACATGAGTTTATTTACTTTTACAAAGTTGTGCTTTGAGAATTTAAAAATTTGGTTTTTTGTATAAATATCAAATTTTTCATTTTAAACCCTTTTCAGCTCACACAAAAACTTTTGTAATTATAGATATTTATTTCATTCAGTACATTTATTATTCACAAAAGCCATCTTAGATAATTTTACTATGGTTTTTTTCTCGGTGTAAGAACGTTTTCGGTCGATATTTTATAAAAATAATACGATATGACAAAAAATTTAAAATTTGCAAAAACATTAAATAAAACAATTTTTAAAATATTTCTAATGAAAATAGCGAACAATTTATTTTTTAAAAGTTTAATGATTTTTTATGGGCTTTCCATTTCTGAAACCAAAATGGTACGTTAGTATGGTAGAAACTGAGGTCTGGTGAGTCAGTACTATAAGGGGTCAACTGAGGTCAATGAGTTCTAGAGGCAAAAAATAGGTCTTCCTGAGACAAAACCAAAAACAAACAATTCTTTAAGATCGGACGGTAAATACCGAAGATATAAAGAAATATGTCGATGCGCGACCCCTACGTTCGGTCAAAAAAAAAAAATTTTTTACGATTTTATATATATATAAAAATCATTTATCGTTAGGACAGTTTTATAAGATTAGTTCATCTTAATGTCCTAAGTTGTATCATTATAATAAATAAATAAATAAAATAAATAAAATAAAAATAAAAATAAACCTCCTTGCAATAATGCTTCAGATTAGCTGGTGTGCGGCGACATTAATTTTTTTCGACCATAAGGCAAGACGGTCTAATATACACATTTATAACATATCTTGACATGAAAAACAACAATTATAAAAATCATCTGAATAGCATAATTTTAAGAAAATAAAATAAAAGTTTAACATTATGAATTATAAATTTCAAAATACTTTTGTAAAAGATCAAAACACAAAAAAAAAACAATTTTCACTATGGAAAATTATATAAGTAAATAATTCAGATATAGGTACATATTGCTGAATTATCAGGTGATAAGAAAAACACGAAAAAAAAACTTGGGCATGAAAACTCCCATATAAAAGCTGCTCCCAAACTACTCCAATCTTTAAAAATTATTTCAAGTAATAACTTTTCGCTTAAGGGCAAGGGTGTAATGGCACAGCACAGGCAGCTTACGGAATAATTGAATATCGGCACAGTTAAAAGTATTGCAACTAATAAACTAATTTTCGTTTTGTTTATTTTCTTTCATTCACTACGACACTGGGTCAAACGATTCGCATTGCACAGCAACTAATGTAAACAATGTTGCTGCATTGACTTTGCTAGCGCAGCATAATAATTATATGAACTAGTGAGAATGAAAGAAAGGAAAATAACTCTTTAACAAAGGGTATTGCACAAGAGATCAATCTATTGGTTAACTAAACTTATATTGGAAAACTTGGGGGGAAGTTTTGGAAGCAGCAGCAAAATAAAAACTGGTATTTTTTATTTATATGTGTAAATAAGTGTAAAATTTAAATAAAGACAAAAATGTATTATTGTTTAGTTATTTTTTTCAATATATTTGAGAACATGCAATTTTAAGTTATCAAAAAATTTAAGTACAAGTTGTTGTGTCATTCAATACAAAATATGTGAAAATATAAATACATGCTTTTTTTATGAACAGTTTTGTGGCTATGAATATATCATGTTCTCACTATCGTAATTTATGGCTCATTCTTGATTTATGCATAAATCATGCACAAATGAAATAATTTCTTAGTGGGAATTTTTATTTCATATATATGTATGTTTTTGCAAACGCTCAGAACTCATACCTGGTTTCACATTAAATTTTTATTTATAGAGAATGATTGATTTTCAAATGTAGAATTTCATTTCACAAAACACTGACTTTAAGCTATGCAGTTGACTTATAAACTTTTTTCCCATTTACTTTTTAACATAATATGTTAACATATAATATTGATATTATCAATAAGAAGATAAGCGTTAGATTTAATGTACAAGAAACTGTAACAGTATATTGGTGGAATAGTAATAAATTCACTGTGTACGTAAGTAAATTTAAAAAGCGTGTTGTCCATGAAAGCGTTAAGTATTTTTGTTGTAGCTTGGTTTCTTCTTAAGTTTTTATTTGACTAAGAATGTCAAGTGCAATTTTAGGAAGACACCCTTAATCTAACATGTATGCGTTCGCAAAAAAATCCACACCAAAGATAGCAAACTACATTTGACTAACATATTGACAACATATTTTGACGACAAACTCTTAGGCCCGAGGAATATAACCACGCCGCTCTTACTACATTTAAAGAATATTATACCAGAAATACATATAAATCTAATAAATATGGAAGTAGTGTTGTGAATGAGTCGAACTAAACCAGTTTGTATATATGTACTCAATTCAAAGCCAAACACTTGTTTGACTCAAAGTTGCGAATAGCCTTATGCTGTAAATACTATGATTGATGCTATGTATGCGTTTGGGTTAAGAGTTGAGTTTGATTGAAACTGAAAATCAGGTAAAAAGTAAAATAGAAAGTTTTTGCTTCACAGAAATGCACTAAGAATTTTTACGTTGTATTAAACGAAACAAGTTTTTATCTAATAAAATACCTGGATGCTATTCCTCTTGACCTCATAATTTATCCAGTTATCAGTTGAAAATGCAATGGCTAACAAAGCTGTCGCGATGATAGCAGAAATGGTAGCAATAGAAAGAGTCACAGCAGAGCAAGGCATTTTAAATTTATTAAGATATAATATTTTTATATAAATATCAAAAATTATCCCACTTTTTTTAAATTATTTTTCCATTATCGATTAATTTATGTTCACATTCAAGATAAGATATGCACCTTGTGACGAAAATAATATTACTGCAGTAATGTGTCGAAAACTCAATCTGTCCACCTGACAAACTACGAATTTTATCTACTCAATATTTCTACTTCACTCAAATGAAGTTGAGTACCAATGGTCAAATCAAATTTTAATTCTTTTCAAACTAGAAAGTGGCATATTATTAAGTGTGTGATTCTGTTTTTTTGAAGTGAAACTTCTTTGCTGGCGAGTGAAATTTCAAGGTCTCTTAGGTTGCGTTTATAGTGAACGCGATTCAGACAGGCATGCAGGCTGAAATCTGTGTGAAAAAACGAGATGCAAATAGCTATCTATCTCGCTTGTTCACATTGCCTGTCTGCCTGCCTGTCTGACTCGGCGTTCACTATAAACGCAACCTTATTCGTGACGCTTGGATAACGTTTTCAATTTATATGAAAATTTTCAAGGTCGCTTTATTCGTGAAACTTATAACTAATGTCAAAAGCAAATATTTATATGAAAATTTCCACATAAAAATTATTGCTGCAAGCGCGAATTGAACCCCGAATGTCGCAACTGAGCTTCGAATTAGAGTCGGAAGCGCTACCATTATGCCACATACACTCAGAGAAGAGTTTCTCGGAATATGATAAAAAAGGCATCATATTTAGAGAAAAATGTTATATAGTTTGCTTCAGAGAATGCTTTTCTCTAAATGTGGTCATAAAAATTCACTAAAAATGATAAAAAGCTTCTATAAAAAAGAGAAATACATAAAAATATATCGTTTTCAGAGAAAAATACTTTTTATTTTTGAGAAAATATTTGTTTTTATTGAAGAATATACTTCTCATAGTGAATTTTTTATCAAAATATAGGAAAATTTTTAATTTTCAATAAATTGTCCTCTATAAATGAGAATTTTTTATGCGAGAAAAATACTTATTATTATTAGAGACATTGCAATATTTCCATTTTCCACAAGTGAAGATATATTTTTCTTCGAAAATGTGAAAATTTATTCTAATTGCAGAACATTTTATTTGAAAAAGAGAAAATTGCAATTATCGAAAATAGAGAAATTTTTTATCGGAGAAAGATATGTGTTTTTTTCTGAGTGTGGGATATGTGAAAGATATGTGTTTTTTTCTGAGTGTGGGCACATGCTAAACAGACACACAAAATGTAATAAATATTTAACGCGTTTTTCTCCGTATCTAGTATATCACAGACACAAACCATGTCTTTCAAGCATTTAATTTTCATCCTTAAAGTATGTACGGAAAATTTATTTCTTTAAGCTTGAAAGGAAAATATTAAGGCATATAATTCTATACGCCAAATTTTTGTGTGGAGAAAAAGCAACAGGGCAATTGTTTTCTAGATATCTTTATAATAATTTATCACGGTCATATATTTCATATTTGAGTTATCACAAACCATTAATATCAGTATTAAAAATTGAAGCACCAACCAATAACAATGTAAATATTGAATAAACAGAATATTATTCCATTTCTTTTCAGATACTTTCTCTCTCTATTTTAAACTAAAATCTCTCTTATTCTTTACTTTTTAAGAAGTTTCACTTCTGCCACGTGTACGTTACTATACGTTAGTTTTTTTTTTTTGTATTTATACGTCAAAACTATGAATATTTGATATATTGTTGTAAAACAAAAACAAATTGGCCTTTTTTGAACTTGGAACGACTTATTGTTAAGAGTATAACCTCTGCAAAAGTATTGTTAAGAATAAATCTCTGAATTGATTTTTTCAACAAACTGAATTAGTTTTATGAATATACTAGCGATACCCGTCGCGAGTTGCTACGAAGGATTTACTGTTTCATCAAAGGAGGACTGACTTTATTTTTCTCAAAACTACAGATCAGTAGCGTAGCAAGGGGGGGCGGTCCGCCCCGGGTGCACGCCAAAATGGGGTGAAAAATTTGGCAAAAGAACTTTTTACCATATAATTTTTCATTTTTTTAAATAAAAAGAAAACACCTCAATAACTTCGGTTTTATATTTGAATATCAAGAGGGTGCAAAAGTGAATGAAAAAAGTTTTAACCATCACCAGGACTTCTTTTTATTGAAACAAGCTTTAACTTTATATTAAATTTTGCTCAATATTAACGCTCACACTAAAACCCAATTCAATTTCATATGTAATTTTTCATTGGTTAGGGGTGCAATTTCCAAACGAATTATATTTAAATTATGATATTAAGATGGAGTACAAAAGTAAAAATGTAAAAACATTTTTTTATATGCCATTAAGTTTTATAAAAAAAACACTTTTTTACATCTTATATTCAGGTTAAAAAGTGTTCAAACTTGCTAGCATAGTAGACATTTCTAAAACCATTAAGTTTCGAAAACCTGCATGATTTTCAGAGTATGATGAATGGAGGTGTCAATTGTTTTGTAAGCAATACATTTCTCCAGAACTTTTCAGAAAACATGTTCATGTCATAAACGTCAAAAATAAAAATATACTTTATGATTTTGTGATTACTAAGTTCTGAGACTATATATCATGAAACAAACCTCATTTACATCTTTTAACCTGCTAAAACATAATTTTGAATAGTAATTTGTGTTGGGTATACTGTTACATAAAACTACTAAAGGGTGATTTTTTAAGAGCTTGATAATTTTTTTTTTTAAAAAACGCATAAAATTTGCAAAATCTCATCGGTTCTTTATTTGAAACGTTAGATTGGTCCATGACATTTACTTTTTGAAGATAATTTCATTTAAATATTGACCGCGGCTGCGTCTTAGGTGGTCCATTCGGAAAGTCCAATTTTGGGCAACTTTTTCACCGACAAATTTTGTTCAGCGATGAGGCTCATTTCTGGTTGAATGGCTACGTAAATAAGCAAAATTGCCGCATTTGGAGTGAAGAGCAACCAGAAGCCGCATTTGGAGTGAAGAGCAACCAGAAGCCGTTGCTTTTTTTCTGGTTGAATGGCTACGTAAATAAGCAAAATTGCCGCATTTGGAGTGAAGAGCAACCAGAAGCCGTTACTGGCCATGCATCCCGAAAAATGCACTGTTTGGTGTGGTTTGTACGCTGGTGGAATCATTGGACCGTATTTTTTCAAAGGTGCTGTTGGACGCAACGTTACGGTGAATGGCGATCGCTATCGTTCGATGCTAACAAACTTTTTGTTGCCAAAAATGGAAGAACTGAACTTGGTTGACATGTGGTTTCAACAAGATGGCGCTACATGCCACACAGCTCGCGATTCTATGGCCATTTTGAGGGAAAACTTCGGAGAACAATTAATCTCAAGAAATGGACCGGTAAGTTGGCCACCAAGATCATGCGATTTGACGCCTTTAGACTATTTTTTGTGGGGCTACGTCAAGTCTAAAGTCTACAGAAATAAGCCAGCAACTATTCCAGCTTTGGAAGACAACATTTCCGAAGAAATTCGGGCTATTCCGGCCGAAATGCTCGAAAAAGTTGCCCAAAATTGGACTTTCCGAATGGACCACCTAAGACGCAGCCGCGGTCAACATTTAAATGAAATTATCTTCAAAAAGGAAATGTCATGGACCAATCTAACGTTTCAAATAAAGAACCGATGAGATTTTGCAAATTTTATGCGTTTTTTTTAAAAAAAAAGTTATCAAGCTCTTAAAAAATCACCCTTTAGTTTAAAAATCATTAATAAACTTTTAACTTGCTTTAAAAATTTCTACAAAATTAAATTGATTTAAATTCATTATATTTTTGATTTATATTAAAAAAATGGCGTTCTATGAAAATTTTTGGCGGTCTGACTTTTTTTTATTTTATTTTGAAGATGTCTATTAAAAACTTTAAGATGGTTTTCTGAATCCTTTATTTTACTAAAATAATTATTATTATGTTCAAATCAACCAACAAAAACCATCAAAAATACAGTTTTTAAGAGAAGATAAGATGCACAGTTCACTCTAAAAAGTAAAGCGTATTTTAAAGACTGCCTTTAAATCAACTTGTGCCTGAATTTAAGCATGTTTTGAATTGTAATATTCTAAATGCTTGAAAACCCAAAGAAGCATATTTGAAGTCAGCTTTTGGATGTTGATTTTCAGACAAGCTAGCTAAATTTAAACCAATTTATTGGTTTTTATATTAAAAATGTCTACAATTCATCATATGAGTCTTAATTTAAGATAGCTTGCATTGCTATTCAGGCCAGTTTGTTTACGATAAGAGCTGAAATTCAGCGAAGGTAAGGCTGCATTTACCATTTAACTGCCTTTAAGTAAGACATCATTGAATGCTGTTTTACAGCATAAAAAGGCAAAAGTAATTTCAGCAAAAGCTGTCTTAATGCTGTTGCAGCTTATTTTAAGACAGTTTTTTTACCTAATATTAAGATTTACTTTTTACAGTGTTCCTTAAAAATTATTCTAATTATTAAAATTTAATTTTGTTCTCAATCACCGAATCTGAAGAATCAACAGATTTCTTGGAATTGCCAGCTCTTTTTGAGCCATTCATGACTCTCGACCTTGCCCAACCTGGGCAAGTTTGGTTTGGTAATTATGTAGATCATGAGAATGAAAACAATTTTTGATATCAATTTTGGTATCACTGTAATATTGTGGTGACCGTGGCGTGCAGGTTAAGTGTGTGGCTTAGCACGCTCGGAGCCCGAGTTCGATCCCCAATCGCGGCGAAAAGTTTTTTTCAATAAAAAATTTTCTGAACGGTCACCACCTCTCTGCAGACAATGGCAAACCTCAGAGAGTAAATAATGCCATGTAAAGCTTCTTGAGAACATGCACCTTAGCCGTTCGGAGTCGGCATAAAACGTGTAGGTCCAGTTCTCGTTTAATAGTGTGCAAACATTTAATAACACACACAACACAATTGATGATAAGAAGCTCGGTCAAAGTCCTTTCAAGGGCTGAAATGGCCAATTTGTTTTTTTTTTTTTTTTTTTTTGTAATATTGTGATACTGAGATATTTATGGTGGTATTTATGGTGATATTTATAAAGCAGTCAAATTTTACAGACCTAAATCTTGTCTATAAAAGTCCAAGCGGAGATTAATATAGATACACTGAGAAAAAACATACTTTAAAACTAAACAAAAAATATTAAAACAGAAATTTAACGCCTTTGCGTTTCTACATGACAATATTTAAAACAAGTGTGTTTAATTTTCACCTTCC
Source organism: Tetanocera ferruginea (assembly GCA_958299015.1). Taxonomy (NCBI): domain Eukaryota; kingdom Metazoa; phylum Arthropoda; class Insecta; order Diptera; family Sciomyzidae; genus Tetanocera; species Tetanocera ferruginea. The sequence continues at coordinate 91,972,946 of OY282643.1, forward strand.
TATAAACTCCTTTCTTTTTTATTTTCTCTCATTATTTCTTTGAAAAAACAAACAAAAATTTGAATTCAATGACAATTTTTGAATTGGTTTGACAAATATCGAACATATGATATAATAAAAACTAATTAATTAAATATTAAAATATTTCAAATGCAAACTTCATCGAATGGAGTTAACATTTAGTATTCGGAAGGTCCCGGGGTAGCTGGTTGTGAATCTGGTGCTAAAACTCGGAAAAGTTAAAAAAATGGCATCGCAAAAATATGCTTTAAAACATGTGTTTTGAATTTTTAAATTTTTGTTCTAAATTTGGTTTTCATAACAAAAACATTGTTTTAAAAACAAAAACTTTTGTTTTGAATTTAACTTTAAAAACAGCTCTGTTTAATTTTAATGAATTTGTTTCAAGCTCTATTTCAAAACCAATTTCGTTAGATATGAACACTATTTCATTTAATTTTAACAAATTTTTTCCTCACTGTACTATAAAGAAATTGATAAAAATTATGAAAAATGTTTATAAATGAATTTTAATATTTTATATTAATTTTTCATTTTAATTTTATGTAGAAAATGGGGGTTGATTTCGAAAAAATATTTATATTAATAGTTATTCAGGGTCACTAGGGAAAATTTTTCAACGTTTTGCTTCCAGGTCCTATTTTTTTTCAAATATGCACAATTTTTCGTAAATTTTCAATGTTTTCTATATTAAACAAACTTAAGTTTTTATATTAAAACTAATATTGTGTGCTTTACTGATAGTAAATTTTTCTCTCGCAACTTATAAGCCCGGTAGACAATAATATTGGAACAATTCAGAGAAAATTCTTTAAGTTTCTGAAAATTTTAGATTCTTACTTCTTTTATCAAATATTCATGGAGAGCATAGTGTTGTTTATTTATTGAATCTCTTTTTAAATATGTAATTTTTGTAGAGGTTGATTCGAAAATATGTAGTAAGATTCATCGACTTATTTTATAAAAAAAATCTTCTATAGGGGTGCACAATTTAGTTTCCGCCCCGGGTGCGACCAGCCCTAGCTACGCCACTGCTACAGATCATTGTTACAAAAGTGTTACATGAGCTATGCTTAAAACTATGTTGCCAGATTGGCATAGTCATCTATATAATTAGAATAAATATTTTCTTCTTGATTCTTGGTGTTAACCATAAATCGCCTATTTCTTCGAAAAGTATTGCCATTGCTATCTGTAACAATGTATGATCTATTGTTATATTTTTTAATTATTATTCCATATTCCCATTTATTTTACACATTGCCATTTATTTTAATTTACTTAACAATTTCGCTGATTTGTTGTAATAGAATGCTGTTTTCTTTTATTTTTAATTCGATTGCGCACCTCATTTTCGTTTACATTATTTTTGCTTAATAACAGTTTGGATACCGGGTGTTTCGTTTTGAGTGTTCTACCCATAAACAACTGTGCTGGCGACAAAAGCATGTCTTGTAGAGGAGTTATCATTTCTTTTATCAAGAATATTTTTCTAGATGTTTTTCGCAATAAATACTGCTTTTTCTGCCAGTCCTTTACATTGTGGATAGTTAGAACTTGAAAACTTTAAATTTGTATTAAATTCTTATGCAAAATTTCTAAATTTATAACTATTGAATGAACATTATCTGATCTTATTTCTGTCGGAATTCCGAATTTGGTGAACAATTGCTTTCACATGTTAATAATTTCGTCAATAGCCTTATTTTTCAATTTTTCAGACGTCAACCACCCCGAGTATGAGTCAACAACAACCAAGTAAGATGTGCCCAAATACTCAAAAATGCCCATTGCAACTAACTCCCAATTTCGGTTCTGGAGGCTGTTGCAATGGTTCCTTCTGATTTTTCCTATGTAGACCCTCACAAATTCTACAAGCAGCTACATACTCTTCAACATCGATTGACAATCCCGGAAATGTGCAGAATGCAATAACTTTAATGTTTGTTTTCTTAGTTCAGAAGGAACAACTTATCTATCTCTACAAAACAATAATCCCTCACCAATGCTCAATTCATCTTTAATTTTATAATTTTTTTTCCTCAATACCCAGATTTTTGTATATTGGCCATTCACCATTCATATATCGCACACTAAATACAAAATAGTCACAACTCAAAAAACATGACTTTTCAGGAGAAGCGAAAAATAAAACCCTTTGGTTGATACTACAGAAGAAAATCAATTTTCACTTAAACACACAAACTTCATTCTTCCAGTTAATGAAGAAAATAATGAAAAAGATATTGAGATATGTGTTTTGTGAATTGATAAATAACAAAAAATCGGTATAAAAAAATTTGAGTTGTGACTGTTTTGTATTTAGGGTGCGATATAACAATATGTTTTTTTAAACACCTGTTAGATTTTGTTACGCACTCAAATGTTGCTTTGTTTTCTTCCGACATACAACTTTTCATAACTTAAGCATGCACAAAAAATGTTCAAACAATATTCTGAGGTTAAGTTTCCGGCAAATATGCACCGGATAGGCAATCAGCCACCAACATTTGTTTTCCTGGCACATATTTAATAGTAAAAGTAGGATTCTTAATAACTGCATAAACATTTTTTGAAGTCTTACTGTGACCCTATCTAAATCTTTTTTTATTAAATTTTCTAATAGCTTGTGATCAGAATGAATTTCCACGTCACGTCCATAAATAAAATAATGAAATTTTTCACATTCCACGACTACAGCAAGCAATTCCTTTTGTTTTTTCAAGCTACGGGATGCAAATGCAACAAAACGTTCATCTTGCAAAAGTACACAGCCAATACCATCTTTAGATGAATCTGTTTGAATGACGAATGGTAACTTAGGATCATAACTTTTCAACACAGGGTCTGTACTAAGTATTGCTTTTAATTTGTTGATCTCACTCTTATGCACATGAGTCCATTGCAATTTCACATTATTGTGTGTTAATTCTCACAGATTTGCTGTTATTGCTGACAATTTAGGAATATACTTAGCTAAACATTTGCACACACCCAATATGAGCAGAACTCCTTGCTTATCTACCGGCATTGGCATTTCTGGTTTTATTTCACCTTTGGAAAAACCTCATTTGCTTTGTATTGTATATTATTTTTCGTTAAAATCCCTGGCTCTATTCATAAAGTTGATCAACCGCTCATCATGTTCCTGCTTGTTTTCGTCAAATATACACAAATCATCGAAATACACTTCAACGCCCTCAACATCACCAAAAATTTGTATCATATACCGCATGAATAACTCGGAAGCATTGTTATGCCCGAACGGCATTCGATTCCACTTGTATAAGCCAAATGGTGTAATAAACGTTGTAAGTTCGGAACACCTTTCATCAAGAATCGACTGCCAAAACCCGTTCTTAAGATCCATAATAGTGAAATATTTAGCACCACCCATTCGACTAATCATTATGAAATAAATAATTATTGACTCACACGTAGGTATTATGCAGCGCTGTCGTTTGATACATTTATGTAACGGTTTGGGATCAGGACAAATTCCTAAAGACCCATCCGGTTTTTCAACAATTTGCAAATTGTTCATTCAATCTGTCGGCTTAGTGACCTTACACCCCATCTTTTATCATAAGATTGTTTCCTAAATTTTCCATATAAACTAAATGGTATTCTTATTTGCCAGGAATTTAACCAAGTCCATCGAAAACATCAATATAATCGTGTATAAATGCTTCTTTATATTCAGGCAAGTTTTTTTTAATACCTTTTTTGTTAGTTGTTGATGCACTTGATCTATTACCACCTGCAATTTTGTCACAATTTACATTATATAATTTTTTAATCAAATTTAAAGTTGCACACGATTCTATTCCTAAAATTGGCTGAAAATCATTGCTTACTATTTCAAACTCAACGTGTAAATATTTTTTATTTATATCTATTTTACAAAGTAGTTCAATGTTTCCATGACTTTTTACTTCCTCATTATTATATGTTTTTTTATTATTATTATTATTATTATTATTAAGTTATACAAGTACACTAAGAGCTATACTCTTTGTTAGCACAACATAACAGAACTATTAAACAAGCATTTTATAATAACAACTCATAAGCACTAAATTATAACTTAGATGAGAACAATTTTGCCTTAATATAACTTAAATAAATTTACAAACAGTTTGAAAAAATGAGAAATAATTACATTAATTTTATATATATGTATAGAGTAAGGAAGAAAAAGTATAAAATATAGTACGGAAACAATAGTGAAGAAAGTGTGATAAACTAAGAAGTAGAAAAATAGGTTAAAACAGATAGCCTAAAGAGTCCTCTCCCAGTGATCTCCCTCAGCCTTCGGGGCAAAGCATTCCATAGCCCGATGGCATTGATGAAAAATAGTTGAGAAGAGTATAACAAATGATGCCGCGGAACTATCAAAACACGACTTCTTCTCGACAAACAAAACTGAAGTTTTTCATACAGATAGTAGGGTGTTTTTTCGGGAATTAACTTATGAAGGAAATTACAGTTTCTAGCATTGAGATAAATACTTCAGTCACATCCAAGAATTGCATTATGGAAACAGGACAGGCGATCAAACTTTCGTAAGCCATATGCGTAACGTGTTGCATAGTTATAAGCAGTGTGGCCATGACCTGAAATAAAAAGAAGCTAAATTGGCCAAAAAAAGAAGTAAAAATAAAGCTAAAAGTTTTGAAAAAAGAAGTTAAAAAAAATCCAGATTTTTCATACAACTTCAAGTTTTATTTTCGTTTTAACATTACATTCATTTTTAATATAGGAACATCAGTATGATAGGTACAAATTTGTAAAAAGCAAAATTTGTCATTTTGTTGACAAATGCTCTAACGAGATAAAACAGCTTTTTCAACGTGAATCTACTTGTTATTTAATATTTGATATGTTTTTATATTTTGTATGAAAGTATTTTTTTTAACTTTTAGCAAGTTATAGCATATTAAGCTCGTCACAGAGACGTCAGTGGCTGCAGCTTCTGCAGAACGAAGAAAATGAATAATGTTTTCTGTGTTGGAGGGCCGTTCAAAAAGGTTAAAATTCGAAACAAAAAGGGATTTTTAGTCCTTTACAGGATCTAAAAAAATTGTTGTTATTATTTGGTTAACTGCAATAGTTTGTAACAAAAGTTTAAAAATACTTTCATGCAATAAATAAAAACATATCAAATATTAAATAACAAGTAGATTCACTTATAAAAAAACTGTTATATCTTGTCAAAGCATTTGTCAACAGGGATGAAAATTTGCAGTTCTGTGTTTTTTATGAAAGGAATTATTTGATAAGCTTGATTTTCTCTTTAAATCAACCAATAACGAATCTCCAGTAAAAAAGTTGATAAAAAATGCACAAAAATGCATTTCGGGGGACGCAAAATTGGTTTAAATAAAAATAAAGTACACCAATGGAAAGGATTTTTCATGTACTATTTAATTTTGGTACCGGAATTGGGGTGTAAGATTTTTCCCATACACGTCGATACACTCTAATGTATATTGAGTCCTATTAAGAATAATTTTCTCATGGGAATTGTAAAAGGGAGTTGTCATTTTTAAGACAGAAGGATACAGACATCAAATGTTATGTTAAAAGTTTTAACTTAAAAGACTCATAAATATTCACGGTTGATTAACAAATTTGTTCAAAAGTTTCCAAAATTTCTTGAGCCTTAAAAATGGGAATCTTCTTTTTCCAATTCTCGGGAGAAATTTTAAATGAAATTGAAGGTTTGAAAAGTTTATCACTGTCGTGCTAGGAACTTATATTATTTCAACATGGTTTATATCTCAGATATATTATTCTCATTAAATTATCATCAGATAAATCGGAGGAACTGCAGCTTGCATAAGCACTACTTGAATCTAACAGACGTATGAGATCATCAGTTACCTCAAAGTCATGACAACATTTTTCTAATAGTTTCAGTGAACATCGAATATTAAGCAACGAATTAGGCATTTTAATTTTAAATCTATTTTTTTGCTTAGTTTTTACAATTTTCATTGCACTTAAAAGCGTTATTAAGTGGTAAAACTAAGAAACTGAAAACCAAACTTCGTCTGCGGAATATTTGGACTTTTCATTTGCAAAATGAGAAAATATATTTGGCTTAACAACGTTATGAGAATTTTCAATAGAAAAAAATCGATCTAACATTCATTTACATGTGAAACGAGAGAGCTCTTAAGGGCCCTGCGTTGCTGCCAGATGCAAATTTTCATGACTACACACTAAAAAATTTGTATAGATTTTTTACACCTAGAATTTATATCCGAAAGGGGACATTTTTTAAATATCCGAAGGATGTTTGTGTCAAACCCTGTCAGGTGTTTATTTAGAATACGCAAAATTATGATTTTTTTCAACACCGAAAGGTGTAATTTTTTACTATTCGGAAATATGTGTTTTTATAATTTTAATTTATTCATTCAAAATGCTAAAAATAATGTTATACCAAATATAATGGCATTCATGCTCAAAATTTGGATTGGATTTAATTCTATTTAAACCGTTTTTTGTTTTATTTTATTACTTTGATGTCAATTTTGGCCAGAACTGTTTTCACGAACATGACTTATAATTCTGGATTTTTATTTTCAGTCTTGTGAAATTTCAATTTTCAATTTGTTGGTCAATGCTTACGTGATTTCCATGCTTTTCTTCTATGCCTTTCTTATTTTACACCAATCGGATTAGTTTGTCATATCACACCGGGTAAGTGGTGTAAATAAACACCGTTCGGTGTAAAAAATGTAAATATTCGCTCACCGGTGTAAATTTATTTTGAAAATTTTTTAGTGTGTACTTATTTTTGCTATTAATCGGCAAATTTTGTAATTGTTAATAAAGCTAAAAAAGGCTGTTTTCAAAGTAAAACAAGTAAAGAAAGTCTAAAGTCGGTCTAGGCCGACTATGAAATACCCTAAACCCACTTTTCAAAAATAAAAAATTTTTATTGTAAATGGGCGTTTTATTGTATTGTAGTGGGCGGTGGTGACCGTGGCATGCAGGTTAAGTGTGTGGCCTAGCACGCTCGGAGCCCGGGTTCGATCCCCAGCCGTGGCGAAAAGTTTTTTCAATAAAAAATTTTTCTGATCGGTCACCACCTCTCTGCAGACAATGGCAAACCTCAGAGAGTAAAAAATGCCATGTAAAGCTTCTTGAGAACATGAACTTTAGCCGTTCGGAGTCGGCATAAAACATGTAGGTCCAGTTCTCGGTCAATTGTGTGCAAACATTTAATAACACACACAACACAATTGATCATAAGAAGCTCGGTCAAAGTCCTTTCAAGGGCTGAAATGGCCAATTTGTTTTTTTTTTTTAGTGGGCGGATGAAGCCTATATTTTAATTGCATTTAAATGGTGATGAAAAATTTACACATACCAAGTTTTATTCCTGTAGCTCACAGTTAATGCCTTTATTGTGCTTTCGCTATGGGAGGTGGGCGTGTTCATGGACGGATTACTCGCAATTTTTGAACGCACCTTAGTTTTGGTATAAAATACACACATACCAAATTTAATTTCTCTATGACAAACATAACCTTATTTATTGAGTTTTAAACTTTTTGGGTTGTATGGGAGGTAGGCGTGTCCGTATGCGGATGACGTCCATTTTTCAAAACCATCTTTGTCTTGTCATAAAAAACATATGTGTCAAATTTTAGCTCTGTAGGTTAAACAGAGGCTTATTTATTGCGTTTTCAATTTTTGGGTTGTATGGGAGGTGGGCGTGTCCGTGAACGGATGACGTCCATTTTTCGAAGACATCTTTGTGTTTGTATAAAACAGATACATATCAAATTTTATTGTTGTAGGCTAAATATGAGCTGAGTTATGCAGTTTTCAATTTTCGCGTTGTATGGGAGGTAGGCGTGTGCGTGGGCGGATGATGTCCATTTTTCAAAACCATCTTTGTCTTATCATAAAAAACATATGTGTCAAATTTTAGCTCTGTAGGTTAAACAGAGGCTTATTTATTGCGTTTTCAATTTTTTGGGTTGTATGGGAGGTGGGCGTGCCCGTGAACGGATGACGTCCATTTTTCGAAGACATCTTTGTGTTTTTATAAAACACATACATATCAAATTTTATTGTTGTAGGCTAAAAATGAGCTGAGTTATGCAGTTTTCAATTTTCGGGTTGTATGGGAGGTAGGCGTGTCCGTGGGCGGATGATGTCCATTTTTCAAAAACATCTTTGTGTTGATACAAAACACATACATACCAAATTTTATTGTTGTAGGTTAATTATGAGCTGAGTTATGCAGTTTTAAATTTTTGCGTTGTATGGGAGGTAGGCGTGTCTGTGGGCGGATTCCAAAAATATTCAATAGTGCAGATCCTTGGGTCCATGTGACTATGTGTACCAAGTTTCATTTAATTATCTCAACTCCTTCTTCTTATCCTGTGTATACGGACAACACACAGACGGACAGACGGACGGACGGACGGACGGACGGACATGGATAGCTCGACTCACGTGGTGACGCTGATCAAGAATATATATACTTTTCTATACCGGACTCGCTTCGTTCTATGCGTTACAAACGTTTGCACAAAGTTAATATACCCTGACCTTTCAGGTTTAGGGTATAAAAAGGCTAAAAAAACACGAAGCTAAATCGTAAATTGCGAGGCTAAACCGCAAATAAAAAGGCTAAATCTAGCCTCGAAAAGGCTAAAATGGCCACACTGGTTATAAGCGATTTGTAGTTTTAACTGAGAGGATGAGTCAAGTTTACTATATACTATTTCAGAGTATGTTATCACATTTAAAATTAGCTGTATCACTAGCTGACGTCTTATATTAACAGGAGTGACACTAGCAGACAATCTCAAATTTCGCAGGACATAATATACTTTTTTCACTACACTGCACTACTACCTTATAGGCGAAAAAATTAATGTCGCCGCTAATCGCCGCAGAAACACCAGCTAATCAGCTAATATGAAGCATTATTGAAACGAGATTTAAAAAAAAAATTTTTTTTTTTTTGACCGAACGTACGGGTCGCGCGTCGATATATTTCTTTATAACTTCGGTATTTACCGTCCGATCTTAAAGAATTGTTTGTTTTTGTTTTTGTCTCAGGAAGACCTATTTTTTGTCTCTAGAACTCATTGACCTCAGTTGACCCCTTATAGTACTGACCCACCGGACCTCAGTTTCTACCATCTTAACGTACCATTTTGGTTTCAGAAATGGAAAGCCCATAAAAAATTTTTAAGAAATCTTTAAAAAACTTAAGAAATATTTAAAAAATTGTTTAATTTAATGTTTTTGCAAATTTTAAATTTTTTTCATATTGTATTATTTTTATAAAATATCCACCGAAAACGTTCTTACACCGAAAAAAAAACCATAGTAAAATTATCTAAGATGGCTTTTGTGAATAATAAATGTACTGAATGAAATAAATATCTATAATTACAAAAGTTTTTGTGTGAGCTGAAAAGGGTTTAAAATGAAAAATTTGATATTTATACAAAAAACCAAATTTTTAAATTCTCAAAGCACAACTTTGTAAAAGTAAATAAACTCATGTATAAAGTACTCAAAGTATGGCTGGTAGCTAAAAAAGAAAATTACACAAACACTGCGAACAAGGAAGATGCAAATAGTTATCAATCAATAAATTTTTTACAATGTTAATCATCAGAATGTATAGATAATACTTCCCAATCAATTGTATTACTTCCCAACAGTGCAATTCTACTAATATACTTGTGAAAATGTGCTTACAACTAATGGTTTTCACCATTAATTCATCATAAATATAAAATTCGATAAATTAGCAGATTAAATTTTGTTGTCTTATCCAAGAATTTTGTACGCTAAGAACAGACCAAGCCCTTAGTTAAACTAACAAAGGTTTTTTGTTAATTTTTCTTAAGTTTTTTATTAGGTGTGTCCGAATCATTCTGCAATTGTTGCCATTATTTTAAACTTCGACAAACCTTGGACATTAACAGCACGATCTTAAAGAATAGTCCAGAAAGTTTAATAAGAAGGACGTTTTTTGCAGGCTTTAATTGCATTGCTTAAGAATTGTACATTAGGATGTTTTTTCGGATGTGAACGTTTTCGGTGGATATTTTATAAAAATAATACGATATGACAAAAAATTTACAAATTTGCAAAAAAAAAGACACTAAAAAATGTTTAATATTTTTTGCGCAAATAGCGAAAAAATTCTTTAGTAAAAGTTTAACGATTTTTATGGGCTTTCTAATTCTGATATCAAAATGGTGCGTTTAGATGGTAGAAACTGGGGTTCGGTGGGTCAGTCCTATAAGGGGTCAACTGAGGTCAATGACTTTCAGAAATCAAGAATAGGTCTTCCTAAGACAAATACAAAAACATATCATTCTTTAAGATCGGGCGGTAAATCACGAAGTTATAAAGAAATATATCCATGCGCGACCCTACGGTTCCGTAAAAAAAAAATTTTTGAAACTTTCTTTGAATAACGCTTTAGATTAGCTGGTGTGCGGCGAAATTTATTTTTTCGATACGATCTTTTCTTTGGCAGAGAGTGACAAAAATAGTTAGAGTAAAGATATTGAGTTGAAAGTTTGGTGATAAGATTATTGGGAGATAAATATAATTTTCTGAAAAAATGGGCGTGGTTGGACTACTTAAACGCCTACCTGGCCCTAAAAATGAAAATGTTGGAAAAAATGAAAAAAAACAATTTATATATTTATTCAGAAAATAGCATACGTTTTTGTAACACTTAATATTAAAAAATACTTAATAAAAAACAAATTATATTGAATAACAAAAGACATGACACCTATTCTGCCAACAAATCTAACGTAGGCTTCAGTAAACTTGATTTTTTTTTTACAATAATTTTTTCTTGTACTCGAAAATAGTGGGTCTGAACTTAAGAGCAAAATATGCAATAAATCAGTATTTGTGACTACACGGGACATCTTTCTTGTATGACGCAGTCTGAACATTTTTATATCTTTATTTTTTGCTTCAGCTGCTTCCTCAGACAGTTCTCCTATCGATACAAGTGCATTTTCTATAACTTCTGGTCCGTGAATAAGAATTTTGTGAACAGAAGGGGGTAAATAAAACCACGGGTATGTGTTTATTAATTCATTGGCAGTTTCGAGCGCGTAAACTCTAATTTTTCTACATTTATGTAATACCCCGAAGAAAAGGCTTGCAATAAAGCGCAACATCGTGCCAAGAGATCTTTATCTATACCAGTAATTTCAGAGGAAACATCTTTTTCCCGAAATTGATTTCTAATAAAAGTTTTTCTATATTTAATGCTGTTGGGCTATGGCCGTGAAAATAAATACAAACAAATTTTTGTTTATAGCTTTGTTTTACTTTATTTTGTTCCCGATATTTCGGCTTAAGTTGCAAGCCATCTTCAGGGGCTGAACAAGAAAAATCTATATATTAATACGCAAACAAAAAGTTTTGGGTACACTTTTAACTGTGTTAATGTCAATATATTTACATAATACTTATATCGATGAAAAGGTATTTTTGAGTAGAAGTGCAGAATATTATTTTTATTCGAATAGGATGTCATTAAGATAGGTAAATCGGTGAAACTTAAAAACACCTTTTTCCCAATGGGTTTTTACAGAAAAAACATTAAAATTAATACCAACACAGCACTGTTAAACATCGCTGTTGTAGCATACAGAAAGAAAAGTAAATGCGAGCGTAACAGTGAGATGAACAGAGATTAACAGAGCCGTGTCGTATTGTTGGCGAAAATGCTTTTTCTCATTTTTAATCTCATTGAACAGAATGAAATTTTGCCACGTCAGAGTAAGAAAAACTGCTGAAAAATCGTGCTCTGATTTTTACCGTTTTTTCTTTCTCTCATGGCGAATTGGAGTTCAGAATTTCGAAGATCGAAATTTGGCTGTTTTTTTTTTGCATAAATGTGATAAGTTTTACTGCCCACTAGGCAATTGCAGCACTGCTAGCATAAAATTTGTATGAAATTTGTGCGACTGCTGCTCCCATACGCAATTATACTTTCTCCTGAAATAAACTAAAATTTGCATTTTTGAGTTTTTTTCAAGGTGAATTTTCAAGGTATTTTGTATTGATACTAAATTAATAAACTGTCCGTGAGATGAGAAAACCAAGGCTTCCCTTATAATTGTTTTGATAAAATTTAATTTTTATCAAATCTTTTCTATTTCTTAAAAAATAATAAAATTTAAAAATAATTTCTTTGAAAGAATAGATTTATATCTATAATAAATTTTAAATTATAGCCTCGAACTATCTCGGGCATCTTTTATTAAAAGGTGAACATTAAACTGTTTCGTTCTTTTTTGGTATTAATTGAGGAGTTTACATTCAAATCCAGATAAATCACAGGAAAAAAAAATGTTAGTTAGAAATGCCATTGTAAAGCTAATGTTACAATATATCGATCCATGAAATCCTTTTTGATAAAAATGTTAAAAATCCTAGAGAAAAATGCATTTAAAAATCTCCTTTTCAATCAGTTTTCAGTTTATAGTTTATAGTTTTCATTAAAATTTTAAAAACTTTTTTATGTTAAAACGTTGGTGTAAGTCATAAATTTAACATTTTAGCGGATTTGGGTATGCGTTCTGTAAAAAATAATAAGTTAAATGCGAAAAATATTTTTTTTTACTTAAAGGACCTTGAGGAGAATCAAAATTGCTTCGCCGGTTGTCCTCCGATTTGAAAAAAAAGTATGCAGAAATCATTTTAATGAGTTCCTCTAACTTTTGAGACACCGAACAGCGGAATCTAAATTTTGATACATTTCTAACTTTCAAAACCAGACAAGTCCAAATTTGAAATTGAAAATACGAAGTTTTTTGGACTATGAGACTATTTGCATTTTTCGCATATCATATCTATTCCTGTGGAGCATAATTTTACATAATTAGTTTGTTTATAAAAAATGTCTGAGAAAATTAAGACTTTTTTTCGATTTCCCAACAATTCGATCTGTGTGACTTATCTGGTTTTGAATGTAAACTCCTCAATTAGAACTCAAAACGAATTAAACTTATGTCATTTGAAAGGTACTATTACATAGATATGCAGATAGTATAAAATTATATATCTGAATAAATAAATTATTTATCTAATGGACAAGGCTCCCAACCTTCTAAGAGAGAAATAAAATTTTTGACAAAAAACCCGCTCTTTGATCAATATGATCAATTTGGTTGGGAGAGAGCTCTTGAGTTGGTTGAATTTGAGTTTTTCTCAAAAGTAAAAATTTCCTCAACTTATTTAGTGTTATGCATTCATCAACCGTCAAATTTGTAAAAAAGGTGTTTTGAATTAAAAAATTCGACTTTCCATGTCAATACCTTGGTCGAATTTTAACGGTTTTAAAATTTTTTTAATTATTTCTTAAAATTTTTTAAATTTTCTATCAAATGTGATAACAATCAGTGTGAAGCTCTAATCAAAAGTATTTTTAATGAATTTTCTAAATATTGTCATTACTTATTTAGCATGTATTTCAACCAGACATGCACAATGAAATCAACAAAATTTTTTCGTTTCGTTGAGGCAGAAAACTAAACTATCAAAATAATTTCGTTTTTTAAATAACGTTAAAAATTTATCAAATCAAATTTCGTTTCGTTGAAAAACGAAAAATTTTCTATTATTTTCTCCTATGATAAAAAAAATTTTCTTCCGATACAAAAAAAGCGGAATTTTTTTGTTGAAATTAACGTTATTTTCAACGGTTGATTGGGAACAAAAACGAAAAATTTTTATAAATATTTTTCGTTTTTTGAATTAACGTAATTTTTTTATTTCGTTTCAACGAAACAAAAAAATATTTCGGTTACCATTAAAATGAACGTAAACGTGCATGCCTGATTTCAACCAATTGCCAAGAGAGAGAAAAAACGATCTCAAATTGAATGTTCTAAGTTGGGAAGCCAATATCTCTGCCAATTTTAAATAGATTTCATGTATTCCTTTTTTAATATATTTAAGTCTTATCAGTTAACTTAAAAAAATTTATAAAAGTATTACCGTTAATTTTTTGTTTATATTTAAATTATTCCTTTTAAAAAGAAACCACAAAATTTGACCTTTTCGCAAAATATAGGGTACAAATTATTTCTATTGTAAAAAAATAAAAACTAAAATTTGATTTTCTTTCAAAGTCTATAGCGTATTTAAGGTGAATTTATTTTGTCTTGACACTTAATTATTAAACTATCCGTGCCATCAAAAAATCAATGCTACCCGCTTTGAAAATTGAGGGAAACCTAAAAACACCTTTTTCCTAATGGGTTTTTTCAGAAAAAACATCAAAATAAATGCCGACATACTTCTGTTAAACATTGCTGTTGTAGCCAACATAGATTACTGTTGTTGTAGAGATTAACAGAGCTTTGTCGTATTTTTCTGCATATATAATTATAAATAGGCAAACAAAAAATTGGTCGAATCTCGACCACAGACGATACTAGTACATATAATTACATTAACTTCACTTTAAACATTAAACACGAAAAATTTTTTACCATAACAAAATTATAAACTGATGAAACTGCGTCCAGCAGTTGGGAGTTTCGTCGTCAACTAATTTTTTGTCTAATGAGATGTTTGTAAATATACGCACAGTTGTCGGTGTCTGTTTTGTAATTTAATCGTTGATTTGTTGGTGTGTTTATTATGTGTAGCATCTCAATCGTGTACCGTCTCATTGTGTTCCTCTCTTGTTGCAAAATTTTTGTCTGTTCAAAGTCCGGGAGATGGTTGTTTTTAATACAGTGGGACGCAAGTGCTGTTTTATGTTCATACTTTGATTTGAGATCTGATTTATGCGATGATAGTCTTGTTTTCAGCTTTGTTTTAGTAGTGCCAACATATACTTGTTCGCATATGTTAGACCCGTCACCTTTGCAGTTTATTTTGTAAATCAAATCACATTTGTCCATATCTTCTACTTTGCTCTTAATTGTACTGTGTATGTTTTTTAAAGTGTTGTAGGTTTTAGGAGCTAGTTGATAGTTATTTTTGTTGTATATATCAGATTTTTTAAGTTTTTCTGTGAAGCCTTGAATGTAAGTAACTCCGACCAATCGGTTTTTATAAGATTGTTTCTTTTTAAGACAATTGCATCAAGATATGGCAGTTTACCATCACATTCTACCTCTTACCTCATACAACAAAAATAACTATCAACTAGCTCCTAAAACCTACAACACTTTAAAAAACATCATCGCATAAATCACATCTCAAATCAAAGTATCAACATAAAACAGCACTTGCGTCCCACTGTATTAAAAACAACCATCTCCCGGACTTGGGAGATAAGGGGGCGATTTTCACATGGCAACGTGTCTGACTGCCTCAACCTGGCGAGGCCAGCATTATCCATGTCGAAATCGTCTCAAGTCGACTCAAACCTCCGCGTGGTGTCTCCTGGTAACGTCAAAGTACTATCGCCCGATAAACTTTGGCGGCGAAACTGAGCGGCGGGCTTCCTTTGGCCATCAAGCAAAGGTTGTGCGTTGGGTTTGAAGCCCACCATGTAATAAAACCATTTCAATGAAAAGTTTAAGAATAAATAAAAGAATGATCCCCAAATCTGATGACGACTACCGCAAACGAAAAACTGATAATGATTTACGGATATGCACCTGGAATGTCCGAACCCTAAATTGAGATGGTGCCTCTATCCAACTGATTGATATCTTGGAAAGATATAATTCTGATATCACTGCAATCCAAGAAATGCGATGGAAGGGACAGGGTTGCTTACGGCAAGCATCCTGTGATATCTACTACAGCGGCCATGCGGAGAAGCACGAGTTTGGATGCGGATTTGTAGTTGGCAAGAGAATACGGCATCATGTCCAGCGATTCACTCCTGTGGACGAACGACTTGCCATAATCCGCTTCAAGGCTAAATTTTTTAACATAAGCCTAATATGTGCGCACGCTCCGACAGAAGAAAAAGATGACGAGACCAAAAAAAGTTTTTACGAGCGCCTTGAAGACGCATACGAGCGCTGCCCCCGTCATGACATAAAAATCGTGCTTGGTGACTTCAACGCCAAGGTGGGTAAGGAAAACATATTTGGTCCAACAGTCGGAAAGTTCAGCCTCCACGACAACACATCCGATAACGGAATGAGGTTGATTGACTTCGCCGCAGCACGAAACATGGTCGTTAGTAGCACTAGATTCAAGCATCTCAATATTCATAAGGCCACCTGGCTGTCCCCTGATCAAAAAACATGCAACCAAATTGATCACGTTTTGATTGACGGAAGGCACTCTTCCAGTGTACTAGACGTACGCACGATCCGTGGTGCTAACATAGACTCGGATCATTATCTTGTCGCAGCCAAGATCCGCACACGTCTGTGCGCAGCTAAGAATGCTCGCAATCCTACACAAAGAAAGCTAGACGTCGATAAGCTGCAGTCAAAACGGACGGCCGAAGCCTTCGCTAATCGACTCTCACTCCTGCTTCAAGAAAGCACTCCTCCGATCGACAATATATGCGGACAGTGGACGCACATATCCCACTCTATGCGTACGGCTGCCGAAGAGGTGATAGGCTACCACCGCCCTCGCCGAAACCAGTGGCACGACCAGGAGTGTTGCGACGCCACTGCAGAGAAGGACATCGCCTACAAAGCTACCCTGCAGTCGGTTGTAACGCGTGCTGTTATGGAGCGATACCGAGAGAAGAGGAGGGAAGAGAGACGCATTTTCAGGCGAAAAAAACGAGAGGCGGAAATGCGTGAGTGCGAGAAAATTTAGATGCATGGCGACAGGAATGAGACTCGAAAATTTTTCGAAAAAATAAGACGCCTGGCCGATGGTTTTAAGACCGGAGCCTCTTCCTGCAAGGATGAGAATGGGAATCTAGTGACAGATATCCAGAGTACACTGATGCTATGGAGGGAACACTTCTCTAGTCTTTTAAATGGCGACGTTGACAACAATCCCGCCAGTGGAGATGATATCCCGGAAACCCCAATCATGGATGACAGCGTTGAAGTTCCGCTGCCCGACTATAACGAGGTCTTAACAGCTATAGCTCGGCTTAAAAACAACAAAGCCGCAGGAGCCGATGATCTACCGGCTGAGCTGTTTAAGACCGGTGGCGAAGCTCTGTTTAAATGCATTCACAGACTTCTATGCAGAATATGGTCGGAAGAATGCATTCCAGATGATTGGAACCTCAGTGTGCTCTGCCCAATCCACAAGAAAGGCGATCCCACCATTTGCGCCAACTACCGTGGGATTAGCCTTCTAAATATCGCATATAAGGTCCTGTCGAGCGTATTGTGTGAAAGACTGAAGCCCATCGTCAACCAAGTGATTGGACCTTATCAGTGTGGCTTCAGACCTGGAAAGTCCACCATTGACCAGATCTTCACGCTCCGACAAATCTTGGAAAAGACCCTCGAAAAACATATCGACACGCACCATCTCTTTGTCGATTTCAAAGCCGCCTTCGACAGTCCAATAAGGAGTCACCTATACTCCATCATGTCTGAATTTGGTATTCCTGCCAAGCTAATACGTCTTTGCAGGATGACACTGTACAACACCAGCAGCGCAGTGAAAATCGGGAAGGACCTCTCCCTTCCGTTCGATACCAAGCGAGGTTTCAGACAAGGTGATTCCTTATCGTGCGACTTCTTTAATATAGTAATGGAGAAGATCATCCGAGCTGCTGACCTGAGACGCAGCGGCACAATTTTCTATAAGATCGTTATGCTGCTGGCGTATGCTGATGATATTGACATCATTGGCCAAAATACGCGCGAAGTCAGTGCAGCATTCTCCAGGCTAGAAAAAGAGTCGAGTCGAATGGGTCTTGCAGTGAACGCAGATAAAACGAAGTATCTCGTGTCAACAAACAAACAGTCCCAGCGTCTTGGAAACCACGTCACTGTTGACAACACCTCCTTTGAGGTAGTGAAGGACTTTGTTTAACTGGGATCCAGTATTAACTCCTCCAACGATATCAGTATTGAGATTAAACGAAGGATAACTCTTGCCAACAGGTGTTACTTTGGGCTCAGTAGGCAATTGAGAAGCAGAGCTCTCTCTCGACGAACAAAATTGACGCTCTATAAGTCAATAATCATGTCCGTCCTACTATACGCATCACAAACCTGGACGTTGAGCAGCTCTGATGAAAGGACTTTGGGAGCGTTCGAGAGAAAAATCCTTCGCAAGATCTATGGTCCAATCTGCGTCAATGGCGAGTACCGAATACGATGGAACCACGAGTTGTATGAGCTATATGCCGACATCGATATAGTCAAGCGTATTAAAATAGAGCGGCTTCGCTGGCTAGGTCATGTCGAGAGAATGAACGACGAAGCTCCAGCGAAAAAAATATTGGATTCGGTACCCAGCGGTGGCCAACGCAGACGAGGAAGACCGCATCTCCGTTGGAAAGACCAGGCATTGGATAACCTGACGACGCTTGGAATTTCCAACTGGCGCCAGCAAGCGCACGACAAAAGAGGCTGGCGCAAATTCTTAGACCAGACCAAAACCGACCAACGGTTGTAAGCGCCATCTAAGTAAGTAAGTAAGTATCTCCCGGACTTTGAACAGACAAAAAATTTGGCAACAAGAGAGGAACACAATGAGACGGTACACGATTGAGATGCTACACATAATAAACACACCAACAAATCAACGATTAAATAACAAAACAGACACCGACAACTGTGCGCATATTTACAAACATCTCATTTGACAAAAAATTAGTTGACGACGATACTCCCAACTGCTGGACGCAGTTTCATCAAAAAATTTTTAAATAAACTTTTTAAAACTATTTTATAATTTTGTTATGGTAAAAAATTTTTCGTGTTTAATGTTTAAAGTGAAGTTAATGTAATTATATGTTTTTTTTCTTGTTCAGCCCCTGAAGATGGCTTGCAACTTAAGCCGAAATATCGGGAACAAAATAAAGTAAAACAAAGCTATAAACAAAAATTTGTTTGTATTTATTGCCATTGCCATTTTTTAAAATCTAGTCTATAAGAAACATGTACAAAATATTCAAAAAATCTAATCAAAGAATGCAAATGAGATAATCCAAATGAATAACGCTCTTTATGAACCCGTATTTGTTAACACATTTTTTAAGTCACATTTCAAAATTGTTTATCTCTCTTGGTGTGGCTTCGCATATCTAACACTTTGCAGAGGAGGTTCCACTTAATGCACTACACACTTTTCCGTCCACAATAGTCAAAGCTAAATTATGTTGTACGTAAATTTTTCTATTGTCAATAATATATTCTGTTGGTTCAAGCGCGCAAATTTTGTTTTTAAAATATTTCTCCTCTTCCATAGATACCTCACTAGTCTCTATCTTAAACTGAAAGCGTATCGGTCTTCAAAATTGTGTTGATGATGGACGTGGGTTTTTCCAAACTGTCTTTGTATCTTGAGAGTCCTTGACATTAGTAATAAGCCGAAGAGGAACATACGAAGTTACAAATAAACTAATGTCTTCTACATTTGTATTTGAAAACTAGTGTTTATATTCACTGTGCCCAGTACTGCCATCAAACCTCCATTTACCTATCAATATAAAATTTATTGACTTGTCAGGAATATCTTGAATAACTTCGTTTTGGAGCTCTAATATTCGCGATGCTGTATGATCTAACAAGTCTTGTAATTCTACCTCTGCATGGGATTCACTTACTGTAGTCGTTTCGATATCTGGAAAACAATTAGAGAGTGTGACATGGTGCAACTCTTTTGCGATTTACTCAAAAATGGGGAAAATCAGGGAGCATCCAAGAACAAAAATATAAAGCTAATATATTCATCTTTTATTCAAAAAAAAAATTAGCCGATGGCGAAGGGGGAAACATCACTATAACTTTATATGAAGTTAAAGAAAACAAACACAAGACACTAAAAAAGCCGCACGTTTACCGCACAAAAATTTTGTAAGAATATTTTTTTTGATAAATTTTCAACACATTAAATGAAGTTAATACGCTGCTTTTGTATTCTGTTAAAGTTGTTTTTATTTTCAGTTTATTCGCACTTCTTTACCGAATGTTGTTATCAACAGGCCTCTGGCGATGTACTAATGATGCTGATAAGTACGCTCACTTACAGTGCTTTTATTAAAGACTAACTGTTACTAAACTATTACTAAAACAAAAACAAAAGCTCGAGGAAAATAATTTGAAACCAGAAGATCAAGTTTGCATCATTGAATTCTACAATTTTTAACACAAATTTTTTTAATTTTGTCATATTGAGGGAACCACATTGCAGCCTTTCGTTCACAGGTGTGAACCGGGAAACAAGATGGCGTAGTTTCTGACTTACGACGAATCCGCATCCAAATTCGCGCTTCTCCGCTTGGAAGCTGTAGTAGATATCGCAGTCTGCTCTCTTAGAGCAGCCTTGTCCTTTCCATCGCATCTCCTGGATGGTGGGATGTCACCTTTTTTTTCGAGGGCTTCCTCCAGTTGGACAGTGGCACCTTCCCTATAAAGGGTCCGGACATTCCAGGTGCATATCCGTAAATCATTATCCGTTTTTCATTTGCGGTGGTCGTCAACGTAGTGGGGGTTCATATCCGAGGCTGATTTAGTTTTCATTGGGAAGTTATAATGTGGTTGGGACCTAAACCCTACGCACATTCCATTTTTAAGGTCTTGTAGAGACCCCTAAAGTTTATGGTCTAGAGGAGACATCGCCGCTCAAATTAGCCGCCAAAGTTTATCGGGCGATAGTTTTTGACGTTTCCAGGAGGCACCACGCGGAGGTTTTGAGTCAACTTGAGGCGATTTCGACATGGATAATGCTGGCCTCGCTAAGTTGAGGCAATCAGACACGTTGCCATGTGAAGATCGCCCCCTTTCGTCCCCCTCTCTCTCATCACAGAGCAATATTTACTCACTTATTAATGCAGAAACACTAGCTTTCGTTAAAGTGAGTATTTTGGAACGAAATAGTGTGCATCAGAAAAAGTGACTATTTGTCGCAAAATCTGTAGAAACGAGCTAAAGAGCCTCTTCCTATAAGCATGAAAATGGGAATATAGTGACAGATATCCATAGTACACTGATGTTATGGAGGGAGCACTTCTCTTGTTTTCTGAATGGCGGCGATGACAACAATCCCGCCAGTCGAGATGATATCCCGGAAATCCCGATTATGGATGACAGAGTTGAAGTTTCGCTGCCCGACTATAACGAGGTCTTATATCCTAGACAGACATGTAGTACAAAATGTACTATGATATTGAAACCATATGTGTGTCAAAGGTATTCCAAAGTTTTGTTTCAAAGCAACTGGAGTTCCGTACTACAATACCATACAAGAAACCATTGAATTTTAGTGGTGTTCTGAAATGTACTACGATATATCGCTTTGAACTTAGTACTATACCACATTTCTGTCCCTATGCTAGTACGTGGTTTCTTGAGCTTTCATTGTGGTACAGATTGTAGTACGGAAACCATATGTCTGTCTAGGATAGTAACAGCTATATCTCGGCTTAAAAACAACAAAGCCACAGGAGCCGATGGCATACCGGCTGAGCTGCTTAAAAACAGTGGCGAAGCTCTGTTTAAATGCATTCACAGACTTCTATGCAGCATATTTAGTGTACTCTGTGCAATCCAAAAGAAAGGCGATCCCACCATTTGCGCCAACTACCGTGGGATTAGCCTTCTTAATATCGCATATAAGATTCTGTCAAGCATATTGTGTGAAAGACTGAAGCCCATCATTAACCAACTGATTGGACCTAATCAGTGTGGCTTCAGACCTGGAAAGTCCACCATCGATTAGATCTTCCACATCTTTTTGTCGATTTCAAAGCCGCCTTCGACAGTCCAATAAGGAGTCACCTATACTCCGGCATGTTTGAATTTGGTATTCCTGCGAAGTTAATACGTCTTTGCAGGATGACACTGAACAACACCAGCAGCGCAGTGAAAATTGGGAAGCACCTCTCCTTTCCGTTCGATACCAAGCGAGGTTTCAGACAAGGTGATCCCTTATCAAGCGACTTCTTTAATATAGTCATGGAGAAGATCATCCGAGCTGCTGTCCAGAGACGCAGCGGCACAATTTTCTATAAGAGTGTTATGCTGCTGGCGAATGCTGATGATATTGACATGATTGGCCAAAATACGCGCGAAGTCAGTGCAGAAAAATAATCGAGTCGAATGGGTTTTGCAGTGAACGCAGATAAAATGAAGTATCTTGCGTCAACAAACAAACAGTCCAGCGTCTTGGAAACCACGTCACTGTTGAAAACACCTCCTTTGAGGTAGTGAAGGACTTTGTTTACCTGGAACTAAAATGAACTCCTCCAACGATATCAGTATTAAGATTAAACGAAGGATAACTCTTGCCAACAGGTGTTACTTTGGGCTCAGTAGACAATTGAGAAGCAGAGCTCTCCTCGACAAACAAAACTGACGCTCTATAAGTCAAAAATCATGCCCTGTATGATCTATGGTCCAATCTGCGTCGGAGTACCGAATACGATGGAACCACGAGCTGTATGAGCTATATGCCGACATCGATATAGTCAAGCGTATTAAAATAGATCGGCTTCGCTGGCTACGTCATGTCGAGAGAATGAACGACGAAGCTCCAGCGAAAAATTATTGGATTCGGTACCCAGCGGTGGCCAACGCTGACGATGAAGATCGCATCTCCGTTGGAAAGACCAGGCATTGGATAACCTGACAACGCTTGGAGTTTCTAAATGGCGCCAGCAAGCGCACGACAAAAGAGGCTGGCGCAAATTCTTAGACGAGGCCGAAACCGACCAACGGTTGTAAGCGCCATCTAAGTAAGTAATTAAGTTTATTATAATTAGCATGATGCCAAAAAAATAACTTTTTTTAACTTTAAGATACAAAGGTGTAACTATACTCATTAAAGAGAGTATAGATTTAGCTTCATTTCGTAGTACTCCAAAATATCCTTGCATACAGGGTGCCTGATAACTAGATGTTTGAAAAAACTCCTTTTTTTGAAGGTGTTGTGTTTTTAATCTTTTTATCCATTTTCCTCGTAGAAAATCAAACATTTTATAATTTTGTATTATTAAAAAAGATATCTTCTTTACATAATAATGCTCTATACTGCAAGTTTTAAAATACAAATTATAAAAATAGTTGTTTAAAAAAATGCAAGGAAATTGCACTTTTATATTTAAAATGCCATGAATATAAGAAGGAATCAGAAAGAGTCGTCTAAGCAACATTTGTTAAGCTAATGGATATCTAAATTTTCACCGAGTGGCTTTACGATATTTGCAATGGTTTTGCAGAAAAATGAGCTACAAAAAAAGTTCAGTACAAAAAAAGTATGTTTTTCTGCATCAAATGCCAACCTAGCCCCTCCATGCCTACAAAAATTAATCATAAATTAATTTTTATTGCTGGATTTTTAAAAAATTCACCGAGTGGCTTTAAATTTTTCCTTACCATTGTTGAGAAATTAACCTTAATATGAAGTAAGGTTTGGAAAAAAAAAATTAAAAACAACTAGAAAAACAATTGTTTTTTGCTCAACATTAGGCAAAGAGTAGAATCAAAGTTGGATTAAATGTTGTTTTAGGCCCATGGGGACAACGCTCAATGTGTATATTTATGTATACGTGATCAAATGAATCTTATGTGGAATTTAAATTTTTAATATTGTATGTTTTTAACTTCAGTTTTTAAACCGTTTAAATACAGTTACGTTTGTTATATAAAGATGCTTTAATTTTGGCTTAAGATTCAACAATAAAAAAATATTTAAGTAGACTACTTGATGATGTCTATTCAATTTTTAATAACATAAACTGAAAGAATATTTTTGCAATGACAAAAAGAAATTAGGATATGTCTCATTACAAGGAAATATATGCTAGGTGTCAACAAATCAAAGTGGCGTTCAAATAAATGTACACAAAATATCTTCGATTTGGTAGAAAATGACCTAAAAAACATTAATTTCAACGTGGGCACAAAATTGGTGAGAAAATACTTTGACTGCAATGCAAAATGGAATGAACTGGAATGCATGAAACGTTTAGCTGAAAATGAAGATGCAGGTTTTAAAAAAGACGTGTGAAAGCAAGAAATTATTTTTAAAGCTTTTAATGTGTGGAATCATAGCGTAGAAAATGACTTATAAAAAAAACTTGTAAATTTTCTTTGTTATACATAGATTTTTTTTAAAAAACACCCACCTTAAACATTTTTTCTTAAATATCTCTTTTGTTTAAAATTCATTTTTAACAAAAAAAAAACGTTGTTGAAAAGGTGATGAAAAGGTGATCTTCTATTTGGTCAGCAAATAAATTTAGTAGAAACAGCTTCAGAAGATGTCGCTTTTCTTATTTTTTTAAAAGGATCAGCATTTTTGACATCCAAAAGTCAGAATTGACATTTAAAATGTCTTACCAAAATATGGGCTTTACAGTCAATTTTCAACTTTTAGAAGTTTTTAATACAAATTGGTTAGTTTAAATATTCAAATTGAGCTCTATCGGAAGTAACCTTTCAAAAGCTTCTAAATTACCACGAATAAAAATGACAGCCAAGTCCCTAAACAAACATTGCTACAACTATATATCTTCACCATCTTCAACAGTAAAAAAAAACTTTTTCTAAAAAACGCTGTTTTGGCATCATGCTAATTATAATGAACAACGACATATTTATACACGAAACAATAATGAGACTTTTTTATCAACATAAAAACAGATTTTAATTCATTTTAATCGTCAGATTGAATCTTTAGATACATAAACATACAATAACATTGTTTAGTAAAAATTGTTTTGAAGTATTTATTTAAATTATTACGATAAATAACTTAAAGGCTAGCTCTATGGGTGTCAGGAGAATTTTTAAATAAAATGCAGGTAAAAGCGATGTCAAATGTTCAATTTCCGTATTTATTTTAACATTTAATATACCAATTGGGGATAGGTAGCGGCAGAAGGACCAGGTAACAGATTGTTGAGAATTTTTTAATAAAGATAAGGCGTAAGTGCAAAGAGGTAAGATAGAGGATTTACTGTGAATAAATTAATTATAGTACTTCTTGGTATAAGACTCAAAACTACGATCGATGCTAAGTCTAATGATTTTCCTTTCAAAAATTTCTAGTTGCTTGGCACCTGTAGGGGAGATGAAAAACTAAATAGAAAAGCCATACACGATGGCCGATCTGATGCAAACTTTATAAATTATCAGCCTTATTCAATAGATTTTCTTAAACAAAAGTTTAACAGTTGTTCAGTAACGCCCGGTTTATGATTTAAGCAACGTTGCTTAATTTTTTATTCAGAAACATTTCTTATTCAATGTGTAAGTTGGTAAAGCAGTAGCAAAAAAGTTCACAATAATCAAGAAATCGTTCAAAGCCAAAGAAGTAAAATATAAGGAAGCGCTTTTTCCCTCACGTACACTGTGTGTGTACTGTGGCATGTTGTGGCAAACTGCCATACCGATATCGCAGGCATTTTTGACATTTCTATTGGATGTCTGTCCGAGTACAAAGTTCATTTAAGCGAATTAAACAAAATATTCAATTAAAAGCAATTTTTATTGCTAAAGCTTTAAAATTATTATAAATAAAAAATAAAGTAAAAATAGTTTAACGATGAATTGTTTGGTGAAAAAGTGTGGAAACAGCCAAAAATCAAAGAACAAGTCGATTTCCTTCCACAGGTAAGTGTAAGGATTCTAGTTGGATTTTTTAAATAAAACAACTTTATTTATACTAAATCGTACTTAAAAAATCGGTTATTAGTGAAATGTTCAAGATTTCCGATTGGAAAATATTGAAAAAATGCAATTTAGAATCCGCTGTTTTCGCGCCAATTTCATTCCATAGAAATGTCAGAGTATAAGCAATACGTAAGGGGCGCATTCAATTTACACAGTTGCAAACATTTAAGGGCGCTCATGTTTCACATAAACTAATTGTAATGCCTACTTATTTTCAGATTTCCAAATACGACTGATTTAAAAAATCTATGGATTCGTGCGCTAGGTTTAGAATCTAAAGTTGTTGCTGTGATATCCGTTGTATGCTCCAATCATTTCTTTGAAAATGATTATATCGGCTTTTCAAAGTCGAGAAGACATTTATTCCCGTCAGCTGTGCCACACGTTGATGCTCAGGATGATGAAACGTAAGT
Organism: Tetanocera ferruginea; assembly: GCA_958299015.1. NCBI lineage: Eukaryota > Metazoa > Arthropoda > Insecta > Diptera > Sciomyzidae > Tetanocera > Tetanocera ferruginea. Next base: position 91,999,155 of record OY282643.1, read on the forward strand.
TTAAATATTTATTTATGATATATTTTATTAAAATTAAATGCAAATAAAATATTATTTAGTAATATTGATATGATGCCTAACTGCAGTTACGGTGTTCTAGAAGAAGTGGCAAATAATAATGAACAAAATATTCAAATAATAGAAAATATTCAAATTGCGCCACCTAAGGTTGGAATTTTGGAAACTGCAGCACCAAAGCCGGAAGTTCTTGGTAAAGAAAGACAGTTCAAAATGTCATTAAAGAGAGCGATGGAGTCAACCGACGATTTATCGTCCACACCCAGAAAAAAAATGGCCAAAGGTAAGCTCCGAACTCTAAGAAGAGTCGTTTTGGAAAAAAATCGAAAAATAAAAACTTTGAATCAAAAAAATCTATGTAATAAAAATTTTTTAATCATAATAATAATTCTTTTACAGCAAATTCACACAATTTTTTAAGAATTCACTAATACTTTTCTTTGCTTTCAGGTGAAATAAGCTTACTGGGGACTTATAAAATAATCATTTTTTTAATCCTAATAGTAATTCTTTTACAGCAAATTCACACAATTTTGTTATGAATTCACTAATACTTTTCTTTGCTTTCAGATGTAATAAGCTTTCTGGGGATTAATATAATAATAATTGTTTTAAACATAATTTCAATAATTTTTAATCATAATAATAATTCTTTTACAGCAAATTCACACAATTTTTGTTATCGTTCATAAATACTTTTCTTTGCGTTCAGGTGAAATAAGCCTACTGAGGACTTATAAAAAAATCATTTTTTTAATCATAATAATAATTCTTTTACATCAAATTGCCACAATTTTGTTATGAATTCACTAATACTTTTCTTTGCTTTCAGATGAAATAAGCTAACTGCGGAATTTATGTAATAATAATTTTTGTAATCATAATAATAATTCTTTTACAGCAAATTGACACAATTTTGTTATGAATTCATAAATACTTTTCTTTGCTTTCGAGTGAAATAGGCCTACTGGGGAACAGAACACCCAAGAAAAAAAATCGGTAACGCGCCACATTGTATACCCCAAGGGTGGTGTGGAAATACAATTGAAATTTTAATAATTAAAATACTCCTTGAAAACTTTTTACGCCTTCCTTTACAACATTACCGAATGCAACGTTACTGTGTTTGTAAAATGCTTCATTTCAGCTCAACAACACTGCTTCCTTATATTTTACTTTGTTGATAATAGCATAAATACCAACTTTAAGCAAAATAAAGCGGCAGTGCTGTCAACAATCATAGCTTCAATTTTGCTTTCAACTCAAATTTCGACGTTTAAGAACTACTTAAGTTACGTAGTTGTAAAACATCTTTATGAATTAAGATCTGTTGTTTAAAGCATTTTTAAAGTAACGCAGCCACCCACTAAAATCAGTTTATGAATAAAGCTGTATGAGTTCAGTTCCTGACTTAAATATTTATTATTTAGAGGTCAGCAAACATTGATTTAATTTTATTGGTTTTTTTATATATAATTCTCTAAAATAGTTCGTGATCGTGACATTTAAAACTGTAAAAAGGAAATTTCAACGAAAAAGGGATAGATTTTTTAGGGGTAGCATTTCTTAAACAAATAGCTTCGGACTTGGATGCGTTTATTTTAATACCCTATGTCTTATAAAAGTGATATATTTCCTGACTTAAATATATATTATTTAATAGGTTAATTGATTTAATTTTATTGGCGATTCTTATATATATAATTCTTGCGTGTTCGTTGAATTTAAACAGCTTATTAAATGCATACCCAGATATTTAAAACTGCTTTTATATGGAATTTCACCTCTATCCAAAAAAAGACACATTTTTGCTTCCGGACACAACGTTTAAAGCACATTTGCCAAATGAATTTCTTAAACTTCGGAGCTTCAGACTTGGCTGCATTTAATTCATTTCAAAAATATGAGAAGAAACCGGGGAGATACTGCATGCACATAAGCAAGGGAGTCATCTGCATAAAGAATACTTTTTGAAGAGTCCACTCCATGAGAAAAATCGTAAATAAAAATGTTATACAGAAGAGGGGCTTGAAGAACACCACTATTTATATAGCCTGGATTAGAAAGAAAAGAATTCAGCTGAACCAAAAAACTTCTATCATTAATAAACTCTTGCGCAATTTAATAATAAATGAATCAAATACAATATTAATCTAACAATATTATAACAATATTAATCTTATATATGATACCGTCATGATAAACGTTGTCGAAAGCCTTCTCAATGTCAAGAGAATCTGCTACAGTACATTGTCTTTCTCGAAGACTGCTTATCACATCATCCTGGAACTCAAGGTCACGCGCATAGTGAAGCATATGATCGTTGCTGTGAGCTAAGCGATTTGCTTTCGATAAAACAGTTTCATGCTCCCTTATGATGATGCGTATAGTGAAGCATTTGAGCGTTGCGTTTCAATGCATTTCAAAGCTGTCATCGCAAGAGTTTCGCAAACAAACGCATTGAACCAATTTTTTCCACTGTGCGCACCCACGCTTTACAAAACGCTTTCAACAGCACAGAATCAAAACGCAAGTAAAACGCTGTGCTCACAGCAACGCTCATATGCTTCACTATTCGCGCTGCCTAAGAAGAGCAGGCGCTGTTGAGTGACCTCTCTTAAAATCAAACTGATGACTGGGAATATAGTCAAAGAAAAATGTATGTTCCATCTTAACTCTAATGACTCGTTCAAGCAATTTCCCTATTTTATAAAGCATCGAGATAGGAAGAAAATTATTAATATCAGAATTACCTAGTTTCTTTTGTAAAGGAAACATTTTCGCTACCTTCCAAGCTTTTGGAAAGTATCTATTGTTTATGAGTTGTTAAAAATACAAACGAGATAGATAATAAGAAAGTTTGAAATTTTGTTAAAAGCGGCAGATTTTTCCAATTCAAATCACTCAAAAGACTTTGAAGAAAAGCAAGAGGTACAAAAAAAATATTGTCTGAATTAGCGAGAGAAGAAAAATTAGACGAGAAATTATAAATTGACTCTGCGTATGAAGATAAGATAATTTTCCACAAAAAGTTTAACGTTCCCGGTGTCAGAAAAATCTGGAAGTTTTTCTTCGTAAATGTCTTCGAAACGTTGCCTAAAGAATATGAACGTTGCAAGAAGCCTAAACTTATACAAACTTTACTATGTTAAGCACGTATTTGAAAACTCTAATGTTGATTTTATTTGCATATCAGAAACGTGGTTCAATGCTGACATTCCCGACAGTTATCTAAACTTAAGCAATTATAAATTATATAGAAATGACAGAGTTAATAAGAGAGGTGGGGGTGTTGCTAATTACTGCAAGTCTTGTCTTAAATCTAAGTCGGTTAATATGTCCGTTGATCTTGACGTTGAATTTTTGAATGTTGAAATCTCTATTGATGGTGTTTAACTTCTTATTTCTTGTGTGTACAACCCTAACCGGTGCCACAGTCTGGAATCCTTTTTCTGTGACCTACATAAACTAATAACTGATTTTGACTTATTTACTGTATGTGGTGATTTTAATTTAAACTTGCTGTCAAAGGATGTTATTTCGGACAGCTTCAAGGATAAAGTTGATTCAGCTGTTATGACAATTATAAATTTCACAATACCAACTCGCTTTGCTAAGATGTTCGTCCTAGTTTACTTGATGAATTTGTTTTGTCTGACTTATCGTTACTACTACTTTTTGAACAAATATCTTTCATTTCTGATCATGACCTCTTTTTTGTACTCTAAATTTTAATACCTTTAACACTTCTGAGCCAATGTCAATATCGTATCGTGATAACAAGTCCATTGACTATTTCTCGTTAAATGCATTTTTGTCTCAAATGTCTTGGAATGATTGTTGGTTATGTCCGTCTGTTGATGATAAATTAAATTATCTTGTCTCTAACATCTCCAATGCTTTTCATAATTTCGTTCCTTTTCGAAGAGTTATTGCTACCAATAAGTCGTGTCCATTGTACACCTCCCTCATAAAGCTAGCAATAAAATAAAGAAATAAACTTTATGGTATATGGAAAAGAAACCGTACTAATTTTAACTGAGAGCAATACAAGCATGCTCGTAATGAGACAGTCTCTTAGATCAGGTGTTCAAATAAACAATACTTTTTCGTAAACTAAACTGTTCACTCCCTACAAAATTACTCTGGAAAAATATTCGTGGTCTTAAAGTTTTCGGTAAAGAAGATCAGATGTGTGCAATCGATCTTAATAGTCTTAACAACTTTTTTCTATCTAACTCTACAACTGGTAGTAGTAACTGTTCAATTAATGCTCGTCAGTTTGCTAGTGTTTAATTTCCTAGTTTTAATGAGAATGATATTTTAATGACAATTATGAAAATCAAATTATATGCCATTGGTGACGATGGCATTTCATTGCGATTCATTCAAATTATTTTGCCTTACATTATAGGCCCTCTTTCATACATAGTAAACCATTGTTTTACAACTTCCTGCTTTTCTTTCGCGTGGAAACTTGCGTCTGTTATTCCAGTTGCTAAGATTAGATATACATCGACCACAAAGGATTGCAGGCCTATAAGTACTTTATCTACGTTCTCAAAAATTTGTGAGTCGCTTATGGCTAAGCAAATTAGTGAACACATTGATAAGCACAATCTTTTATCACCGAATCAATCTGGTTTTAGATGTAAACACAGTTGCTCAACTGTAATGATCAAAGTTATCGATGATATCCGCATTTCCTATGATGAAGGATATGTCACTCTTCTTTACCTTCTTGACTATTCAAAACCATTGGACTGTGCCAATCACTCATTACTTGTTCGAAAATTAAAGCTTTTTTTTAGTAAAGCTTCTTTTCAATAACAGTGCTCTCAGTCTTATAACTAACTATCTTGGAGGGAGAATGCAAAGAGTTTGGCATTAAAGCTCTAAATATAATTCTTAAAAAATATGTTTTTTAAGAATTATAAACTTAAATAAAGAGTTAATGTTGGAAATTGTTGAATTTCCTTTCCCGAGATTTCTTCTAGCTGGAGTTTTCAAATAAGAACACCCTTTTTATGCAATAAGGAATGTTTTATTTCCTATAGAAATTTCAAGGTTTAAGTATAAAATACAATAAATGAAAAGATTCTTACGCTTTTGTACGTCCTCCTGCTAGCTTGAATGTTGAGAAATGACAAATCGAATTTTACTTAGACTTATGTCAGTGTTGCCAACTACTTAAAGTGCAAGTTATTTCAGGGTTGCTAGCAGGAGAACGTTTGACAATTATGTAATAAAAACGTAATTTGAAGTAATATTTTACAACTTTTAAGATTGGCAATACATTCTCTGACTATAAGATCATTTCATTTGGTGTTCCTCAGGGATCGATTCTTGAGCCTCTGCTCTTTAGCATATTTATAAACGACATTTTTACCGTGTGCAAAGATGTGAAAGCACATACCTATGCTGATGATATTCAGCTTTATTTTTCTAATCGTATTGGGCTTGTTGAAGATTTAGGGTGTAGATTAAATGAAGATTTAGATTCTGTTTCTAAGTCGGCCTTAGACAATGACATTTGCCTTAGTGCAAAAAAATCCTTTATATTGCCTTTTTTTAAAGACAAACTGGAAGTAGTTGAAATTCCACTTATATTCTTAAATGGTAATCAACTTCAGCTAGTTGATAAAGTTAAAAGTTTAGGTTTTTATATTAATTCCAAACTTTCATGTTCAGATCATAATAGTAACGTTCTTAAAAGAATAAATTGGCACTACGTTGCCATCGGTTATCAGCCCAATACATCCCAATAGAAACTAAAAAGAGACTTGTTCTTCAGCTAATAATTCTACTTAATACTTATTCAGAGCTTGTTTACAGTGATCTTGATTCCCATTCTGCCCATAAGATACAGGTTGCTTTCAATGGCATTACAAAATATGTTTTTGACATGAGGCTCTTTGACCATGTCTCGCCCTTAAATAAATCAATTTTAGGGTGTAACATAATTGATTACTTGAAGGCTAGAAATTGCATGTTTCTGCATAAGTTGATAAATTCTAAGACTCCAACTAATCTATATCAGAAACTCCATTTCAGTACTTCTACTAGGACATGCAACTTAATTATTCCCAAACTAACTTGCTTGAACTCTAAACGATTATTCTTCTTCAACGCTATAAAACTCTGGAATTCTTTACCTCATTCCATAAAATCTATTGTCAGCACGAATAACTTTAAGCATTCTGTTATGTCATATTTCTCCAACTACTAATTGTCTCACATTATTTCTTTCTGTTACTCTTTTTACTAGTTTTTAATTATAACACTATGGAACAAATTCTGGTTAGCAAGAGTAAGGTCGATTCTGAGAGTGATGGGTGAAAATAGAGGCTAAAATAGAAGACTCGTGTTGCGGCGTTTGTTTATATTAGTTCGAATTTTTTTTAATCGACTTTTGAACTTTGTAGTCAAATGCCGATTTTCAACATATTGTTTATATGGTTTTTTGGTTAAAACTTGTCGACTAATTGATATTTTTTCAATCTGTTAAAGCCAAATTATTGCTACAGACCTGTGCAACAATTACAATTTTTTAAAAAATTTATTTTGAAAATTTTTGTGGTGGAATATTAATTTACTTCTCATTTTTTATGTATCAATTTTGTTCAGTGTTGGTTTTGAAGAAACATTGAAAAATAAATTATAAAAATATGGAAAAAAATAAAATTTTGAAATTTTAGTTATGAAAGTTTTAAGTAAAAAAATTAAATAAATTAAATTTATGATTTTGCCATTTATGATTTTTGATTTCCTCGTCTTCCTCTTCTTCAAAGGTGTTTTTATACCACCAACAAATTTCAGCGAGTATTGCATCTGTAGTTTTCAATCGTTAACATGTTTAGATTGTGCACTCTGACAAAGATATTAGAAAAATCTAGGAATTCAAAATATGCACACTCTATAGTTACCGTATTTCAAATGGAAGCGCAGTTTGGTAATAACGTTCGCCTTGCTCATGAGATTCAGTTGGCAACTGTTGAGCGAGTTGATCAAGATGCTGATGCAAGAGATGAATTTTGTACGACATATTAACCTTAATTTCATCAAAAGCTGCCAACATGTTTGCAACAGATTGCCTGTAGTTCTCTTTGCGTTCTTTGCCCAGAAGTCCTTTAATGACTGCTTTCTATGCGAACCATGCATTTAACTCTCGGTCTGTCAGAACTTGTCAAAATGTTGACAACTCATTTGTTTCCGTATTCTTGGGGAAATGTCTTTTAAGCGGTTGAATACTGTCTCTTTCAAAAAATTTTTAGCAATGCCAAGTTCAATGTGGAGCTACGGCAACAAAATTTTCATGTCAGGAGCAAGACTTTCGTGTAGCCTATTGTCTTTAGGCCATTTGAGTCCAATGCGACTATTCCAGTTATGCTGTTTGTACTGGTTTCTTCCTTTAATACCTTCTCCGTATCGTGAATCCCAATCGCACAAAAAACACGGATATTTTGGACGGCCAGATGCTGTTAAGCCTGTAATTAATGAAACTATTTTGAGGTCGCAGCAAATGCGCCACTGGTGTTCGTTATATTTGTCTACTTCCAGAATGTGTTTAAAATTATCGAAATTTTCACTAGTGTCAGTGCTATATGCAATCGGAACAGAAGGCATTCTTTTTCTTGTGCAAAAGCATAACTTTTAAGCTGATAAGTGAACTATCGATGAATAAACGCCAATCATCTTTTTTATAGGTTAACCTTATCGTGTTCATTAACTTTTCAATATTGTTGCAATAACCGAAATTTTTTGCATCATTCACATTGAAGAACTTTTGTAACTCTTTTTGGCGTTTTCGATAAGCTGTTACTTTGGTACCTTTCGCCAGCAAATTATTTCCGTTCAAAAATGAAGCCAGTAGTTCTAATTTTTTCTGATTCAAACACAAATTTGCAACAGTTCCATCCAATTGGTTTTGTGTGACTAGGATTGGTTCTTTGATGTTTCATGGGAAGTACCTTCACCAGGGTCGTATTCTGAGAAGAAATCCATGGAGCAGCGATGGTTGTAGTACTGATATCTGTTCGAAAATCAGTTCTTTGGTATGTTGGTACTGGAACGAATTCTGAGTGCGGAAATGGTAATTGGGCACTTAGCACTGCTACATAAGTTTTATTCTTTGCTTTCCTTCTATTCAAAGTTTTAAGGTAGTTGATACATCCATAGCAATTTACATCCATAGCGGGCTGTTGTCTTACCACATCATTGGTATACCAAAAGGCATAGCCTTCTTCTTTTCACTTTTCCATTGCATAAGAGTTGAATAGCAAATAAAGGAAACTTTTTTAGGGGCATAGTTTACGTCAGTGATAAACTCTTGCGAGAAATATTGTTTATAGGCTTAAAAAAAAATCACTCGCATTGCCACATTTTTTATCGCTTGCTATGAAACGTCCACAAACATTACAAAAATGGTCTATTTTACATTTTGGTTCCAACATTTTTAATACAATATATATTATAAAATGTTTTTTTTTGTTATTTTTATGAAACCGGTGCACTTTACTTAAATCACTCACAAAATCAAATAAGTTCCAAAAATGTTAATAGCTAATTTTATCACGATCGAGCGAAAATTAAAAGACATCAACTTCGGCTGAATTTCGAGCCTTAACTGAATATTTATTTTTGAAATTTTGGTTGAAAAAAAAAAAAAAAAATGTTAGTCCGATCACAGGGGAGATGTGCAGCGAACAAACACGCAAACTTCATATGTAACTACAAACCGGTTCTTTCACTATCACAATAGCCAAATACACAAACTACGTGTCTCTAATCACAACAGCGAACATTGTGAAAAAGATTGCGATTGTATTGTGAAAAAGATTTTTACCCCCTAGCGTATTGATGTTTACACATCAAAAGGACTTTTCCTATTGTTTTTCCTACTGTTTTACCATATGTAAACTCAACGCACTCAACGCACAACCTTTGCTTGGATGCCACAACCCGAGCAGGTCCGCCGCTCAAATAATTGTTATACTAGCGATACCCGGCGCACGTTGCTACGCCTTAGAAAAACACATGTTCTTCATCTGTACCTTTTAAGCCTTTTTTAATTTTTATTTTATTCGCGAAGGGGTAACCTTCAAAAGGCTCCATCAGTGCAGGTGGTAGTGTGCGATTCCTACCCACTAAACCTAACCTCCTCATTGAATCTTCGACCTAGTATGAATCCCGTGGAACTTCGAGGTAAAACGAAGTAAGGCAAAACTTAGGTATGAGGGAACAGCACTAAGCTGAAATCTGAAGGACTTATTTTGCCTGTCGGGGACTGTCAAGCTAAGAACCTTAATTTGTCCTTAACTTGATGACGACTCTGGGTCGGTGTTGTTTTTTTTGTGTTGAACTTCAAATTAAAGGACAACGCAAGTCAGATTTGCCAGGTTTATTAGCCTCTTGATTTCGTGGTGAACGTTGTTTTTGGTCTTCACAAAATCTGCCAGGCCTTGGATAAGTGATATCACTTTATCCAGCTTTTTCATGGCAGGGTCATCAACTCCGGCGCTTGGTGCTGCTTGGGTCAGTGATTTAATCACCGACTCTCTCTGTTGTGGCTCTGTTCGGGTATCACTGGCTGTGCTTTTTATTGGCGAACGCTGGATCCTGGAACTCATTTTAAATGGGTTCTCAGTGGGATCGCCTTTGCTTAGCTTTAACTGATACAGCGGCCAAGTATGCCACCGCTGCAGCAGTGAATGAAGAAATGTTGGTTGGGGCCTCCAGAATCCTTGCCCCGAGCGTGGGAGTTCCCACGGGTGGATTTCCACCATTGTGGCTGCCACCTAGAATAGTGATATTGTTACCGGACATTTCGTGGTGGTTTTGGTTCATTTTTTTTCAGGGTGACCTTCCCATATCCCATATCCTTTATCCGGTCAGACGCTTCTGAGTTTTTTTTTTGGTTTTCTCGTGATTTTTTTTTGTGTTTGTTTCATTTTTTTAATTTTTTTTATGCTTTTTTTCTGTTTCTTTCTTGTTTTGTTTTATTTTTATTTTTTTTTTTGTTTCCGTTTATACCTACAGGTAAAAGAACTGCCGGCTGCTTCGGCATAGACGCAGACCAGGGAGCTACCCAATTTTGAGCCACCTATTCGATCAAAAATGTAGCTTGTATGGGGAGGCACAGCAACTTGTCCAAAGCCCGGCCTAGTGTTCTAATGGAAGGACATTTAAAAATGGTAACTCCAATCTGAATTTCAATGCTCAGCGACTTTTACTTCCAAAGCTATTTGATATAAAAAATTTGGCTTGTACGGGTGGAGCCACACCCCTTTGTCTATTGACCGTCTCAGTTTTCCAGAAGAAGAAAATCTTTAAATAGTAACTCCACTACTTTCATAGCTATTCTGTAAGTTAATGTAGTAAAGGTTGGGACTGGTTTCGTTTTTGGAGTGAAGTTTTGAATCGGATGGGAAAAATTATAACCAAGATAAACCAATGAAAAGGTGTGGTTATTGGCTACAACTATTACGAATGAAGCTATGTGATATTGTCATCGTGTCAAAATTTTTAGCAATTTTAATGAAGAAAACTTTTTTGGTCTAAATAAAAATATTAGGCCGCATTACAAACTCGGAAAAATAAGCAAAAAAAAATTAAGTCAAACCGCACTTTAGCACATTGCAAGTGAACAGCACGTTTCAACGTGTTGCACACATTGTATTGTTCCATGGTATTGTTTCCATACAAATGACACCAAAATCAACATTTTTATGATCATTTTCATCGTCATGGGATGATTTGTTTCTTCGCTTCGAGAAACTGGCAATGAGTCCATAATAATAATTGCAGGAACATTCAATGTTCATTAGTACTTCTTTTTGTTCAGGTGAGAAAACCTACAAAATAACTATCAGATATTTCAGACTCAAGGTAAAACTTGCACGAGCTACGTCTCTACTGGATTTGTTTATGGAATTAGTCAGTAAAAAAAGATAGGGATAACAAGAAAGAACTTTATTTTAATAATTAACATTACATCAATGAAATATTATAAAACTGTTTCTACCAGCATCACAATGTAATAAAAATGCACAATAATCGCTTTTAAATTAATTTAATACAATTTCATTCATGAAATTCTGTAAAAATACCATTAAAATAGAATCACAGTGTGTTAGACTACAAAAAGTAGTGTCCCAATGTCCCGATAAGAGTTTCCCAACCTTTACAAATTAAGCTTTTTTATGAAAGTCAGCAAATTAATTTTCCCAACATTACAATTCAATTACTCTTCCACACAATTAAAGAACATTGAATACAAAATGCTTTGCGCACACTTACATATAACAATGAATTAAAATTTGAAAAATTGCGAACACGCAAAAACTATCCAAAAGATCTTTTACTTACGACAATTTATGGCTTGAGTGTCTAAGTCATAATCAACATGTGTTCTTCGTTCTAACAAACATGAAACGCTAACTCATAAGCAGGCAGTACTTCGACAGTCAAAATAAGTGACGCCAGTACCCACAATTCTAGAAAATTGGCAGTCCCAACTTATACGGTGTCCCAGCCTATACGGCACTCCTTTACAGTAAATTTGGCTTTTATGGGCGGAGTCAAACCACGTTTTCCAATGCCTGTGCTATTTTTCTGGTCGAAAGATATGGCCAAAAATTAACTTTATACTGAGTTTAAATGTTATAAGACATTTAGTACCAAAGCTATTCGATATTAAACATTTGAATTGTATGAGTAGTGCCACTCCGCATTCTCCAATGCTCGCTCAATTTTTCCAGTCGAAGGTTACGACTAAATATTATATTCGTTCCGAGTTTAAGACATGTGTGACTTATATTTCGAAAGCTATACTGAAAAGATTTAATGCTAAAAAAGTGTAACCCCAATTTTGTAACTCCTTTAAAATACAACCAGTAATAGAGCACGTGGAAATCGAGCTCGAATTTTGGAGTTGTGCAACATGTAATTCTAAACCTATTCGATATCGAAAATTATACTTGTATGGGAGTTGCCACGCTCCCATTTTGTATCGGTATCAAACTTCAAAGGAAACTCTAGCTAAAGCTTGAGAGTGACTTTGCTAGAGTTTCCCTGAAAATTTCATAACAATTGAGGAGGTCCATAACAAAACGCAATAATTACACCGTAACACTTTTTTTAATTATCGATGAAATGTAATTAAAGCCAGTAGGATATACACTGGAATTGTTGCATTTTGACATGAACCATAATTTTTGGTATTGTATAACGGCAAAAATATTGACCCTTGGCATGCTAAATAACAATGCTACATTGATTTTAGTATGTTAATTGTATGTTGAATTGGATTCTCTCGCCCTCAGACCGAACATTTTTGATTGCTGATGGAAACACCAAAGGCTGTGCTCACACGTTAATCAAACGATTGAATGAACTCAAATTTGTGGTTGTTTGTCCAGCTAAAAAAAATGAACTCTCTGTGAGAGAGAAAATGAACTTTGAATACGTCATCGCTTCATTCAATGTTTTGCCCACGCTCTAGACCTGAATCATTCAGTCAAAGCGTTGCAAACTTTTACTTGGCTGCTGCTTAGTAGTAACTTATTGATAAGAAGGTAGTAGAATGAACAAAAAAGTACTTTTATGATTTACAAAAAGCAGTAAATTTCTTTTCAATACTCTAAATAACAGTATTGTGCATTGTTTTTAAAATATTAAAAATAAAAAATTACAATTTCCTGGTCAAGACAACTGACCGAATAGTTTATAAATACATTCCAAAGAAAAAATAATATCCGGAATATTGATTTGCTAACGAAATCAATTTCAATCCTTAAAGATCAACATTTTCACTGTCGTTCTCCATTTTTGTAAATTTTTATGCAGACAGCACGACAAAACATAACGTAATAAAATAGTAGGCATAACGATACTAATCGCAAATAGTAGGTAGCAGAAAAGCCTGCGTCGGCGGTTCAGTCAAGCAATCACGTGTGAGCAGACTTCAGTCAAATCAACTCAGAGAGAGTAAAATTAGCAAAAAAATCCCGTTATTCTTCAATCATTTGATGAACGTGTGAGCACAGTAAAACATGCCAATCATTTTACTGTCAAGAGTTGTTTTTACAATGCAACTATGCAGCAAGCATAGCATAAACACCAAATAAACATTTGAGCGAAGAAAATAAATTAACGATAATGAACACCGAATATGTTTGGCTAGCATAACCAAGGCATAAGAGAATAGGAAATATAAAAATAAGATTTGTCGCATAATAACGGGAAGATAAAAATTGCTGTACATGTTGGCTTAGACGAAAAATAACAAACAGGTTGATTGTTAAGTCGTGAGTAACTGAATAAAGAATAAAATATTAATACGACAACTTTTTGTTTTATTAAAAAGACTTCACACATTACATGGTTTCAGACGTGAAAGTAAATCTTAATCTTGAAAGCATTCAACTTTATATCACGGATTAACCACATCATATTTGATATTTTAGGATTTGCATCGTAGTACAGGCAAAATGTCTGAAGCGCGAAAAAACATGCAGGAATTGAATTGTTCAAATGTGTCTGGTGACTAGATGAACTGGCAAAGAAATTGTTTTGGAAAACATTTGCAACACATTGTTTCCAAATGATGGCTCTGAGCATTCGTAACTTGGTACAGTTGTTACAACGCGACCGGTAGAAGCAACACAAGAAGAAGAGGCTCATAAAAACGGAGGAATAGAGCAGCCTACATTGGCAGCAGTTTTGATTAGCATTTTTTACTCTTCTGTAATTCATTCAGTTATGAAATCTTTTATTTATCTTTTAATTTTTGTTAAAAGGTTTTTTAACCGATTGTTAACCGTGTAAACCAGCGATGGGCACACACAGACTATCACAGTCTTTGGTTGTGTGTAAAGCAGAGAAAAACTAAGATCAAATGTACGTATTTTCTTGCTATATTTTAAAAAAATTGCGCAAGGAAATGTTATTTCAACAAATGCTGAAAAGCAACTGGCTTGATTTGCTGCCAAAATAAAAACAAAGCAACAGCCGAATGCACATGATCGTAAGCCACACGAAGTAGCTAACACTGTTCATGTGTCGACGTCGCGCAACTTTTGTGTGAATTTCTTCTAATTAGCCCACAAACAAATGAAATCTGAAACTTGAAATTACTAGCTCAACTGGAACTGGCAGCCGCCAAAAATGGGTTAAAAGATATTACAATGTTAAATATTACGATAATATTACAAACGTAAGAACATGCAAGTGTCCACAGACTGCAGCAAGAATTAATTTTGACAAAAAGCAACACGTCCAAAAAATGACGAAATCTACAAGAAAAGCGTCAAGCGCAACAAAACGGACAAGAAAACAAACGATCAAACGGAACAGTTTTATTGTTGATGATCACAAACAATGCTGAAGCATTAAAAAATTACATTTTCATTGCTAAATAAGATAACCATTTGATATTTGAAGCAATAAAAAAAGTATTATTTAACTTTTCTTATTAGAGAATGAATGCATAATTTCTGAATTTATTTTTGTATTTACTTTCTGTCGAATTCCAGCTTGTTCAATGCGAAATAAAAATTATTTAACTCCAACAAGTTCAATTTAAAGCACTATTCACTCGTCTCATTAGTACCTTTTGACCTGTGCAGTTTAAATATTATAGTTTGTTTCAATTTATCAATTTTGTCAATCAGCCGCAAAGCTACTGGTCTGTCAACTCCCGTTGGTGCTTTGAAAGATGAATCATCGACCCAAACTTCACAAATGCAGATGGATGAAAATTGTAGCTCTATGTTAAGCAGCATGCGTGAGAGTATTGTCAACCAACTCTCGGCAGCTATTGCTTTGTCAGAGAAGAGAGTAATGCAGAGGATTGGAGAAGTGTCAGCCGAGCTTTCTAACATGAAGACAACAATTAGAAGTTTGCTAGAAAGACTCTGTAGTTCAAGTCGCATATTCTGAGATAAGTATGTTGAAAGAGAGTGTGCATGAAATTAAAATACAAATGGATATATTCAAAGCTTGTGCTGAGTCTAAAGCTCCACACTCTACTTTGCAGAGTGATGAAGTGAGAGAGCAATCGCAATTGTCACTTTAAAGCTATTGCTGCCATGATATAAAAACCAGGTATTATAAAAAGCGACTGCGCTGCCAAGACGGAGGCATGATGTGTCAAATACAAGTAGTGTAATCATAAGAAGAAATAAATAGGGATTTTTTGTCTTTGGTCTTGCACTTTCTGGTTACTTTTGCACTAAAAGAAAGGGATTTTTTTGTTGATTCACTTGCAAATTTTTAACATTTTACAAAAGATAAACACTTATATTTAGGTAAACAGCAACATTTTCCAACTAGAGTAAACAAGTAAAATTTGTTTGTCGTTATTTTAAAACAATTCCGCTTTTATTTTAAAATAATTAGGAGTATTAGGTTAAAAAATTTCACAAAATTTAATAATAATATAATATAATTATACAATTTACGCAAAAATATAATTCATATTGCAAAATATTTCCACTTTCAAGGAAAACACATAAATAGAAATATCCCTGTTTTCATTTATTATTGCACAAGAAGCATCATTGTTTTGGCGCCAAATCGTCATTTTGACATTCTATGCCTCCAATGACAGTTGAGCCCTCGCGATTTATACTACCTGGTCATTATATCATGATTGCTGCCTTTCGTAAGAACAACAAAGGGCAGCTCACTCTTAACGATATCGAGTGCGGGAGAGCTGAAAAGTTCTTCATCAACGAAAGCCTGACTAAATCAAATCGGGAAATTATGATCTATGCTGGGCAGTTAACCCATTTTGGTCAGCTGGTCGATTTTTCGACCACTAACTTTGAAATTTATTTCTGGAAAAATTATTCAAAATTTTTTCGAACTCTTTGCGCATGAACACAATTTGGTTAAATGGAAATTAAGAAAAAAAATAACAATTTAGAAATTTTCCATTTTACCTACTCGGGTAAGCGTTTTAAAAAAACACCTTTTTTGGACCATTTTTGAAAAAATAAAAAAAATCTAATAAATGAAATGAATAATAAAACTTATTACGTAAGCAGATAAGAACAAATTATGAGAATCAGTCGGTTTTGGACATCTCAGGTTAATTTACCTACGTGCTACTTTTGTTGGAATATAAGTGGTCGATTTTTCGACCACTGGCCTAATATGTATACTTTATTTAAACATTTTCACATGTAATAAATTTAATGGAATTGTTAAGCCCGCATTGTCAATTGACTAACAAATGGTACCCAACTTTGGGAAACATTCATGTAAAATGTTTATAGAAAAATCAATCCATTTTAGATTCAAATACTGGTGCTCAATCGTTGGGTACATGTTTTTCTTTATACCTTAGACTGGCACAGTTGAAGCTTACAACATGGGCATTGGACTTGGCGCATATGTTGTTTTGAGACTTCTTCACAACGTTGACCATCCAGAAAGATACACTGTTACCAATTGCTCTGTTTGCTAAATGAGAGAAAATTTTATGCAACTGGTACAAACGTTTGGTTGCAATCGGCAACGTTCAAATCGGGTATAAGGCGCTGCGTTGACAAACCCAGCAAAACGTGGGGAAGTGGATAACATTTTTGACAAGAAGAATGAACTCAACTTCGTTGTTACAACACCACCCAATTAACAATTGCTGGTAAATACAATTCCATTGTGCCAATAAAGTCTGCTCTCCGATATAATCGTATGAGAAAGAAGTACGTCGTCATAACTCAAACGAATATAACTATAATATCAATATGGGTGGAGTCAATTTACACTTCAATGTGGTCGCAAATTATTGCGTTGACATTCGCAGTAGGAAATGGTGTGGTCATTGTGGGTAAACGCTATCGGCAATTCGAAAGTGAATGCATGGAAATTGCAATATCTTGTGGCTAAAATAAACAAACACAAGCCAATATCACAAATACAGTTTAGATCGAAAGAAACTTATAAGTGGCGGATCCAAAAGTAGACTCAGATATAGATGAATAGGAAAGACCGGCCGGTTTGCCTCAAGTTAACAAACTTGAGCACGTCATTGATATCAACTAGAGAATAAGCCTCGAAGATGCGTTGTATGCCACAAGCATACCATTTAGATATACTTATATGCAAACAATGCAATTTACATTTGCACCCAAAATTTTTTGGACAATATCATAATATGAATATCAAAGTTATTAAAAGTGTGTCCAATAAATAAATAAATGTAAATAATAACTTATTTATTTTATACTAGCGATACCTTACGCGCGTTACTACCCCTTCACATCCTATTTTCTAATGCCCGTATTAATTTTCTGTAAATAAATTTTATATTCGTTTCGAATTCGTTGATGTGTGACCTTATATTTTGAAATTTTTACCGAAAAGTTTGAATGTGTGTCAAAAAGTGTCACGCCCCTTGTCTAACGCCTATAAAATATTGCCATTGAAACTATACGTGCAAATTGAGCTTGAATACCGAATTTTGTGGCTGTAAAACATGTAATTCCAAAGCTATTCGATATCGAAAATAAGAGTTGCATGGAAGGTGCCACGCCCCCATGTTCTATCGGTACCAAACTTCAAAGGAATACTCTGGAAGGTGGAAGGTGCTGCGCCCCTTTGTTCTTTCGGTACTTAACTTCACAGGAACACTCTCAAGGCATATTATGCTGAATTTAAAGCTAAAATAATTTATTCTAAATTTTTAAATTTTTGTATACATATTGGGCCATTGGTCGATTTTTCGACCACCTTATAGCCGGAAAACGGAAAATGGGAAAATTCTGAAACTCTGGAATTTTCTTAGTTTGATCAAAAACAACAAAGCCTGAAAACTTCATTAGAAAATTCCAACGCGTTCGGGTACCTGACCAAAATGGGTTAAAGCTAGAAAACAAACTAGCAGCTGTTTTTTCTTTGCGTGGCGTGTGTTCTCTAGGCTTTTATCTATACATTTTTATTATCTTAAGTGATCAATTGTTAAGTTCTTGTTATTATGTTTGCCTTTACTTTTTACATTTCTCCTTACTTTCTCTTCTTTTACTGTCTGTATCTAGCTTAATCTTTGCTTTCAACTCTCTTTCTAAGCCTGTATCTTTCTTTTCTGTTTTTATTCTTAGTTTATTGCCATAGCTATCTTATGTTTTCAGTTGGTTCGTTATATGTTTGTTGTTATGAATTGTGATGTTTTTACTAATGGTGCTGTGTATTGTTATAAGCCTTTCATTAATAATGGTATTCAATGAACGACGTATATAAACTGAAGCGTATAACTATAAGCTTACGCTGTGTGCTTCTACAAACCCACCATGAATAAAAACAAATTTAATAGTAGTAAACAAAATTTGACATCTCAAAATTAATTAAAACTATCGCACTTTTTTACATATAGCAAAAGTTTATCATATTTTAGTTAGCACAAAGTTTCAAATATTCTTTTGAAGTGCCAAAAACAAGTTGCAAATGCCACATTTGCATTATATGAACTATACGTTCTATTTACGCCACGTTTTTGTAGTCTAAGCTGCGTATGTTTAATCCCTTACAATTTTATTATTACAAATGACGTTGCCGCAAACTTACCGAACATACGCTGTTTACATCACCAAAACGGCGTTCATTGAATACCACTAATGTTCTGTGCAATCAGCATAGCGGGCTAAATGTAGTGCATTTTAATGCGATGAGCTTAAACGGTTTGAAACTTGACCTTGCCAGATATGTTTTCGAAAACTCACTTGTTGATGTTTTCTGTGTCCCAGACACCTGGTTCAAGAGTGAAATTCCTGATGCTCATTAACTTCATATGTAACTTCAATGGTTTTCAACTTTTTCGCAGTGATAGGTGTGGTAGAAGAGGTGGTGGCGTAGCTATATATTGTAAGTCGAATCATAATGTTAAGTTTGTCAATAAATATAATGATGTGTGTGAGTTCCTTGGTGTTGAAATTTTTGATAATAATTCAAAAATTTTAGTGTCGTGTGTTTATAACCCGCTTCGTTGCCTAAGTCTTGAACATTTTTTACTGATTTAAATAGTAAAATTTTTGATTACGATTTTTATTATGTCTGTGGTGATTTCAATGTTAACCTATTGAAAAATGATTCTGTAACTGATAACTTCTATTATCTATCTTCAATGTGTGGTTTGAAAATAGCTAAAAATTATATTCTCACTCACTATATGCATGGATGTGAGCCTAGCCTGCTCGATATCTGTCTTGTTTCTGATATACCTCTTCTCCTCAAATTTGAACAAATTAGTTTCCTGTCCGATCATGACTTGGTTTTTTGCTTACTTAATATTAATTTTGGCAGGAATTCCTGTTTGTTTTTCTAACTATGACTATAAATCGGTTGATGCTTCTACTTTATTTCTTAACTTGTCTGCCTTGAGTTGGAACGATTGTTGGTATTTTGACTCTGTTGTTGAGAAACTTAAAGTGTTTTATTGTTTAAATGTTTTATTTGTTCGACATGTTCCGTTACGTTCAGTTCAGATTTCAAATAATTGTTGTCTTGGTTTACGAATCGTGTTTTTGTGGCTATTAGGTTAAGAAACAAACTCCACTCAAAATGGAAAAGAAATCCATCGAATGCTAACTGGGATGAGCTCGTATTGCTGCTTCTGTCATGAGTAGACAAGCAAAAATTAATTTCTTTAATTCAAAAGTAAATCCTAACTTAAACTCTAAACAGTTATGGCAAAATATTAAAAGATACAGAGTTTTTAGTAAGAATAACAGTGAGTGTACTTTAGATCCTAATGAGCTAAATAATTTTTACTTAGATTGTGTTAACTCTAGCTCTCAATTCAATGTCCATAGTGCTGTGTTGCCAACATTAGCTATTAACGCAACATCCCTTCTTTTGAATTTGCCTCAGCACAGTGTAAAGATGTCTTTGGGATGAGGGACAAATATAGAAGGACTTGCCGTAGGAACATGAAATTTGGCATGTATCATTATTTTATAAATATAAAACACCACACAATTTTATTAAGATCGGACAAACCCTTCGCACACCTCCCATACAACCCACAAAAGTGAAACTCTATAAAGAGGCATATATTTGAGCTACATCAATAAAATTTGGTATGGTTACATTAAACAACAAAACTAAAGTGTGTACAATTTGGTTTGTACAATTTGGTGTGTACAATTTGGTTTGTGTGTATATAACATCAAAACTAAGACTTTACAAAAATTGGCGTAATCTATTAACGTATACGCCCACTTCTCATATAATGATTTCCATAATGATTCAACGCTATAAAAGGTGTTACATATGGAAAAGAAAAATAAAATTTGGAACGCATTTTATTAATTTAAACAAAGTTTATATTTTAAGTACACAGGGTTTTTTAAATTAAATTTAAAAATTAAGGTTTTTTAAATTAAGATTTTTTTATATATAAATTTTAAAAATGCTTTTTCAGTTTTTCAATTAAAACATCTGGAAGAGTACTTCTAACCGCGAAAAAACATACAACGTTACAAGCGTTTCTTTTTAGGCCATTGGGGGAAACTTTCCTCCCCTGCACCCTTGGCGGACGCCCATAAAAATTGAATGCTTTGCAAAAGTAACGGCAATTCACAAAACATAATAAACAAAACAGAAAATAGTGTTCCTGAGTTAAAGAAATTTGTGTATAAACAGATTGGATGCTGCAGACATAGCAACGGTGATGGCGAGGGAAGGCGCTGCGCACCACTATTAGAGCGGCGATAACTGGTGCGGGCTCGTCCTTGCACCCGATGGCAACGTTCAGTTCCTGCAGATTTGCTGTCGCTGGCAAGCTGTAAGATGAGCAGTGGTAATTAATCGCCGTCAGCCTAAATTTGCGAGTAAATTCTTGTGCAATATGTGCTCAAGAATTTACTCGCAATTGCACGAAACAAGAAAGAAAAACACCGGTAAGTAAAGATTTGATTTAATAATAATTAGTTTTATTTATCACTTACTTTTTTTCTTCCAATAGGTGGATATAAGCACAGGATAAATAATGTTATAGATGGCACGGATAATTTAGAATTATTTACAAAAGGTGTGAGAGCAAAAAAAGCGTCTGATTATTCGAGAAAAATTATCAAGAAGGAGGCCGCCATTAACAAGACGAAGACACCTCCGAGGCACTCGTTCGGCTATCGAGAAACGATACTCGATCGAGTCGGTAAGTGTGTATTGATCTTTTACCTTTTGTGAGCATTAATCTTATACCTTTTGCATTTAGGGTTGCGGCCTAAACATGCCGACCCCTTTGCAGTACTACTGTAAGATAAATTTTAAAAACTCTTAAATACCTTAAGCTAGTAAAAAGGGGTTGATTAATTCAGAACATGTCTCATTTTTTCAGTGTCACGTTATAATTTATTGTAATAGAATTCAGCGCTTTAGAAATAATATAAACAAACATAAATTTAAATAAATTAAAAAAACTATGACCGCTACTGGGAAACAACGCCCGATAACACCCATACGAAGATGGTATTTTCGGGATCAGCAAGCATCAGATTCGAGAATTGTGCTCTGATAGACGCGTCCAAGCTTTCTCGAGGCATGATTCGAGCCAACCATCCACGTTGACAACCCAAGTTGACGAACTAGTCGGTGCGACACCACGGACATTTCGGCGCATGTATCTACCAGAGCACGAACCCGATGGATGTGACCCTTATCGATCACCTTGACGACCGCCGTGGGGAGGAGCGAAGTCACCTGTTGCAGACATGGCAACGGTGATGGCGAGGGCAGGCGCTGCGCGCCACTATTAGAGCGGCGATAACTAATGCGGACTCGTCCTTGCACCCGATGGCAACGTTCATTTTTCAAAACGCGAGATCGCCGATTTGAGCACCTCGTAGGGCGAGACTTCACGGTGCTGCCCTGCAGCGATGGCCAAAACGCGCGAGACTCTTCGGCATTCTGAATGCATCGCTCTAATCGCGTCTCGTCGTCTTCTTTTCTGTTGGTCGCCGAATCCCCCTCAACGCTCGATGCTGACGGCAAGGAAAGCCGGTCAGCAACACTCCCTTCGACGCCCGTACTGCGCTGACGTTAAGGCTCAGGCGACCGACGCCTGGCCCCGTCTTGCGCCTGCAGCGGTGATGACTTTTTCTCGTCTTTAGACCGGCCCAGATGCAGCATGGTGTGATGTTCTCCCTGACATTTGACGCATCGTCCGTGACTGGCACACTCAATAGTTTTATGGTCGGGCGAAAGGCACCTCGCGCAATGTTTGAATAGCAGCACTAGCCACAGTCGATCTGCCACGTTTCCCGCGACGAACACCTTGCAGAAACGCAACGGGTGACGCGCCAAGCATACGCGACACTTCTTTGCTGGAGGGACTTCATGTACGCTCGACATTTTTGTTGACTAAAAAGAAAGAAATTAAATAAGTTAATTCCCCCTCGATGGAACGGAAATAACGACCAAGGACAACACGGACGAACAAGTCACACTACGAAGACGATGGTAAAATTATCAGTTTAACTACTGGCCGCGTAATAATTCCGCGTTCAGTACGTAGATCGGCGACACGGACGCGGTGGTCGGAAATTAGGTAAGTCTTTACAACCTTTAGGTAAGTCTTGGTAACTGCAAGGTTGTCCGCTTTGATAACCACCAAGTCGTCAATTTTTAAATTTTCGCGGGGATGTTTCCATTTATTTCGCTTATGGAGTTCTTTTAGATAATCGTTTTTCCAAATGTGACAGAACTTCTGATTCAATGCCTTTAACTTTTGCCAACGACTGATTATAGACATTGGATTTTCGGTAATGTCTGGTTCAATCGGAGCCAGTAAAGGCCCTCCTACGAGAAAATGCGCTGGTGTTAACGATGCGAGATCATTAGGATCTGAGGACATGGGGCTGAGAGGACGTGAGTTTAGACATGCTTCGATACGCGACAGCAGTGTTAAGAGCTCCTCGAAAGTGTACTTCGTGTCTGATGCGACTTTTCGGAAGTAAGACTTAAAACTTTTGACATCCGCTTCCCACAGACCTCCCATATGGGGAGCACCTGCTGGAATAAAGTGCCAAGATAAATGCTGATGGGCAAATTTGGACACCACTTTCTCTTTGGAATTTTTGAGAAAAGCTTTAAAATCTTCTTTCAAGGCTCGTGAGGCACCAACAAAGTTGTCTCCATTGTCGGAGAATATTTTCTCTGGACAACCCCTACGCGCGACAAATCTCGAAAATGCTGCCAAAAAGGTGGCAGTGCTGAGATCGCTAGTAGCCTCTAAATGAATAGCTTTCGTCGCAAAACAGACAAACACACAAATATAGCCCTTGGTTATGAGACACGCGCGTCCCGTATAATTTTTTATATCAAATGGTCCAGTTAAATCCTCTCCAGTAGACGCAAACGGGCGAGATAATTTTGTTCGCTCTGGGGGTAAGGATGCCATCATTTGGGTCTGTAACCGCTTGCGGTCGATCACACAGACCTTACAGTTGTGAATAATAGATTTTATCATATTTTTTACTCTGGGAATCTAGTATTGCATTCGAATAAGTCGCAATACAAGCTGGTTCCCACCATGAATGCAAATTTCATGGGTGAACTTCGTGAGCAACTTAGAAAATTGACAGTCGTACGGTAAAATTATCGGGTGACGCTCATCATAAGAGATGTGTTCCGTCTCTGACAAACGTTCGCCAACTCTAAGCACCTTATTGTTATCTAAAAAAGGGTTTTGGTTTAAGATAGCACTCTTCGAGTCGATTAAAGTTTTGTTTGATAACTGGGTATACTCAGCAAGGTATCCCATTTTTTGGCTTTAATAATAACGACTCTTCTAGTCACCTGTTTAATCTCTTGCTGCGATATTTCAACAGCTTCATGACAGAAATTAGTTTTGTGAGCTCGGTGAGTTCTATGAAAGAATCGTAAAATGTACGATATAACTCGCAAGGCCCGAGGCAATGAAGAAAACCGATCTAAAATATCATTATTTTTCGTAATAGCTATATGAGCTTTAATCGATTTTGCTTCCATCGTTGTAACATACTCGTCGCTGCGGTTCGGCCACGACTTGGGCTCCTGATGTAGCCATCCCGGTCCATACCACCACAATGAGCTATCCTTGAGGTTCTGTGGTTCCAGCCCTCTGCTTGCTAAATCCGCTGGATTATCGGATGAATCCACGTGACTCCAAGTTTCTGTGCCTTCTCGCTGATTTTTGCGACACGATTTGCCACAAAATTGGTCCAGGCGCATCCCTAGTAGCACAAACAGTATTTATAGGTTCTTATACAGACCTTTTAAAGATAATTACAAAAACATTGAATTGTATTTATATGTTCTTTGTAAGAGCTTATAAGGCTAATTTGGCGTATGGGTTATAAAGACATGTTCCCCTCCATGTTATCAAGACAAATGTCTTGTGTAGAGGTATTTCAAAGGACTTTAAAATACTCCTTACAAAGACTTAAAAAAGAGTTGCGCGAAAAATAAATATAAAAAACTAAATTTGTAATTTTTTTTCTTTTATATGTTATAATTTATTTTAAATATGATTGTTATTATAAAGCCATTATTATTATACTTTTAAAATTTTATTTGTACTTACCTGTTATATCCGGATTCGAACCAACGTCCTAACGCTCCATAGTCATGCACGCTATCCACTAGGCTATATGTGACATGTATTTCACATACATGTATCATACATGAATCATATTTTTCTTTGGTTTGTCTTGATAAAGTCTTAAAGTCTATATTTAAAATATAGCGTTATAAAGTAGTAAAATGAAGAAAAGTATGCCGTCGTTCAAAAAATCATTTGCAGTCAATTTCGACGCATACAAGTTTTTTTTTAAGTTTTAAGCAATTGTAGATATAATTCGATCTTGGAGAAAAGTTAAAAGAAGTGGGACATATTACCGAAACTTGAAATCACAACGAATATCATTCGAGAAAAAGATGAAATTGTTGAAAGGACAAATATTGTCGTCAATAAAACTCAATAGTTTGAACAAAATTGACATTATTGCTGCACTCGATAATGTAGTGCCTGCTTCACCCAAATTTGTGCTGAAACCAAGTGACCATGGAGTGACCCTAAATAATAACTCCGGCAACATGAATTATTCTGACCACTATTTCTATGTTGACAGTGAAGATTTAGATTATGACGATGATTAATGGAAAACCCTGAATTTTCAGTCAGTGATCTTTTTAGAGAAAATATCAGAAATTGGGCCTTATAAACCGTATCAACCATTTGGCATTGAATCATTTATTGAAGATAATTGATACGTGTTTTGGTGAAAACAGCGGCGTTCAAGAACTCTGCTACAAACGCTTTTTGGCGTTATTCAGGCGCTATTCAGGCGTTATTCAGACTCAATCGTGGTGGAGAATATTGGCACAATGGATTGAAAATGAGTTTATCCAATGTATTTCAAAACTTGTATAAATCCATTTAAAACTCTTTGAACATAAATATTTTATTTTATCTCCTTGGATTACAATGTATCAAGAATTCTCAATAAACTTTTTGACCTTTTTATCGCTTTTGACTTCTGGCCATGATAGCACTCCATAATTCTCCCTAATAGCTCGAATTGTGCTTGAATTTTACTGCACATATTTATAAAATATATCTTACCTTTTCGTTTTCCTTACTGCTCGTATGCTTATTAAGCAAAAAAAAACGTTTATCGCCAGTTTGCTGCAAACGAACTTCGTTTATCGTATTTAAAATCATTTTTTGGAATCGTTTGAACAGTTATCATAATAATAGTCAGCTGCGGGAAACGCGTTATTAAGTTGCAAGAAATTAATTTCGCTTGCCATTAACATAAGTTGTTTCTAAATTGCGGTAACCGAACAATTTGTTTTGTTCAACTCAAAACTTCATTTGTAGAAAAAAGATACATTTCTTATGGCACACACATTTCTAATCTAAAAAAATTCATTCATTAAAAAAATTAAAAAAAAACATTATTTAAAAAAAAAAAAAATATTTGGTGTTCTTGTTGGGAATTGAACCCAGTACATTCGAGTTCTTAGACTCGAACGCCAGCACACTCAGCTAAACTTGAAATCATAAAAAAATGATAAAATTTCATTCAGTTCGATGTTTTTTCGTTTCAAGCAAGAATATTTTTCAGTTGATTTGCCGAATCGCAATCTTTATAATAATTTTATTTTGCATATTAAAAAGACACTAAAGAGACATGTCGCTATCTCTTTATAACCACTACAATCTGAGCTTTAAAAGTGCATATTAAAGACATTTCGTACGTCTCTCTTTATAATGAATTTGTATATCGGTGATTCCATGTCAATTCGACTTTTTTATAGCAAAACCTGACCTTTGTGTTTCCGATTTTTTTCAAACTTTGAATGTAGGTAGTGCTCGTAAAAATAACTTAAACTGTGTTTTTTGTTTTTGCCAAAAACTTTTTTTTTTGAAATTATACACTATGAAAAATATCAAAATATCTTCAAAAATACAATTTGTGCATGTTTTCATTCAGCTCTAACTTCGAAACCGTAAGTCGTATAGAAAAAGAACTGAGGTAGGTTTTAAAGACCTGGACTGTGTCTTTTTGGTGGTAAATTTTTTTTGCAGTGCTTTTATGAAAAAAAATTTTTTTTTTTAATCTTAAATTTTTTAAACTTATTTTTCAAGGTCATCGCAACAAATTTTTTACCTTTTTTATATAGTGTCTTTTTAAGGAATCAATTCCAAGGGCTAGTTCAAAATTTTAGGATGGAATTTCAACGATTTCTATTTTTAAAGATTTTTTGAAAAAATGCCTACAACAAATTTTCTGTTTTTATAACGAAAATTCAATATTTTCTTTTTAATATGTATTTTTCCGAGAGAGGTCATACTGTATTGTTAACACCAGTCATCGTGATTAACTGCAAGAATCATTGCTCATAAAAACGTAATAGTGATTAAAAAAATTCCCTCTAATTGTTTAGAAGTTATAGCATTTCAAAGCATAGAAACCCTTACCTCACCCTCACCTTATGCTACTACCCACACGTAAGAATTTACATCTAAAAATTCAAATTTTTACACTTCTGAGTATGAATTGAGTATGAATTGCCACAAGTGTCGTGTCCCAAAAACTGAAGTCGAACAATATTTTATGAAAGTTAAAAACAAATTTGCTTTTTATAGTTGAGAACGTTGCTCTTGAAGTGTGAAATACGTGTTTTTTTTAAATAAATGAGATAATGGCGCCTCATCATAAGTGTTGCAATCCTTTTCGTATACAAAACCACAAAAAAACGTCACCATTAAAAATGTTACGTACAGTTACAGCAAGTTTTGCGCAGAAATATAATATTGTGAAGCCGTTATCTAATTCTTTAAAAATTTGCAACTCTTGACGACTAATGGCAGCAAGTGATGAAAAATATCCAACCTTGGATGAAAGCAACAACATTCCACAAATTCAATATGATAGCGAGTCGGAAAATGAAAAGAACGAATTTAAATTACCAATCAACTCTGCGCTTAAAGATTTTAACCAAAGTTTAGCGCTACTTGGGCATTCACCAATAAGCACAAGGAAATTAATGCAAACAAAATATGCCACTGAAAAACGAAAAAAAGTAGTAGAAACATTAGACAAGAAGATTTTCAAAGCGACAAATATAAGAAGTGAACAAGACAAAGAAAACAAACAAAATCTCTCTATTGTTTCAAAATTAAAATCAAAATTCAAAAATACTACGGATAAACAACAACGGATAAAAATTTTAACTATTTTTGCGGACTGGTCTTTTCAAGAAATTCACAAACACTTTGATACAACCGATTATATGATAAAAATTTCAAAAAAATTGTTTAAGCAAAATGGAATTTTATCCTCTCCAAATCCTAAGGCTGGCAAAATTCTGGATGAAAAGGTATTTAAAATGGACGAGTTTTATTTTTATATTTAGTATTTTAGTGCGCTAGGCATAGGCTTTTCACTTACAGGGTTTTCACCCGGAGACTCCGGTTACCAAAGCATTTCTCCGGGATCCAGGTTTTTGAATAAATTCGCCGGGGTTTTCATAGCTTAAATACATTTTGGTTGAAAAAAAAAAATTTAATGTAATTGTAAGCAAAGTTTGTGTTTGTGTTCAATAATGAAATCGGTTTGGGAAAGTGACAGAGGAAAAATGAGGACAGAGTTGATCATATGCTTTGTGATCTTCAACATAGATTTTGTTGCTGTTTACTCTTCCATAAGGATCACTTGAGCGACCCTGTTTTAAAACAACAAAAAATAAGCTTCGCCCGTAAACTAGACTTGGTCCTTTATTAATTTCACTTTTAAACTTCTTAACCCTTTCAGTTACCACAGTCGTATCGGTAACACAAGTGTCTGAAAACATTCTTATTGGGAATTTTTTTTTTTACTTTTAGGTTTTGCGATGTGTTCTTGACTTTTACGAATCGCCAGAAATAAGTCGCGAAATGCCCGGAAAAAATGATTGTATCACAATAAGAACTGGCGAAGCAAAGACAATAAAACAAAAAAGATTAGTTCTTTGCAATTTAAAAGAAGCCCATTCTATTTTTAAAACAAAACACCCAGACCTAAAAGTTCAGTTTTCAAAGTTTGCTGATTTGAGGCCTAAAAACTGCATTCTTGCTGGTGCTAGCGGAACCCATTCGGTTTGTGTTTGCTGCATTCATCAAAATGTCAAATTAATGGTTGATGGTGCACAACTACCAAAACTTACAAACGACTCGTTAAAGCTTAAAACTTATAAAGATTTTATTAATTACATTATTTGCAACCCACCAAATTTAAATTGCTTTTTTCAATCATGCAATAATTGTCCTGGTTTACAAAATCTGATCGATCAATTAAAAGAAATTTTTGAAAATAATATGATTGAAAACGTAAGTTATAAGCAATGGTTAGCTGTTGATCGTACATCACTAGAAACATTACAATCTAGTACAGAAGAATATTTGGAGAAATTTTCGGAAAAATTAACACACTCTTTCATAGCAAAAGAGCAAGGCAATTTTTTGAATAAAAAAAAAGAGGACTTGCAAATTGGAGAGTGTGTAGTTATATGTGACTTTTCAGAAAACTACGCGTTTGTTCTACAGGACTCAGTACAAGGTATACACTGGAACAACGACCAAGTGACTCTACATCCATTTTCAATTTACTTCAAGGAGAATGAACAAGTGAAATTTTTAAGTTACGTTGCTATTTCTGATTGCTTGAAGCACGACACCATAGCAGTGCATTTGTTTCAGCGTGGCTTAGTTAATTTTCTTAAAAAAAAATTGGGGATACTAACTAAAATATTTTACTTCTCGGATGGAGCAGGAGCTCAATATAAAAACAAAAAAAACTTTATAAATTTGTGTAAGCACAAAATTGATTTTAATATCTCTGCTGAGTGGCACTTTTTTGCTACATCACATGGCAAAGGGCCATGTGACGGCTTGGGTGGCACAATTAAAAGACTTGCCGCGAGGGCTAGTCTGCAAAATATCAACGAGCCTATAAATACCCCAAAAAGATTTTTTAATTGGGTTTCAAAGAACATAAAAAATATTGACACTGAATTTTTTTCTTTAGAACAGTACCGCGAAGAAGCTCAAGTTCTCCAAAAACGCTTTAATAAAGCAAAAATAATACATGGAACTTTGACCCACCACTCATTTATTCCTAAAGGAAAAGGAAGAATTGAAATGCGAGTAACATCCACAGCACCTACGTCAAATATTGTACAGGTTTATAAAAATTTAAAAAAAAATAAAAAATGTTTGGTTTTGTAAACTATTGACTTTATTTAAGTGTTAAAAGATATCTTTTTGGATTTTCATTGGTATTGACATAAAAAAATGGAAAACTTTCGATATTAGAATAAGAAATATTTTAAAAACATTTAAAAAGAAAAACGTTAAAAATAGTAATTGTTGAAATTCCAACCTAAAATTTTGACTAAGCCGTAAGAGTTGATGCTCTAAAAAGACACTGTATAAAAAAGGTAAAAAATTTGTTGCGATGACCTTGAAAAATGAGATTAAAAAATTTCAGCTTAAAAAAAAAAAAAAATTTCATAAAACTGCTACAAAAAAAGTGCACCACCAAAAGACCTTGTCAAAGTCTTTAAAATATATCCTAATTTTTTTTCTGTGCGACTAACGGTTTCAAAGTTACAGCGCTTTGAATACATGCACAGTTCGTATATTTTAACATATTTTTATATTTTTCACAGTGTATATTTTAAAAAAAAAAATTAAAACCCAAAAACAAAGTACGCAGATATAATACTTTTTAGGAGAACTATCCAAGCAGTGAGTTTCAAAATTTTCAAAAATAGTGATGTCAGAAACGTGGTCGATTTGACATGGAATTACTGATATGCTTTAGCAAGATATTATAAGTTCAATATTTCGCTATAAAAGCCTAGATCTTTTTAATTCTTCTTAACCTTTGGATTCCTGGATTCTGAACTTATAACTTCCCCTTGTGTTACTAGGGATGGCTGTTTACGCAACCACGCCAGCACAATGGTTGAATCTGTCCATAAAAACAGTTCATTATTATATGTTTCTAAATTAGTTAGAAACGATTCAACCATTTCCGCTAGCAGAAGTGCTCCACACAACTCAAGCCTGGGCAACGACACCGTTTTGACTGGTGCCACTTTCGTTTTCGCGACGCAGAGATGTACGCATACTCTATCTACATGTTGAACACGAATGTAAATTGCGGCTCCATATGCTTTCTCCGAAGCATCGCAGAATCCGTGAAACTGGAGCTCGCTTTCTAGAGAGATTTCTACCCAACGAGGAATCCGGATACTGCTGATGAGAGGGTAATTTCCCAAGAAACCTTGCCAACGCTGCAAAGTCGACGGGATCAGCTTATCATCCCATCCGATGCCGTCTAACCAAACTTGTTGCATCAGGATTTTAGCAATGACAACGACCGGCGCCAACCATCCTGCAGGATCGAAAAGTTTTGCGATCGCTGACAAAACTTCTCGTTTTGACAATGTACCTTCCTGGTCTAACGGACGTGCATGGAAGTAGAAATAGTCAAACCGGGCATTCCATCGAATGCCAAGTGTTTTTACGTTGCTCGTGTCCTCCAGCTCCAGGAAATCTTCACGCAACCGATGACTCTTCGGGATCCCTTGCAGTACCTCATCGGAGTTGGCCATTCACTTCCGCAAGGTAAAACCTGCTGATTCGGCCGCTTTTTCCAAGTCTATTCAAGCTTGAACTGCTGACTCCACGTCATGACCTCCCGCCAGTGCGTCATCTACGTACATATGGTGACGCAAAATTTTTGACGCTAGTGGCAAGCTGCTTTCTACATCGTCAGCTAATTGCAAAAGTGTTCGCAGCGCTAGAAATGGGGCACAATTTACCCCGAAAGTGACTGTTTTCAGCTGAAAATCTTGTAGATGATTCCCTGTTTGATCGCGAAAAATTATTGGATGGAATCGCTGATGGTCTTCAGTCACAAGTATTTGGCGGTACATCTTTTCGATGTCACCATTAAATACGAATTGGAAAAATCGCCACTTCAGGATAAGCAAAGTTAAATCACTTTGCAAGACTGGCCCCGCATGCAGAACATCGTTCAAACTCACACCATTGGATGTAGGGCTTGACGCGTTGAAGACCACCCGAACCTTTGTAGTGGTACTATCTGGTTTCATGACGGCATGATGAGGAAGGTAATAACTATGATTTTGTCTCGGAAAAATACAAGAAGACACTTCTTTCATATGGCCTAATTCCAGATATTCTTTCAGAACAGCATCATACTCCTTCTTGTAAGCTATGTTTTTATTAAGCCTCGCCTCATTGCGCAATAATTGTCGGACCGCAATATAGCGTGAATCACCTAAAGTGGTTTTCTGATAATAACTTTCCTTAAACGGTAAAGTTACCACATACCGACCATCAGAATTGCGCCTGGTTGTGTTAACATAATTGTCCTCACAAAATTTGTCTGTGATATTGGACACAACCTTTTGAGGTATCTCCTCAAGCTCCCAAAAGGATGCTAGCTGCCGATCAATTGAAACTTCACTGAAATATGAAACGACAGGCGAGGAGGCAGGTTTCTGGATGGGGTTGAAACGGAACCTGCTAAGATCCAGCCGAAAATGGTTTCTTGAGCAATAAGTGACCCAAGAATATTTCGACGAATACCGTCAAGCAGAATTTGTGAGTATAAGTCACCTCCCAGTAGCACATCGATTTGATCGCTGCAGTAAAAGCGTTTGTCTGCAAGTACAAGCTCTGGGAAAGCTTGCGGCACTAGAGGGTCCACTGAGCATGTGGGAAGATTTCTTGTCATCTTTGATAGAATTAGAGCGCTTGTGGTAAGTTGGATGGTTGGATCAATAGGTGATCCTATGACCAAAGTGCACGCTTTTTGCACTCTGGCTGACACCACATTATTAAACCCTGAGACTTGAGAGCAAACACGATGAGTAGGAAGCTGAATAAGTCGATGCAACCTCTCAGAAATAAACGAGCCTTCTGAGCCAGAATCAATAAGTGCTCTGGCTTTGAACACGGCTCCTCGGTGGCAAATATTTATCATCGCGGCTCCCAGCAAAATACTTTTGCTGCTTGAGGCAAAACACGCTTGGTAATTTTCGCGAGCGCCTGCAGATGTTTGTGATTGCGCTGCGATATGTTGAGCGGATTAAATACTCGTGCTTGGACCTTCAGCATTTGGATGACTATTTGCACCTCTTAATTCTCTATGAAGCAACGAATGATGTCATTGTCCACATGTGGAGCAGTTGTAGCCGGTCTTGGAATTTTTAGAAACATGGCTGGTTGATAAACAGTTCAGCAATGCAACCAAAACAGACATCAATGTAACCGTCTTGCAGCCGATGATCTGTCATTTACTGACATTGCCAAAAATTTTGGACAAAACTTCAATGCATGCAGCTGGTTTTTACACAGCTTGCAATTATTGTTCGCCACGTTTGCCTGAAAGGTGTTAACTTTCTTCACATTTTGTGGAGGTGCGTTCGGTTTTTGCCCTTTTGGCACCGCGCCTCTAAAGTCGGACATCGTTTCTAGTGTCTGAAAACGACTTGTGAGAAATTTATCAAGGTCAGCCCATTTGGGGATTTCTGCCTTGTTCTCAATCGATTGCTCTCATAAGAAGAGCGTAGTCTCAGGCAATTTTGTAGAACACAAATACGTAAAAATAGCATCCCAATTGTCAATATTTACTTTATGTATTGTAAGAACGGATATACAATTATTTATGTCTCTTTGAAGTTTCTTAATTCCACTTCCAGACTCTGTCGCAACCGCTGGCAGGTTAAATAAAACTAAAAGCTGGCTGTTCACCAAAATCCGCTTATTCTCATAGCGGTCTGTCAAGTTCTGCCAGGCTGTTGCAAACCCTTCATGCGTGAGTGGAGATTTTTGAACAATCTCTTTTGCCTATCCGCGGGTTTTCTGATTCAAGTGAAATAATTTTTCACGGGTGTTAGCCGACTATTTGAAATATAAATAGCCGAAAACATATCCCGGAAAGACGGTCATGTTACGTAATCACCATGAAATATTTCAGTATCACATGGAGGTAAATTTATATTATGGCCAGACATCGGCATAACAAAACTTGAAATATCCGCTTCATAACCTTTTTTCGCCATCGACAATTTATCGCTTAGTTCGTTCATCTTAGCTAGTCATCGAACATATGTTTGATAACACGTTCGATATTTGACTTTGACTAGGATGACGTTTTCATCAGCGTCACCACTCGCTGCCACTAATTTGAGCAAGCAAGCATCATACGACGTCTTTAAATTAGTCCATTGAGACTTCAATTCATCCTCTTGAATTCGTAGAGCAAAAGTTGTGTGCTCTTCCTGAGGAATCTCATTGAAGTCTCTCTCCATATCAAAAATGGTGTCGGCACGTCTCATAAAAGAGGTTAGTTTTGCTATTATTTATTTTTTGATAGAAAAAATAGACAAAAAAAATCGCCAAAAACTTTCTAATAAGTAGAAAAATCGATCGAGATCCGAAAAAATGTAAATAGTTTCAATTGTCAACTGAATCGACAGAAAGAAAAAAACTCTTTAATAAGAAGTGAAGTAGAATAAATATATTTTTTTTTTTTTTTTTATAACTTGTACAAATTGTTTCTAATAAGTAGAAAAATTATTTTTTTTTGTTTTTTAATCTTACTTCCACTATCCACTTCTAAAAAGTGGAAAATTTTATTGAACATTTTTTTTTTTTTTATTATTTGTAAAAATTGTTTCCAATAAGTGGAAAATGTTTTAAAAAAAAAAAAAACTCGAAACAAATTCTCTAAAAAGAGAAAACCGGTTTGAAAATTTTTTACATTTAAAAATTGTCTCCAATAAGTGGAAATATTTTTCAAAAAAATCGAAACAAATTTTCTAAAAAATTAAAACTTGTATTAAAATTCCAGTTTACCGAAATATTTACGTAGCTTTTCA
Organism: Tetanocera ferruginea; assembly: GCA_958299015.1. Lineage (NCBI taxonomy): Eukaryota > Metazoa > Arthropoda > Insecta > Diptera > Sciomyzidae > Tetanocera > Tetanocera ferruginea. The sequence continues at coordinate 92,033,622 of OY282643.1, forward strand.
AAAAATACTCGTAAACGTACAATAATTGAAGAGATTCTCAAGCTGGAGGTATTTCAAATTATTTACAACTGCTTTCTAATAAGTCGAAACTTTCGTTTGTAAAATAAAGAAAAAATTTTTCTCACTCAACAGCTCTCTTAAAAAAAACTTTACAAAATATAAAAAATTATATGCGCGTACAAATCTATATACAAATTTATATATGACGACTTGGGGTTACTTTGGTGGAAATTCGGGGTAAATTCCCGAATGTTTCAAAAAAAGTGCCTAAAATAACAATCGCAATAGGTGCGATAATTTTTGAGCACGGTGGCAACTCTGTGATTTTAGTAGTTAACTCGTCGCGTTGTTTACTAAAACGAGTGTTTTGTTTTATTTTGTTTTGATCGCGTTTCGGTGTTTTCGAGTTTGCTACTTTGTCTTTCTTTATTCTATTGAGTGTTAAAACAATTAAATAATATAAATTGAAAATAATATTAGTTCAATAGAATGAAGAAGTAGTAGTGTAACAAAAATAAAAAACTCGACGAAAAAGTATATGGAGCAGCGTCAAATGCTTCAATACTCGTGTGTGTGTGTGTGTGTGGGTGTAAACCAAAGTGATTTAGATGTAAATAATTATAAAAATATATATATAAAAATATTGTGTTTATAAAAAATTTAAAAAAAACTAATCTCAGCGACGTACGTTAGCAGAAAATTGCCCAACGTACGGACGGACAAATTTGTCTGTTGTGTGTGAGTGTGTGTACCAAAGCAATGGAAAAAAGTATTTACATACAAACAATAAAATATATTGTAATACTTGCAATATAAATATATACTTCACAACGAAGTACGTCAATGAAATAAAAAACACCAGATATAATAACAAAATATATGTTAATATGTATAAGTTAATATATGTATGCTGCAGGTAATTAAATATTTGTATAATTAATTTAAGAAATATTTTCCTTTTGATATGATGTGTGTGTGTGTGTTTGTGTGCCTCGACGGCTATCTGAACCAAACTTGTTTTCTTATGGTTTGTTTTTTTTTTTTCTTTTAGCACTGATTTCTTTTTTACAATGGAAACAATTCAAAACAAAAAAACTGCCGGATACACTGATTTATACAACTATAATGAATTAATCAACCTACCTTTTTAACTGGTGGCAATACGGTGAGTTTTACGGCAATTCGGTGACTTTAATTCCTGCTTCTAATTAATTATATCAGCTGACTTTGACGGCTTCGATGGGACCATAAACAGATTGGATGCTGTTCCTGCAGATTTGCTGTCGCTGGCAAGCTGTAAGATGAGCAGTGGTAAGTAATCGCCGTCAGCCTAAATTTGCGAGTAAATTCTTGTGCAATATGTGCTCAAGAAGTTACTCGCAATTGCACGAAACAAGAAAGAAGAACACCGGTAAGTAAAGATTTGATTTAATAATATTTAGTTTTTTTTTTATTTAATAATAATTAATCTTCGCAGAAGCAATGCAGTCAAATTTTTGAAATTCTGCGACTAGCAGAAGAGTAGAAAAACACTGCATTGATTAAGTGAAAAGTACATCGGAATTCCATTTTGGTTTTGCGGCAGTTGCATTTATTAGCTTCTCAAAGTAAGTGGACTGCATGAACCACAGAGACTACTGATCAGTCGGAGTAGCGTCCAACGAAACCATGGTCTAGTCTGCTCTGTTTTTCTGAGGAAGTTTTTGTTGTTGTAGCAACCTGTTGCTTCATGAATTACTGGCATTAAGCTCAAAATATAATTCTTAAAGAAGACGTTCTTTAAGAATTATAAAATAAATTTAAAAAATTAAATTGCCACAATTTTAAACTCATGTAAACTGGTGCGAGCACGACCTACGAAAGCATGTTGAAAATTATATGTTTGAGCATATAATAAACATTTGCTTTCAAAAAAACCTTCTTCACGCCTTCTATGGTTTAATACCAACAAAATGTTGGAACCTAGATGGACACGTGATAAAGAAGTAAACAAAAAGCGCAACAACAAAATCTTCGCAGAAGCAATGCAATGGACTGCATGAACCACAGAGACTACTGATGAGTCGGAGTAGCGTCCGACGAAACCATGGTCTAGTCTGCTCGGTTCTTCTGAGGAAGTTTTTGTTGTTGTAGCAACCTGTTGCTTCATGCATTTTTGGCATTAAGCTCAAAATATAATTCTTAAAGAAGACGTTCTTTAAGAATTATAAAATAAATTTAATAATTAGTTTTATTTATCACTTACTTTTTTTCTTCCAATAGGTGGATATAAGCACAGGATAAATAATGTTATAGATGGCACGGATAATTTAGAATTATTTACAAAAGGTATGAGAGCAAAAAAAGCGTCTGATTATTCGAGAAAAATTATCAAGAAAGAGGCCGCCATTAACAAGATGAAGACACCTCCGAGACACTCGTTCGGCTATCGAGAAACGATACTCGATCGAGTCGGTAAGTTAGATTTGATCTTTTACCTTTTGTGAGCATTAATCGTTTACCTTTTGCATTTAGGGTTGCGGCCTAAACAGTGTATATTTGGATAATTAAAAAACTAGCACTTGTATTAATTTTTAAATGACTTATGTTTCTCATTTCTCACAAAATGTAATTACAATTTTTTCAATTTTTATAATGTGAATTTTTTATAAAAATTTCAATGAAATATTTATTATATATGCTGCACACTTCTCACGTGCGATTTGGCGTTTGTAAACATGCTGAACTCAAACAAAAATCATTTATAAAAAAAGTGCACGTTTGTAGCAGCCAATTTTTTTTTATTCTTAATTAAGATACCTTGAGACATATTTCGGCAAAGGGCTAATGCGGCAGCAGGTGAGGTTTTTTTCCATATTTCCAAAAATTTTTTTTTATTTTTTCTTAGAATTTTATTAAAATTAAATTATAAATGTTTGAATAATCACTCAAATTTAATTTTATAAGTTTTTAAAATATACTACTAATATATTATAAAAAAAATTTTAATCCTAACGTCTGTTTCGCAATTTTGGCAATTTTTTTAATGAATCTTTGTTTCGAAGCTTCTCACGCCTAAACTCAAATTAATAGCTTAAAACCCTTTTGGAATTTACTTAATTGGAATGTTTTGAACACATCCTCATACTTATTTTTCTCATATAAACAAGTCCATATTTTGCATTTTGTTCCTCTCGTTACACTGTGCTCAGTAAGTGAAGATTATGTTCGTAAATGCATAATGAAGATAAGTTCAAATTCTGTTGGATTTGATAAAATGCCGATAAAATTTATTAAATTTGTATTGCCTTATATTTAGTCTCCCTTAACACATATAATAAACCACTGTTTAACTAGCTCCAGGTTTCCTGCCTTATGTAAAGCTGCCACGGTCTTGCCTATTGCAAAATTCGCTTCGGCCTCTGTACCCAATGACTACATACCGATAAGCATACTACATGCGCTGGGAAAAGTGCCCATTTCAAGAAGTGACTCTTGTTTTATTGATATCCATCCCCTGTTTATTGTATCGCAACAAATTGAATTAGTGTACAAAGCGAAAAACCTGGGATTTATAATTAATTCCAGACTGACTTGTACGGACCATGTTAACAATACGATAGGTAAAATATACGGAACATTGCGCTACTTACGAACTTCTTTGCATTACACGTCTCCTGAAACCCGTCGAAGACTAGTAGTGCAACTAATAATGCCACATATTACAATTTTTGATATAGTATATAGTCAGCTTGACTCACAATCTCTGCATAAACTTCAGGTTATTTTTGCATAAGCTTATTTACACCCAAGTTCCTGATTATTTCTATATTAAATTACAATTTTTTTCAGACTCAGCACTCAACTTACTTTGCTAATCCTAGCCTAGGGTACACTATTTGAACAGTGGAAGATTATTTTTTATCAGCATCATTAGAATGTGGAATGCGTTGCCTAGTTCCTTAAAACAAATTACCTCACGAACTAGCTTTAAACATGCTATATTTTCATACTTAAGCTCCTTAAATCATTAATTCTCATATGTTTATCTATTCCCATCACTTTTTTTATTCTACCTTATCAATGCTTCGAAATCTTAACTCTATATTCTGTTGTTTTTTAAATTGACTTAGTTTCTTAAGGAACTCATAATCATTTTTAGAAATATTTTAATGCATTACTTTTTTATTTATTACTGATTTATAATTTCTTCAAAATTTCTCATATTAAAAATTGTTAGCTTTAAGTTTAGTAATTCAATGTTGAAAATCAATGTTTATTTCAATGCTGTACTAAAAACGACTTTGTCTCATTGTACGCCACAAACCTTAAATAATAATTGGGAGGAACATATTTTGGACCAGTAAATATGACCTCACACTACGCCACTCTCCTCATACACATCACTGGTGTCACCACCGACTTGGCACATCAAACGACATATTTTGCACAAAATATAGTCTTATGAGGGGCCAACCGCCTTAACATACCAGCCAGACAACAAAATATATAAAATTATTTTATATAAATATATAAAATATTTTATATTTTATATAAAATATATAAAATTATTATACATAAATATATAAAATATTTTAATATTTTTTAAAATATATAAAATTATTATACATAAATATATAAAATATTTTATAAAATATAAAATATAAAATATAAAATATAAAATATAAAATATAAAATATAAAATATAAAATATAAAATATAAAATATAAAATATAAAATATAAAATATAAAATATAAAATATAAAATATAAAATATAAAATATAAAATATAAAATATAAAATATAAAATATAAAATATAAAATATAAAATATAAAATATAAAATATAAAATATAAAATATAAAATATAAAATATAAAATATAAAATATAAAATATAAAATATAAAATATAAAATATAAAATATAAAATATAAAATATAAAATATAAAATATAAAATATAAAATATAAAATATAAAATATAAAATATAAAATATAAAATATAAAATATAAAATATAAAATATAAAATATAAAATATAAAATATAAAATATAAAATATAAAATATAAAATATAAAATAAAATATAAAATATAAAATATAAAATATAAAATATAAAATATAAAATATAAAATATAAAATATAAAATATAAAATATAAAATATAAAATATAAAATATAAAATATAAAATATAAAATATAAAATATAAAATATAAAATATAAAATATAAAATATAAAATATAAAATATAAAATATAAAATATAAAATATAAAATATAAAATATAAAATATAAAATATAAAATATAAAATATAAAATATAAAATATAAAATATAAAATATAAAATATAAAATATAAAATATAAAATATAAAATATAAAATATAAAATATAAAATAAATATAAAATATAAAATATAAAATATAAAATATAAAATATAAAATATAAAATATAAAATATAAAATATAAAATATAAAATATAAAATATAAAATATAAAATATAAAATATAAAATATAAAATATAAAATATAAAATATAAAATATAAAATATAAAATATAAAATATAAAATATAAAATATAAAATATAAAATATAAAATATAAAAATATAAAATATAAAATATAAAATATAAAATATAAAATATAAAATATAAAATATAAAATATAAAATATAAATATAAATATAAAATATAAAATATAAAATATAAAATATAAAATATAAAATATAAAATATAAAATATAAAATATAAAATATAAAATATAAAATATAAAATATAAAATATAAAATATAAAATATAAAATATAAAATATAAAATATAAAATATAAAATATAAAATATAAAATATAAAATATAAAATATAAAATATAAAATATAAAATATAAAATATAAAATATAAAATATAAAATATAAAATATAAAATATAAAATATAAAATATAAAATATAAAATATAAAATATAAAATATAAAATATAAAATATAAAATATAAAATATAAAATATAAAATATAAAATATAAAATATAAAATATAAAAAATATAAAATATAAAATATAAAATATAAAATATAAAATATAAAATATAAAATATAAAATATAAAATATAAAATATAAAATATAAAATATAAAATATAAAATATAAAATATAAAATATAAAATATAAAATATAAAATATAAAATATAAAATATAAAATATAAAATATAAAATATAAAATATAAAATATAAAATATAAAATATAAAATATAAAATATAAAATATAAAATATAAAATATAAAAATATAAAATATAAAATATAAAATATAAAATATAAAATATAAAATATAAAATATAAAATATAAAATATAAAATATAAAATATAAAATATAAAATATAAAATATAAAATATAAAATATAAAATATAAAATATAAAATATAAAATATAAAATATAAAATATAAAATATAAAATATAAAATATAAAATATAAAATATAAAATATAAAATATAAAATATAAAATATAAAATATAAAATATAAAATATAAAATATAAAATATAAAATATAAAATATAAAATATAAAATATAAAATATAAAATATAAAATATAAAATATAAAATATAAAATATAAAATATAAAATATAAAATATAAAATATAAAATATAAAATATAAAATATAAAATATAAAATATAAAATATAAAATATAAAATATAAAATATAAAATATAAAATATAAAATATAAAATATAAAATATAAAATATAAAATATAAAATATAAATATAAAATATAAAATATAAATATAAAATATAAAATATAAATATAAAATATAAAATATAAAATATAAAATATAAATATAAAATATAAAATAAAAATATAAAATATAAAATATAAAATATAAATATAAAATATAAAATATAAAATATAAAATATAAATATAAAATATAAAATATAAAATATAAAATATAAAATATAAAATATAAAATATAAAATATAAAATAAAAATATAAAATATAAAATATAAAATATAAAATATAAAATATAAAATATAAAATATAAAATATAAAATATAAAATATAAAATATAAATATAAAATATAAAATATAAAATATAAAATATAAAATATAAATATAAAATATAAAATATAAAATATAAAATATAAAATATAAAATATAAAATATAAAATATAAAATATAAAATATAAAATATAAAATATAAAATATAAAATATAAAATATAAAATATAAAATATAAAATATAAAATATAAATATAAAATATAAAATATAAAATATAAAATATAAAATATAAAATATAAAATATAAAATATAAATATAAAATATAAAATATAAAATATAAAATATAAAATATAAAATATAAAATATAAAATATAAAATATAAAATATAAAATATAAAATATAAAATATAAAATATAAAATATAAAATATAAAATATAAAATATAAAATATAAAATATAAAATATAAAATATAAAATATAAAATATAAAATATAAAATATAAAATATAAAATATAAAATATAAAATATAAAATATAAAATATAAAATATAAAATATAAAATATAAAATATAAATATAAAATATAAAATATAAAATATAAAATATAAAATATAAAATATAAAATATAAAATATAAAATATAAAATATAAAATATAAATATAAAATATAAAATATAAAATATAAAATATAAATATAAAATATAAAATATAAAATATAAAATATAAAATATAAAATATAAAATATAAAATATAAAATATAAAATATAAAATATAAATATAAAATATAAAATATAAAATATAAATATAAAATATAAAATATAAAATATAAAATATAAATATAAAAATATAAAATATAAAATATAAATATAAAATATAAAATATAAAATATAAAATATAAAA